>JBBJLS010000032.1:6928156-6949172 GCA_037577275.1 Bryconaethiops microstoma | reverse complement strand
ATATGTATATACACAAACTTACATTTATAAAGTTTTCTATTGTTATATTTTCTATAGTTTTTATTTCTGCTGCTTCTACTTTCTTCTTTTGTTCAGTTTGCAACCCATGGGATCAATAAAGGGTGATTTTATCTTAGGCTCTGATCCCCTTTGCTTACTATGTAACAACATTAATAATTATATAGTCATAGGTACATTTAAAGCCACCAGGCTCGAGTCTGCACTTATGGCCTTTTTCATTTACTTTCAAATCAAACCAGTACCAATAAGCGTTCTTTGGAACCACTTTTAGGTCTTTCAATGTACGGTTCTTGGGAAATAAAACAACATTTTTGTACAAGTATGAAGAACCTTTTCAAACTTTAAACATTTAAGGTTCCCGTTTGGTAGAAGATTCATTTGAAGGTTTCAGAACTACGGGGGACCTGGGATGGTTGACCAGGAGAATTCATATAAAAGTTGGTTCCTCCGGGGTTTCGGAGAGGTACAGAATTCCTGAAAGGCAGTGGAAAATAATAACACTAATCTCTGTGCTAATCTCCACATTCAAACAAACAATTCAAGCTAGTAACCAATGCCGGTCCTTTTATGCGCTCTCTTTTACTGCAGACGTGAAAACCAGTTAACATAATCAGGGGCTTTTCAGGCAGTAGCTAGGACAATGAAGCCAGTCCTACATGAATGAGCTGAAAAGGTGGTGGCAGGAGAAGGCGTTTGTGATTTCTGTCACTGTGCGGTAGATAAAGCAGGGATGTGAGGAGACTGGGAGAAGAGGTCCATCAATTATGGGCCTTTTGTTCCCTATTCATCCATAATTAAACACGGAGAGATACAAAGACATTCAGTTCCAGGCGATGGAGATGGAATGGGAGCAGTTCACCACACTTCGATAAGACAACCATGAATATTGAGAAAAGCAAACAAAAGACTGCTTAGCTTTGCTACTTGTTTTATTTACAAGTGATGGATGATGGTAAGTGTGAGAACTAAGCTATCATCATGGCGACCCAAGTTCATTTTGGGACCACTGAATTTATTCTCCCACGTTGTGAATTTTTTATACAGTCGCTGGCCTCTTAATTGGAAACACCTCTCATATCGCTCGACCTCACTGCTAAAAGGTTCTTTGCATTTGCAGGTCTCATTTATAAAAACTGTTCTTTAAGGAATCGTCCACTGAAAGATCAGAACATTTTAGAGGTTGTTCTCAGTCTCACATAGACTGTAGTCCAGTTGCTGATTTACGGCCTTCCTCAAGCCCCTCACCAGAGTTGAGCTGATGCTCTTGGCTGGATGTTTTTGTGGTGGAACACTCTGAACCCTGCAGTGATATGTAAAAACTACAGCAACACCATTATGATACTCTCATAGCAGCAACCACCCCACATCAGCTCCACCACACAAGTAACATCTGGTAAACAGCAGTCGGAAAATGACCAATAATGAGTGGGATAGAGGGTGGCTGACAGCATATGGGCTACAGTCTGTAACCGTTCACCTGTATAGTGGACGTATGTGGTGGGTAGCTCATACGGTGGTCAGCGACAGGAAGCACGGGTTAGATTATAAAGTGGATGAGGAGTGTGTGTCTCGTACATATGCCCATCTTGAAGTGAAAGTAATTAATCTGCTTTTAATCTGTGCTGCAATTTGGTGAAGCTGTGACTCTGGAGAAACTGATGTCAAAATCATAAGGAGTTTATCATGACGCACAATTAAGAGACGTGATTATTCCTGCATAATAAATCAGGGTTAGATTGCCATTGAGATGCTAAAGATTGCCAAATCTGCACATGAATACACATGATTCCCAAAAATGAGTGTAAAAACACAGGTCTGAAGATGACTGATTGAGGCTCCCCAGGACTGTTCGTTTCAAGGCCGGGCTCCAACCAGACTGGTATGAAGCGAGAGCTATGTTAGTGACATCAGTGCATAAGTCAGTGCACAAATCGAATGTGTGGTGGAGGAAATTAAGCCATTCAGAAGTCATCTGCCAGTGACTAATAGCCCTCCATGTCAGGGGGATGTGGCAACTGCTGCATTCTCTGTCATCTTAAAGTGACAGTTTAATTACCCTCGGCCAACGTGGAGATGTGGAGGCAACAAATTTGGCTCTGCAAGCTCCAACGGAGTGAAGATGGATGATATGGAAATTAATCACTTTTCTTGGTAAACTGTACACACACAACAATGGTGGGCATTCAGCCTTATTCTAGGACTGGGATGGAAAAAAACTGCGGTTTTGGGGACGCTAGGGAGCTCCCTCAACTGGCAAAGCTGAAAATGTTTATGGTATTAAAATGAATTACATGCTAAAATGCTTAAAGTACTGAGTTACTATTATTTTCACAAGTGTGTTCCCTCTTCATACAGACTGGTTTCATCCTGCGCTGATATCTCTCTATTCCTGTTTAGCTAGATCATTTAGATCACAGTAGCTTTAGTTACAGCACTGCCATCTGCAATAATACAATATCAGCAATGTGTCTTTAAGTGCAACAGTAATAGCCAGTGTTGGGCAAGATTTCATTTCTGTGCAATGTTTTCCTCCAATTAGTTTAAGATTCTTATCTTTGTCTTTAAAAAATGACCTTTATCAGTCTCACTTAGAAATGTCATCTTACTTTACATCATTAATGGCACGAAACAAGAACTCGCGAGGTTATTGTGATTATTGTGTGAGAAATAAAGTAATGTTTCAAGACATCTTTTGTATTACCTCACTTCAGGTGAGTTTACAAAGTACCTAAGAAGCCATTCAAATGATTGAAAATGAGACATTAATGCTTATATTTAGCAAAAAAACTAAAACATCTTACTGGCGTAAGCAACATGTAATAAGATTTCTTGAGGAATCAGTAATATCCAGTTCTGCACATCACCCTAGATATCTTAAGACTAGCAAGAAAATATTGAAATAAAGCATTTCAGTTTGATATAATATTAAAGATCATGCACACAGATGACTCAGATGACTCAAGTTGGATAAGAGAACAGACTTACATCCAATCACTGTAACTTATAGTTGTATATAAAAAAATGATCTTTGATGCTTATTCTATTATATTGAGGTGGAAGAATTCGATCCTATTCATTTTTAAGAAATCTTTGCTTTTTTCTACTCCACTGGCATATATTGTATACTTAGCACAAATATATAGTGAACTGGCTAAAGTTCAGTTTAAATGTATTCTGTATTCCCCACTTGCTGACTGAAGCTAAATTCTCATTCAGACTAATTTCAAATCTCTCGGCCTGGAGTTGATTAATCGACCGAATCTTGGTGGAGAAAAGTTTGACCAGCTCCAGTGAGGTGGTGTACTTGTTAGAGTGTCAGCAGCAGTTGAGCACAGGAGACTGATTTGTCTTCCATCTTAATGCTGCTGCCTCAATTGGTTTCATATGCCCGTAGCCATAAATATCTCTGGGCAATTGTGGATTTCAGAATTTTCTATTACAAATGTTAATTAAAGCATGAATCTGAAGGAGTCAGGACATGAAATGGTTTTTAGGAGGATGTAGGGAGATATTCATTTACCTTGGCACTGTAGAACATTTAGAGAACATTTTTTATTTGCAAAACAATATGCTCTTGAAGTGATATTCATTATTCAAAACAGTATGTGTGGCATAAACCTAACACTTCCCCAGCGAACACCATCACAACAGGTGGCGGCTTCGTGTTCTGGGGACGCTTTTCCTTAGTGAGGACTAGGCTTCCTGTTAAAGTTGAAGGACGGATGGATGATGCAAAATACAGAGATGTAATGCAAGAGTCTTTTCTTCAGTCTGGTAAAAAAAACTAAAGTTTGGGAGAAAGTTCACCTTTTAGCAGGACAAACATCCTAAGGCCAAAACAACACAGGAGAGGCCGGACAAAACGATGACCTTCAACCACTTCTGTGATGTTTTGGCCTTGGGGCGGTTGGTGGCCTGGTGGATAGGGATCGGAAGGCTGTGGGTTTGAATCCCAGGACTGCCAGTAGCACCACTGAAGTACCCTTGAGCAAGGTACCGTCCCCACTGTTCACACTGTGTGTCGTGCTGTGGTGCGTTCACGTGTAAGGGGCCACTTTACTTTCGGATCTTTGTTCTACAAAGTTCAAGTCAAAATCTAAATCTCCAACCAATCATAAATCTGTGTCACAATTTGAAAACTGTCCACAAGTGTCAACAAACAACCTGTAAAATGACTGTAACCACGAAAATACCCTAAACTTAGCTTGTGAGTGCAGACTACGCAGTCGACCTGTTGGCAGGAGGGGGGCTGGGGATAAAAAACTTAATTGCAAGATGCAGAAGAGAAAGATGGAACAATATCTGAAGTCATAAGGCAGGAGGAGTTTCAGGTCTTCCACGCAAAGTTCAACTATTATAACCCCGTTAATGAGAAATTTTAGAATGTTTTCACTCTCTCTCTCTCGCTCTCCCATGTGCACGAGTCGCAGTGCGCTGGTTATATAACCTGTCTGGGATAGCGCTTGAATCTTCTCTCGGATCAAAGCACGTCTCCTCCGAATGTCTCCCTGAGGGTGAACGCATCTCTGATCACTTTGCCTCGGTCTGATCTTCCTCACTGACAGTTGTCATTGCCCTCATGTTCACCTTCAGCACGGCAGGCTGAGGAAAAAATCCTTCCTTTAAGCTTTTACACGAAACTGTGGGTATGAACAACGGCACAGAGCTTCGTGTTGAAGTAAAAACATGGCGCCCTGCACTCTCTGCACCAAAAAGGTTAGTTGGAGTGAAAAAAGAGAAAAAGCTGAAGAACTAAAGAGTTTTTCAAAGGCTAAATGTGCTAAATGCTACATTTATGGTGGGCTGAGGACCAAAAAGAGTATCTAAAAAGAAGGGTTTTGAGCATTATCTAAAGTATGGTATAAACACACTGGGTGAAGGGGTGGGGTTTGAGCAACTTTCTGAAGGCCAAGAAAGGGTCATACCTGTGTGTTCTAAGTCTTTAAAATACTCTCCCTTATTCACATGGTTCCACAATTAAAGGTTGGTAATTTGAGGACGTTTGTAATGAATACAAAGACGGATCCAATTGCAGAACATTTTGATTTTATTAAACAGGATTACAGTCCGATGTTCATGAGAGAAAAAACCAAGTCCAGAGCAAAAAGTCAAAGCCGTAAATCCAAAATCCAAAAAACACTGATGGGGCAAGGCAGAGAAGGGAAAACCAGAGTCCAGGGCAAAAGTCAAAACTGTAAATCTGTAAATCCTAGAGGCAAGAGGGCAAGGCAAAAAGGGGAATCCAAAAAGACAAAACAAGGAACATCAGATAGATAATAAGAATGCTCAGTAACTTGGTTGGCAAGAATACTTCGCAAAGACTGAATGGGTCTCAGGTCTATATATAGTCCCCAGGGTTAGTACTCAGGTGAATGTGCTCTGTGTCTGATTGGTAATAGGGAAGTCCTCCCTGTCTCCGGATCGGGACTCCACTGCAGCCCCGTGTCTTACAGAGAAGCTGTGTCCAAACTTTTGCCTGGTGGTGTATATACACTACCGGTCAAAAGTTTCAGAACACCCCAATTTTTCTGTTCTTTTGTATTGAAATTCAAGCGGTTCAATGTTCTCATTGTTCATTCTGCAGAAAGTTCTTCCCGACTATGTTGCAGAAGTTCCCATAAGTGTTGCGGCACTTAAAGTTTGCTTTGTTTTCACTCTTCTGTCCAGTTCATCCTAAACCAGCTCGGTGGGGATTAAGTCTGGAGACTTCTGGCCACTCCATGTTTTCCAGCTGACCATCTTGTTCTTTTTTCTAAGGTAGTTCTGGCAGAGCTTGGACTTGTGTTTGGGTCTCTGTCTCGCTGTAGGACGAACCCGACCAACTCGGCAAATACCAGAGGAACCGCATGGAGCTACAGAATTATTTCCCACTTCTGGATGACCTTACAATTTTTAAACCTCTCACAGTTCAGCGCGGTCCTTTGTACCATTTCATGCTATTCACTGGCCTTGAACTGTTTAACATTTCAATGTAAAAAAACATTTCAATGTAAAAAAAAGCTTGAAACACTTGAGTGTTCTAAAACTTTTGACTGGTAGCGTGTGTGTGTGTGTATGTGTGTATATATATATATATATATATGTATGTATGTGTGTATATATATATGTATGTATATGTATATATGTGTATATATATATATATTTTATACTAATTATATACATACATACATACACACGTGTGTATGTGTGTGTGTGTGTGTATGTATATAATTAGTATAAAAAATACAAAATGTATTGAGTAAACAAAGTAATTAGTGTCCTGCATGGAAAACTCAGGCCTGCTCTTTGAATACGGTATAACTATAATAAAGCACTGTGTGCCTATTCATCTGTTTTTCCCTAAGCATGTGAAGTAGTTTGCCTAAAGGTGTGTTATTCTGACGGTTTACACACCCTGCAACGTGAAGAAACCCTAGGTGAGGCCGTACCAACAGAATTAGGAAATTTATATTCTGAGCCACACCTTCAGCAAGCCTGTAAGTGCTGGAGGAGAGGTTTGTTTGTGTGCACTTGCCAGAGAATAAACACAATTTAATGCCATCTGAAATAGTTCCTGCTAAAGTTCCATGTGGCTTTGGAAAATGGGGAAAGTGAATCAAAATTATGTCGGGAATTAATGTGGAAGTATTTATTGCGAGTACAGAGAAAAGCACACGCGTGAGTTGAAACAAAGGGTGGGTGGTGCTGCGGCCTGGTACACACAGTTGTACACCTGCATATGGAACTGATAAGCAAATCTAGTTAAACGTGCCAAAAAGAACATGAATGCAGACATGGTCAGAACTTCAAATGCTTGTGTGATTTCCTTTTTGTCTAAACAATGGGATTGATGAAATGGGGCCTCTTCAAGGGGTCCCCCATTAAAGGCAGGTTCTGTATAAAACCATGCCAGCTCAAAGAGCCACTTGAAAGCTTCAGTGGTTCACAAAATGCTTCTAATGCTACAGATTATGAGGGACAGTTATTCAGCTGCTGTTTAAAGGTTTGGAGCCGATGCTTTCAGTAAGGCTGTGTTGTGGCTTAAGTATTCTAATGTGCTTGTCCTGCTCAGGTGCTCAAAAATGAGAAGAAAAGCAGCTTCTTTTTAAAAAAATTTTTTTTTTACACAGTTGGACCCTCAGAGAGTTGTACCTTTGAGAGTAAATTCCTGTATGTATCTTAGCGGACTACATTTAATTGATTACTGGGCAAATTATTGTTGCACATAATAATAGAAAACCTTTTAATACAGCTTAAAAAAAAGCTGTTTACAGTTTCTGTATAGTATTTGTCCTATATATATCCCATAAAATATTTCTATATATTTTGCTAAGGGTGTGTACATTATTTGTATAGAAACACTTTTAGGACTGATTAGTTATGCAGGAATTGAAAAAGCAAGGATCCTAAAAAAGGAATTCAAGGTTGCTGCTCATGTGAAGCCGTTTTTGTTCTGTAATGAGTAACCTTCAATATAATTTCCGATTTAATGGATTTTGCATACACCGATTAAATGTCTGTTATCAAAGTCTATTCTCTGAGAATGACTCCTATCAAGCAAACATTGAAGCAGTTCATTTAACAGAGTGTTATGAAGTGTACTCGCCTACTGCACCTGCAATCACAAAGGGTCACTGTTCTGCTTCTGTGTTGATATAGTTCCTATGTACTGGTGCATTACGCAACCCCGCTGAGTGCAGGGAGGGGCACAGGTTTCATCAGCCGAGACAAACTCTGCAAGATAGCTGCCACTGACCTTACTGTCCCTCACCACATATTATTTTCATGGTTAGCAGGGCTGGAAGAATTTCTGAAACACTGGGACAGCCATTCAATTTGTGAGATCAAAGCAGAGCATGGGATTTGAGTTGAAAACCCGTTTTGTTCCAGTTTCAAACCCAGGGGACTTTAGTTTGATTTTTCGTTATTCCAGTGTAGGTCAAAGGCGCAAATGGTAAAGGTTGTGTTCATGAGTATTAAAAGGTTACATTGGAATTAGTACGTTATGTTATTGCACTTATTATTGCATTTGTTATTTTGGTCAGATTTATTTTATGTATGCATATACGGATGTATAAATATAGATATGAATATATATGTGTCACTGTCTTAACAAAACCTTGTATCTCCTTTTTCTCCCTTTTAAAATGTTTTTTTTTGTTTTTTTTTTTAACAAAAAATAGAAAACACCAGCGAAGTTTTCACTGTGTTTTTTGCTTATCCTGTAAAGTTCCCATTTTTCAGATACAGCTTAACATTAGTAGAGGTTAAAGTGGAGGCTGTTTTTATTTTAGAAGATTTGGCCACATCTCACTGGAAAACTGCGTGTTTGTTGTTTTGAATCTTGAGGGTGGAAACCTGTTAAGAGTGAGGAAAGACAAAGGGAAGTGACAGCGATGGAATATATGGTAAAAACTGAGAGCTTTACAAGGTCGGGTCTTTTCTGCTCTTCCTTTCTACTTGTCTAATTTGGGGTTAAAAGGGTCAAATGAAAACCGGCTTTGGGAAGAACAATACCTGATGTAATGCCAACAGCAACGCTGCTGTATCCGATATACCCCCCCTCCCAAACACACACACACACAGGCAGCACCCCTCCAGCACCTCCCTTGCACTTTCTTGGCTTCATGTGGTCGTCCCCGCCCCATGTTCGTGTCTTCTCTGTGTTCTATTCTGCTGGTCTTCTAGCAACTTGGTGAAGTGAGGTATCACACGCTGGCTGAGAGGAAGCAAAGCTTTCACATGTCCACTTTTGGCATATCCTGTGTGAAGGTATGGGTATGTATGCATATGTTAAGCATCTGTTCCACACATCTGGAAAGAGTGAGGGACTCCAGAGCCCTGTATATGGGAGAATTGATCTCTTTTGAGTATTTGGAGGAACTCCACATGTATTCAGTGTGGTTTACTCAAACTCAATGGCAATGACAGAGAAGCAGAGAGTGCACTGTGTGTTTATTTCTTTCGGTCAAATGAGACGGCATGAAAGCAATGCTCAAATGAAGAAGAATGAGCATAGCTCTCGTTATTTGTTTGTAGGAAAGACAGGGAAAGAAAAAGAAAAGAATGGGCTGCGTGCATCGTCTCTGGAAGCAGTTTGCACTGTGTTGTGCTGATATTGGGATTTTCCCCTGGAGTCAGTCACCATGCTGTTCTGCCAGGAAAGAATAACAAGTCTAGTTTGAAAGCGGCTCAACAAACCTCTGCGACGAAAAACTTCCCCCCAAGCCCGTTTACAATGGGCTACAGCAGTGGACCACCTGACCACAATCTGTATGGGTTTTAAATGAAATGGGGGGGGGGGCTCTTGCTGTTTAATGTGAGCTGTGCTCTTTGGACACGTTTGCAGATGCTTTTGAGGTGTAATCTTTTTTTAATCTCTCTTTCTGTCTTAAGTGCAGTGAAGAATTTCTACATTCCAGTCCGGGGGTTGGAGGTCAGGGAGCTGAAGGAGAGATAGTGAACGGTGAGGTTGAACAGATGAGTGCACAACAGCTACCAATCAGAGAGCTCAGAATCAGGTCTGCTTTCATTTCAACGTTTCAAGCAGCCAAGTTTGCTTTAATGCTTGCCCATAAAAAGCAAGTGGCGGATTCTTTTTTTTTTTTTTTTTTTTAGTGTAGGCATCAGTGGAATCAGAGAGGGAAAACAGACAGCCCCTGCACTTTTGGATTTGAGACCCCATACATAACTCTGCAGGCTCAGATTACCAACGGGGTGGGGGGGAGGTGGAGCACTGGAATGGATGGTCTCATCCAGAACACTACTACAATACTTAGAAATGTCACACAAAGTAGGCTGATTTTGCAAGACTTTAGAACTTTGGCGAAAGTTGCAGCAGCAGAAGCCTTTACTTTCTCGAAGGTTTGTTCGCTTTTAGTCTGTAGTTTACTTTTTTTTTTCACCACCAGCACAACAGCGCAATTCAACATTCACACCACATCAGAGTGCATTATATAGTCTGCTGGAATGCACATAGTCCCTGAAGTACAGTATTATGATTATGCAGCCAAGTAAGTTTGTAATACAGTTTAGGTCACACTAGAAATGTCCCACCAGAAATAGCATGCAGTGAACTTGTAAACAATGCCACAAATGCCCTCACACAAGCTGTTTTGTGAAAACTGAAATACTATAGGATTATATTACAACCTTCTCCATTATGCACGGTTCCTTGACCTCATCGTTCTTACAGAAGCTTTACAATAGTGCCAGCAAATCCACATGAGTTTAACCTCTAAAGTGAAAGCATAGCATGGTGGCAGTGGAATTCCACAGGTTAATTAATCAGCCCAGGCCTTTTGTTGACTATAGACTGCTCATGCACTTTGTGGGACCTTTAAGGTAACATAAATGTAGTGTTGAAGTTTCAAAACATACTGTCTATAATGTCCATATATGACAATATGGGAAAAAAGCTGGAGAAACATTGATGTCACAAAATCTGGCACATACTACTTGTATCCATTCGTTCAGCTTACAAAGTGTAGCTCCACCCATTCTGACTGAAGTTATAAGGAGTGTTTCTGTTCAGGAATGACAATCAGAACAGTTCTTTGACCTATATTGGGCTTAAATGCACTTTAACAAAAGCAGCCTGTTTGATTCTAAGGTGTAGAGCATGGAAACTGGTTACAAAAAATAATTATGTTTTGGGCACTTAACTGTCATTAAGGAATCCTAAACCTCCGAAATAAAATGCAAAAAAATGAAGGATATGGGCCCTTTAGCTTTCACAAGTTACCTTTTTCTGCATATTTCATGAGACTAATATTTCTAATATGTGACTGAAAGTACTCATAGACAATAATGTTATCATAACTGATAAAACAAGTTCATGACACAAATAGAAAGTCAGCAAAAATACATGTTGCCCTTATGTGTGATTATTCATTTGATTAATTTAGGTATAATGCAGAAAGGTTCTATTTTGCATTTCTAATTATGCCTTTTTAAAAAAAAAAAAAAGGTTCCAGAAAGGGTCTTTGGAGTGATGTCATCTACTTTTCAGTGGATTTTTGTGAGTGTAAACATTATGTAAACTATGCCAAATAAATGTTTTAATGGAACAATATGCTGAAGCCCAAACCTCATTTGGGAACCTTGGTTTAACTTACTGTTTTTAGGTTTACTCTCAAATAGGCCAAAATACACTAAAAACTGCTTTTATTGCATGCATCCCCCATGAATTCTGTTGACACATTTTTTGCTATATTGTTTCCGCTTTTCCTTCACGTGTGGAGATATGAATTGTGTGATGGTATCACATGCTGAGTGTAGGAATACGTACAGGCCTGATTCAGATGGGTATGACTTGATTTGAAAGTGCTACTTCTGCTTTTTGGTTTGGTGCCATCTGGTTTCAGAAGAATGTTCTTTTTTTTCAGCGTGCCCCTCTAAATGAACATTTCTGGCAGCAGGTAGAAGACTCATAAAAATCCATCAGCGTAAAATGCTCAGTAAAGTTTTCGGTAAGGAATCATTTTGAGTACCATTAGGAGACTCCATAAATGTTGTCGCAACATAAGCTTCATGTCTTCTTTTCAGTGAAACTGAAGCTTTCAAAAAAGTGTGAAGCATAGATGTAGGTGTACATGAAACGTGTTGTAGGTGAGACTCTTTTACTATTGTGTCACTCGGCTCTTATCATAGTTTTCAGAATTCTTTAAATATCACTGCAGTACTGTCATGTTTCTTGAGAATGAAAGGAACATTAAGCAACTATTTATGACTGCCTCTATGTGGTCACATAGTGGTAATTTTGTTCTTCCGTTTTTTCGTCCACGACATCAAGCACTTAGGCTTCACCACACCACATGAAACATGATGTGCTTGTAGACCCATACGACAGATATGGAATAAGAGTTTCGTTGTATTTGGTGGGCCGATCTGTCATATAGTGTTGGTCGTTTTTTTTTCTTCCCTTTTTTTGGTCCACAACATCATGTCCATAGGCTCTGCCAAACCACATGAAAGTTGATGTGCTTGTAGCCCCACATGACAGATATGGCATAAGAGATTTTTTTAATTTGGTGGCCATATTCCTTCATGCTAGTGCACACTGAATTGGCGTAGGCACAAAGCACTTCTTGAGCAATAGCTCAATAAGTGTTTTGCGAAAAGTTAGATCCACAGCGCATTATGATTAATTTTGCGGAGTAGCGCCACCTAGTGAATAACGTCAATGTAACAAAGAGCTTCACAAGCCAATATATTGTGACGTAAAGGTTAAACTCCACCAAATTTTACATGCTATATCACAGCCACATTTTATGAACTCAGACCAAATTTTGTGATATTTCATCCATAGGGGGTGCTGCAGTTGAGACATTTCCATATCTCAAGTGCTAAGCCTACAGTTTGAAATTTAGTATGTTTATACTTTGCTGAATTTACTTAAAAATGGCCCCCAATCAAAATTCAGCAGCCTTTACATGTAATGCATTTCAAACAAAAGCAAGCTACATGTTTTGTTCTGCTCTTGTGGCATAGTTTGGTCCCTTTTCAAAATTCCTTTAGTCTTTAAATCTTTACATAACATTTACAAAATCTACAAACATTTACAAACTGTCCCTCTTTCACCTGTTGAAGCGCTCCAATCATTCAACCTCTCGCAACTTGGGACAGTGTGTACAACTTTAAATAGTACAATAATTGAATTTAAAGGTAAAGCAGGGATTTTTTTAATTTAAAATTGAAACTATACTGCTTGGAATACAATTACCAAGCTCATTATCTTATTATAGAGATGGGCATTTTAGTCAAATGTGATATTTAAACATTCAAAGGTATTACCACTCCTGAGCACAGTACCCCATTTTAAGACTAGAAGATTAACAGGTATATGCTAAGGGTCTGTTTTAACCTCAGCTATGTTGATTTTGTAAATGAAAATTCGTTAACACTATTTACTATTTTTTCCCTACATCTCTCCCTAACTTGGTTCTATTCATTTCCGCCCACTAGCTATTACTCCCCGTTACACAATAACATCAACACTGAGTTTAACACAAACTCCCTATGAGAACTGCTGCTAATGCAACATCATTGGAGAGCTCAATGCACTTGGAGGAGAACACTAACCACCAATTCTCTTACCTCAGCTAACAGTACGATGCAGAAGTGGGATGGCCATCCTATCCACCATGAGAGAGCATTATTGTGCTCTCCTGGCCACACATGGCTGAAACATCACCAATACATTACATTTATTTTGTTGCTAAATTGCTAAATTGCACTGGGAAAAATAAATTAAATATACATTGACCACATTTTATCCTTTTCTTTTCACCATATGATAAATTCAACACCAAAACAGTAATTTTGTTCAGAAGTGTGCTCTCTGTAGAGGATGCATACTTACTGTCATTTAGAAAATCAACAAAACATCCAAACTCTTGCATGAATCTGTATTTCACATTATACCATTAAACTGGAAAACAGCAAAAGAGTGTGTGGAGTGTATGAGCTGATACCAAACATAATAAATTCACAAATCAAAACTGAAGGTTTTGTTCTATTAAATCTGTGAGCAGAGTGTAAAATGAAGGCAAGCTGCATGTTTATTGGAGCCTTTTTGTAATGCTTAGCTACAGCATTAGCTGTACTATCAGCTGCTTGGCTCCAGAGACCCTCTGGTAGTGTGCAGTAGCCTTGTTTGGTGTGTAGTAGTCTTTCTATGCTTCCTTTTTTGGAGTAAACAGATAAGAAAACATAGTATGCAAGATCTTTACTGCCAGTGAGGTATAGAGGTCAGACATGTCAATAAGCTAAATATCAAAAATACATCATTTACTATTACTATTTTATTTACTAATCAACTTTTATGACAAATTAAATGGTTGAAAATATGGACTCACCACTATTACTGACCAGCAAACACCCTGTTTATCCAGTTTATCCAAAGCGACATTGACAACATTAAAGATGTAAGTGGCTCTGTATTCTTTAAAGTTGAAGGGAGTGCTTAAAGGCCTTTTGAAAATTTTACCTCTTCACTGTTAAAAAGAATATTTAAAGTGGCAACGCCTCCTTTTTGTGCTGTGACACATCCTAGGAAATGCGCCCCTTGTCCTTATTCTAAGAGGCATTATCAGATGGTAGGTTGCACGTCTTTTCAAAAGATTCCTGAGTTAACTTGTGCAAGGCCTGAGGGCTAAATACCACCCGCCAGACTGTTGAAATACTTAAAAACTATGACTGGAATGTCATGCTCATAGGAAGCCTCTTGTATGAAAAACGGAGAAAATCAACAAAACCACATATAAAACCGTGGCCATTTATCTACCACAGTATTAAAGTAATGGAAGAGAAACAATCATTACATTTATTCTTTTGTGTGATGTTTCCATGTTTGGAAAAAAATCCATCAAATATATTGAGTTTTGTATGTGATAATCTCTGTATAACGTATTTTGATAGGTTTCAATGCAAAGATTAAAGCAGAGGGCAAGAGCAGCGTGTAGATCAGTAGATATTTGTAGGAATTCTAGGTGGAGCAGCAGTTGAGCAATGTGCTGATTTAACTCACTTATGCTGAGGAGAAGTGCTTCATTGTTCAGAGCCAGCATGGCAAAATTAGAGATGTGAAAGTTCTTAGTCAACTGAGACAAATTACATTTGAGTACTAACCCAGATATAAAAAGCAAAGCTTTATATGAGGTCTTGGTGAAGTAAACATACTAGTAGTCTATTGTGGCATGAACAATGCAGCTAGTGTCACACATCACATATATAGAGGATTTGCTGAAAGAGGCGAAGAAGCAGCTTTAGGCAGAACCGACGCTGGCACTGCGTTGTTAGTGTCATCACTCTGTCATCGCGACGCCTTGACCGTGTGACTACGCAGTATCAGAGTTTTAGAACTTCTCAACCAGCCTTTTGGCATCCCATATTTATATACACACAAAGACACACACAGGCCATTGCTATGGAAACATCCCCTGCAGTAACCTGCCCCCTTGCTTATTATGTTGCCATGGCAGCCATCCCAGAATAGTCCTTTTCGGCCCGTCCCTCCCTCGTGTTGGTGAGTCATAATCTGCAGGGGAAACCACAATTCAATCCGTCTGACATTCTGCGCTCTTCTCTCTTCCCATTTTTCTTACTGGAAGTTCGGGATAGCCTCTCTGAATCACAAGATCTAACGGAGGGAGGCCCCTCGACAACAAACTCACAAAACACTGTCACCATAACAACTGCCAAGGTTAATAAACTTATCTGCTATGGGAGACCGGCCAGCTGTTTAGTGTCCCACGTCAACTGAAATGCATGCATTTTACATGTTGCTCTCTTTAGTGTAGAGAGAGAGAGAGAGAGAGAGAGAGAGAGAGAGAACGCTCCTTCACTGAGGGAACATGGTAATATTCACATGCTTACATTCCTGCACTCCGCCTCCAAACGGTACATACCAGTGGTACAGTAACCACCGTTCTCTGAAGTAGTTAAACTGGAATGTGCTTTATAGGTAAACTGGGACATGCCCTGCAGAAAGAAAGGTACTATTGACACGATTGATTGGTGTTATATATCATCACGTTCATATCAAAACCTCTTACTGAGGAATGTTTTTCAGAGGAACTGTTGAGGAATGTTTTACGGTGTCTTAAACCATTCGAACACAGCAATTTACCTTTATGCTCTATTAACATTTCATGTCTACCAGACGAGTAAAAATGATCCACAATCTTGTCGTATTTAGAAAGGACAATCATTTTTCTCCCTCTAAAGAGACCATTTTTGAAAAGTGAGCTTTAGTCAAGATACCAATTACAAACTGCTAGAAAATGCCAGAGCAGTGAAATGAACACAACACAGTGAGAAGTGTCATGTATCCTCCTTGTGGCTTTATGTTTTGTAGTTTTGCAGGTTATGGAAGATAACTATATCTTGTTGCCTCATAAACAGGTGAACATCATTGTCTTCTGTACTGACATGCCCTGAATGGCCAGTCTGTAGCGCTCCTGCAAAAAAAGGGTTCCTTTGTACTCAGAATTAATGTGCTTGGTGCTCTTTTTGTTTACTTCAAGAGGGATGCAATGGCTCTTTTCCACAGCTGTGTTGTTATTCTCAGAAAAGTAACCCACTAATGAAACTCGCATGTGGCCACAATAATAGGCTATGCCAGAACCCGAAACTTTACATCACTAAAAAATGTCTTAAAAAGCAGCTACATTTCCGCATGATATGAAATGATCTAAACGTGTAGTTGTCAACAGCTTTTAAGTCACGGCTGTAAAAAAAAACATGACTAAAGCTGGATAACGCATCTTTTCAGAAGGGTCCCAATCTTCTGTGACATTGCAATCTTGGAAAAGTGTCCCACTCCATGTGTCCACCTCAGAAAAATATGCAGGCCATGTTTTCTTGAACTGTACTGAGGAAGAGCCTTGGGTTGTTAGGACAAATGCTACCGCGTGATCTATCAAATGATCTGTGATATGTAACAGCAGCTCATGCGCCTCCCCTATGAACACTGCTTGCATTGTTGCAGCGGACAGGAATTTAATTTGAGTCCATTGTTTAACTAATAGTAAGCATCAGTATGATCCAAGAAGAGCCTTTCCAGCAGATGGTCTTAAGCAGAAGAAGAATGAATGTGATTGTTTTGATTAGCAATAGTAATATTTGGCCACAGAACACAAGAAAAGCTTGTTGTTTGGGTTTTTTTGGTTTGTTTGTTTGTCTTCTTTATTCCCCATCGTTTGTCCTCTTTATTCCCCATGAAAAAAGGTTGCTCGTCTTATCCTCTGAAGTTGATCCCAGGACACACCCAATGAATCGGGCCCCCGCGGCCCCTCCTCTTTCTTTTCCTCTGCTTCGCTCCCTGCACGAGTGGCACGGCGCGTATTGTAGTCATACGGCGTGACTCATCCTGACACACCAGCACTCACTCTTGTTATTTGCACTAGTGCACACAAGCAGACACACCTAGGCACGGCTCTCCAGGAAACACACCCGTTCCCACATATCCTAGTATTGAAGTTTTGAGACATTCCATTTTTCATGACGAGCCCCTCCATTGCGGGCATACACTAAACTCAAAGCACGGGATGCACTTTTTGCAGGCACTGCAGTGACGTGTCTCCAAATTACATTCGCACCACAGTGCCACCCTGTCTGTGGACTGAGTAGAATGTTGCCCCCGTCCCGTGCTCGCAGAAGATCGGCCATGAAAATGGGGATGTTTTGTTCTTTTGACATTTTTGCTCAGTTCGTAATCCAGTTCGTATTGCGGCGTGGAGACCAAACTCCTACTCAGAGCACTGGGAGAGCATGCAGTAAAGGCAGTGGGGCCAAACTAAGCGGGGATCTTACTACATTAGGCACAAACGCGCGGCCTGAACTGTTGCTCAAACATCTGCTTTTCTGTTCTCTTGCTTAGAGAACATGATCTTTCTTCTTTTCTCTTCCTGCTGAGGTTTTCTAGCACGTTGAGAACGCTGCCGTCGGCATTTCTACATTTTTGTCCTGTGTTAAAATCACTTTCTTCACCCATAGTGGCTTGCCACACCCTGCCGTTCTTTGCAAAGACAGACAGTATAATAACTCGTTCTCTGTTTACTGAATTCATCTGCTGTTTGCTAGTTCTCTGAACTGCATATGGGTGTGACATGGATTTGCTGAAGGAGTGTTTCAAAGTTAAGCTTCTCTCTCACACTCGCACAGACACACAGGCAAAACTTACTTGGGCATTGTTGGACCATATGCCTGCATGTCTGTAGTGTCTCTGAGTAATGCAGCAGGGAAATCAGGCCAAAATATGACTCTAATGTTGCGCTTCCTCAAAACCCTGTTCTGCAAGTTACACGGTATGATCACTTGTAGAAGTAACACCTTTCCCAAGACAGCTGCAGTCGGTAATCAAACTATGTAAAATGGACGAAAGAAAGAAGATATAAGTTTACTTCAATACAATAAACTACAATATAATCAGAGTGAAGCACCACCAGTTCTGTAAAACTAAAGTAGATATAATATGACTGAACCAGTAAGGAAGCTTTTGCCTTGTTTATTAAAGAAGGTACATTTCGTGCAAGCAAATGTTTGAACCTGCATAATCAACCTTTCCTGCATGATCAAGGCAACCATGAGACCTGTAAGTGCAAACACCCCCACAGTCATCATGTTTTGGTGAATTGATTAGTTTGGGCTACATGAAAACAGGTGCTGTCAGAACAAAACTTGTATCTGCAATTTTCCCTTTTTTATTTTTTGACATAATTTCAAAATGCCAGCTGCCCTTTAAACTGTGTCAAAACCAACAGACAAGGCCCAAAAAGTTTCCATGTTCATTTACATTATATGTTAAGAACATTTTTCTAACTCCTGAAAAATTACTATTGTGTAGATATAAGGCTTCGTTTTACAACAGTGATTATGTGCCTTTGAGACATGTCGCTGCTTGAAGAGTCTCATATAATGTCTGTAATATTCCTTTCTGAATCTAAACTCACAAAGAGTTCTTTGCGTCTTTGCATTTTGGTTATCTATAGAATCTTTTAATGGATGGTTCTTGAAAGAATTATTGTGTGTGAGTGTGAATGGTTTTAAAGTTTTGAGAACTTTAAAATGGTAAAGGTTTTTGGAGGAGCACTTAAATTGATAAAGAATCTTTACGTTTATACCTTTTTATTCACAAAATAGTTCTTTTACTTCATCACTGAAAGAAAATATGTATTGTAATCATCATCTAACATAAAAATCCTTTACATACGATCTTTAGATTTAAATAAATATTTGTAATGCATGGTTGTTAAGGAAGGTTAGAACAATGAAGGATTCTGTGAGGGTTTTGAGGAATCAGTCAGAGGCCTTAGTGAAAGACTGTTTTGATAGCAGTGGGTAACTTAGGCAGCAGCTGTGGGGCATTCTTTGAAACTCTACATCTCTTTGCAGTAAAATTACAGACAGGAAGGACTTAAGAGACTGGCACTATAATAGGCTGCTTGGAACATCTGATTAGGATTACAGGTATATCAGCTAGCACAATGGCAATGTAAATCAGGTAATAGACCCGTGTTTGCAGGTTAGGTTTTATTTTCTTGTTCACAAGTTTACAATTTCTCCATATTGTACATCCAATTTCTCCATATTGGTCATTATCTTTATAGCCAAGTTTTTAAAAAAACAAAACAAAGGTAGGACATTGATGGTATGGCTTTCTTATAAATCCTAGAGCAAAAAACACTGAAACCACTGACAGGTGAAGTGAATAAATTGTATTATCAAGGGCACCTATCAAGGCGTGGAATATATTAGTTGGTTCTTGAAGATGATGTGTTTGCAACAGGAAAAATGGGCAAGCATAAGGCTCTGAATGACTCTGAGTAGGATCAAACTGTGAAGACCACATGACTGGGTCAAACGGCAGGTTTTGTGGGGTGTTCTCAATAAGCAGTAGTGAACCATCGGCAGGGTCATGGGCATCCAAAACTCACTGATGCACATGGGGAGCGAAAGCTAGGACTGATCCCGCAGAAGATCTATTATAGCACACGTTACTGAAAATGGTAATGCTGGCTATGATAGAAAAGTGTCAGAACACCCACTGCATCACAGCTTGCTGTGTATGAGGCTGCAGACCAGTCAGAGTGCCCATACTGACCCCTGTCCAGAAGAAAGCAATGGAAGAAAGTGGCCTGGTCTGATGAATCAGGTTTTCTTTTACAACATGTGGACAGCCAGGTGTGTGTGCAGGTGGAGTGTGATACCCTATGCAATGTTCTGTTGGGAACCCTTGGGTCCTGGCATTCATGTGGATGTCTGAAACAATGTTACCTAAACATTGTTTCAGATCAAGTACCCCCTTCATGGCAATGGTAGTCCATAATGACGGCAGCCTTTCAGCAGAATAATGTGCTCTGCCACAAAACAAAAATTGTTCAGGAGCAGTTTGAGGAACACGAATTTGAACACAAGTTTCAGTTCAGGGTGTTGCCTTGGCCTCCAAATTCCCCACATCTTAATTCAATCGAGCATCTGTGTGATGTGCTGGACAAACTTGTCTGAATCATGGAGGCCCCACCTCACAAGTTACAACACAAAGGATCTGCAGAACCATTCTAGCAGCATGAGGGGGACATACACAATATTAGGCAGGTGGTTTTAATGTTGTGGCCGATTGGGGTGCTTTCACTTGTGTATACTATATATTAACATGCCCCAGTTGTCTATAACTTTAAAGCAAAGTGTCTAATATTGTGTAGAGCCCCTTGTGTTGCCAAGACAGCTCTGACTTGGTAAGGTATGGACTCCGCAAGACCTTTCAAGGTGTGTTGCAGTACCCAGGTCATAAGCAGCAGACCCTTTAAGTCCTTTAATCTGCGAGGTGCGGCCTCCATGGTCTGGATTAGATTGTCAACGACGTCTCACAGATTTTGTAGATGCTCTGACTCATTCGTCTAGCCATCACAAGTTGGCGCTTCACAAAATTGCTGAGATCCTTACACTTGCCCATTTTTTCAGCTTCCAAAACATCAGCTTCAAGACTTGACTGTTCACATGCTGACTAATGCTGGCTAATATACCCCACCCCCTGACAGGTGCCTTTGTAAGATAAAATAAGACCCTTCTGTTATTCACTTCACCTGTTTTAATCTTGTGGCTGATTGTAGTATATTAAAATAGGCTTTGCTGCTAATAAATGGTTAATTCATATAAAGATATTTGTAACATGCTCCTAGGTAAGCGGGAAAAAGTTATCAGATGACCAGATCAGAACTTTCAGTTTGTCAAAGAACTGTTTTGCTTCGTTTACCATAAAATAGCAGTAGACTGTAATTTGGTTGCACTCTGTTACAGTAAAGATGACACTACGGCTAAGGAGGAAATCACCCCTGCACAACATAAAGATAGGTACAAGTAAGTTCTGAAATGATGACTGGAAAAGCAACTTCTTCAAAAGCAAGATTCCAACTTCAAAGTAAATTTTTATTTAATTTATTTAATTGGCGTGTGTTTTTGAAATAATATAGGTTGTCACTCAGTATGTACAATGGCATTTTTTACTCCACTG
>JBBJLS010000032.1:6909346-6928056 GCA_037577275.1 Bryconaethiops microstoma | reverse complement strand
TGGAGTATTTACTGGGGGAACACAGTGAGACTGGAGTATTTACTGGGGAAGACAGAGAAACTGGAGTATTTACTGGGAATACTGAGAGACTGAAGTATTTACTGGGGGAACACAGAGAAACTGGAGTATTTACTGGGGAACACAGAGAGACTGGAGTATTTACTGGGGAAGACAGAGAGACTGGAGTATTTACTGGGGAACACAGAGAGACTGGAGTATTTACTGGGGAACACAGATAGACTGGAGTATTTACTGGGGGAACACAGTGAGACTGGAGTATTTACTGGGGAAGACAGAGGGACTGGAGTATTTACTGGGGAACACAGAGAGACTGGAGTATTTACTGGGGAACACAGAGATTGGAGTATTTACTGGGAAACACAGAGAGACTGGAGTATTTACTGGGGAACACAGAGAGACTGGAGTATTTAATGGGGAACACAGAGAGACTGGAGTATTTACTGGGGAACACAGAGAGACTGGAGTATTTACTGGAGAACACAGAGAGACTGGAGTATTTATTGGGGAACACAGAGAGACTGGAGTATTTACTGGGAGAACACAGAGAAACTGGAGTATTTAATGGAGAACACAGATATACTGCAGTATTTACTGGGGAATACAGAGAGACTGGAGTACTTACAGGGAAACACAGAGTGACTGGAGTATTTACTGGGGAAGACAGAGAGACTGGAATATTTACTGGGAATACTGAGAGACTGGAGTATTTACTGGGGAAGACAGAGAAACTGGAGTATTTACTGGGGAACATAGAGAGACTGGAGTATTTACTGGGGGAACTCAGAGAGACTGGAGTATTTACTTGGAGAACACAGAGAGACTGGGGTATTTACTGGGGAACATGGAGAGACTGGAGTATTTACATGGGAACACAGAGAGACTGGAATATTTACTGGGGAAGACAGAGAGACTGGAGTATTTACTGGGGAAGACAGAGAGACTGGAGTATTTACTGGGAAACACAGAGAGACTGGAGTATTTACTGGGGAACACAGAGAGACTGGAGTATTTACTGGGGAAGTCAGAGAGACTGGGGTATTTACTGGGGAACATAGAGAGACTGGGGTATTTACTGGGGAACATAGAGAGACTGGACTATTTACTGGGGAAGACAGAGAGACTGGAGTATTTACTGGGAGAGCACAGAGAGACTGGAGTATTTACTGGGGAAGACAGATAGACTGGAGTATTTACTGGGGGAACACAGTGAGACTGGAGTATTTACTGGGGAAGACAGAGAAACTGGAGTATTTACTGGGGAACACAGAGAGACTGGAGTATTTACTGGGGAAGACAGAGAGACTGGAGTGTTTACTGGGGAACACAGAGACACTACAAAACCCACATAAACGTATCTGTGATCATTTTTACCTGTTGACCTGTGTGATTCAAGTTCTGTAGACGCTGCAGCATTTCTTTTATTTTGTATGTTTTGTCATTTCCTTAAAAAAGTATAGAACAATATTTTTATTTGGAAATTAGGAGATATTTTGTCAGCAGTTCTTAAAAACCAAGGCAAAGCTGTTCAGTTTAATGCTTGTACCTATAAAAGATCAAACCTGAGAAACATTTTTGCAGTACATTTTTTTCCAGAGTTGTATATGCAACACATTTTGTATTAAGCAAAAGAAAACGGATAAAAAATCATGTATTCCTACCCAAAGAAATTGTTTTTCTTACCTGTAAACCTATACATCACCTCCAAATGCCAGTAAGAGAAAAGCAAGATGCAGACAAAATAGTCGATATGAAGTGAATGAGTAGAATTGAACCGAGTTGATCAAAAACAAAGCCAGTTTGTGTTTTAGCTTGAGCACAGCACAGTCAGTCTATTCTGTTTAGTGAAAGTGAATGGAACACTTTGTCACACTTGAAAACTGCACAGCGTGAACAGTGTAAAATTTGTCCTGTGCTTTCAACCCTTTCACTGAGTGATGCAGCAGGCAGCCAGCATCACAGCGCCCAGGGACAGTAACTTGCTGAAGGGTACCACACTGGTGCCACTGGCAGTCCTGGGATTTAAACACATGACCTTCGATATTAGGGGCAACTCGCTAACCAGCAGGCCAGCAGCTGCCCCAAGGCACGCTAACTCCCCGTCGGGGAATCGAACCCTGGTCTTCCGAGCGACAGCCTGAGACACTGCATACTTTACTAAGAGGGACGATCGTACTAATAATGAGGTTGTACACTTAATAATAATAATAATAATAATAATAATAATACATTTTATTTATAGGCGCCTTTCTAGCACACAAGGACACTGTACAATAAAACAAAGTGCAACAGACAATAAAACCCTAATAACGTACAAGATTAAGAACCAGATTAAATTTTAACAGTGGAAATGAATCAAAGAGGGAAAGCAAACTTAAACAGATGGGTTTTTAGAGTGAGAATGAATTGATGTTTCTGAGTTCGGGTGGTATTGAGTTCCAAAGCGGGGGAGCAGAGCAGCTGAAAGCTCCCCATAGTGTTAAGACGGGCAGAGGGGACAGTCAGATGGATGGAAGAGGATGATCTGAGAGTACATAAAGGGAGTGGCAACATGAAGGAGGTCAGACAGATATGGAGGGACGAGGTCATGAATGGCCTTGAAGGTTAACAGAATAATTTTGAATTCAATACGGAACTTAACCAGGAGCCAGTGGAGCTGCTGCAAATCGGGTGTAATATGATGGATAGAGAGGGTTCTGGTAATGATGCGGGCTTATGGAGAGTTTTGTGAATGAGACCGAAAAGGAGGGAGTTACAAAAGTCCAAGCAAGAAGTGGCGAGACTGTGGACGAGGGTAGCAGCAGTATGCGGAGTAAGAGAGGGACGAAGACGGTTGATATTACAAAGATGAAAATATGCAGACGGGATAATGTTATTGTTATGGGATTGAAAAGAGTACTGTTGAGGACTTGTTTCCACTCGTCACCATAGGACACAATAAAAAGCAAATCCAAACCTCTCATTGTCTGTTCAGTTACAGCCTTTAGATAACCGAACAGCCGACTCTTGCAGATACACTATATGGACAAAAGTATTGGGACAATCCTGTTTTTCAGGGTTAGGGCCTCTTACTTCCAGTGAAGGACAATCTTAATGCTTCAGCAGACTGAGACATTTTGGACGACACCATGCTTCCAACTTTGTGGACCCAGTTTGGTGAAGAACCTTTTCTATTCCAGCATGACTGTGTCCCAGTGCACAAATCAGGCTCCATAAAATACATGGTTTGGTTGAGTTCGTTGTGGAAGAACTTGACTGGCCCACACAGAGTCCTGACCTCAACCCCATCCAACACCTTTGTGATGAACTGGAATGGAGATTGTGAGCCGGGCCTTCTCGTCCAACATCAGTGCCTGACCTCATAAATGCTCTACAGAATGAATGGGCACAAATCTTGTGGAAAGCCTTCCACACAGAGTGAAAGCTGTTATATTAATATTAAGGTCTATGTATTTGATTGCAATGTCATTAAAGTCCAGGTTGGTGGAATGGTCAGGAGTCCCAATACTTTTGTCCACACATTCAGGGTCTTTGAAACTTCAAGCCTCAAACCCTCGACGACAGTAGTGGGTGGGCTGAAGCTCACCACTAGGCGACCACTCCTTGCTTTCTTTACCCACCCATTTTTCGACAGGCCCCGCCCAGGAGCGCTTGGAACAAGTTGGAAGTACTCAGTGGGCGGGATAAAGAGGGGTGAGGGAGAAAAAAAAACAACACACCCCCTGCCACACCGTTCCCTCCCTCCCTCCCTCCCTCCCTCTTTTCCTTCTGAAGATCCCTGCCCTGCCCTGCACTCAGCCATTCTCCATAGCCCCAAGTTACGACCGCACGGCCTCTGAAGAGAGAAAAAGTGAAAGGGAGAGAGAGAGACAGAGAGAGCATTTAAACAGCCAGAAAGGCTTTTAAGCCTTGTAAAAAAAAAAAAAAAAAGTAAAAAATAAAGACAGAAAAAAAGTAAGTTTGCAAGTTTTGCGGGAGAAAACTTTTCGGGGCTGTGGCAGAAAAGACGTGGCTGAGGATGCTCATGCCGTGGTGTTGAACCTTTTGGAAGCAGGAGCTGCTTCAGGTAAGAAAATGTCCTATTTTAAAGTTGTTTTAGTCTGCTGTTTGCTTCTTGTAGTTCATTTCTTGGGCTGGAAAAGTTACTACCCACAATTAGCCAAATTATAGGGCGCTCTAATAGATTTCCGTGCGTAAATGCCTATTTATTAGAAACCCTGCAGACCTTAGAGTGTTAGGAGGGCGTGAGGAGAGGTGGGTGTGTGTGTGTGAACATCTCTCGTACACACTGTTATCTCGAGACCATCCCAGAAAGATTTATTTATGGTCAAGTGTAAGTACTAAGGGGTAGTAAGAAACACTGATACAATACATGGTGGCCCAAACAGAGTGTGCCAACCGTGCGTAACAGCAAGAGCAGTTGTGGTGTGTTTGCATGCCATGCAAAGAGTAACCCCACACCCATGCAGTCTGTAGGAAAAGTCCTGGTCGTGCTGCGTTGAGTTTGACTGTGCAACGTGGATGTGTTCTGTGAGTGTGTGTGCGCACACACGCACAACTGGAACTGGAGCGCACGAAATCTTTTTTTGGTGGGGAGGAAAGTTTTCCACCGTCTGTATTCAAGCTTCTGTTCGACTTTTTGTGTCTGGAGGCGCGGTCCATAAGAGTTGGCTTTATTATGGCGTTCTTGAGAGCTTTCTAATCTCTTGTGGACTTCAGTGTTATACCAAATGTGGTCATGGTCAGGGGGCTTGGACAACGTCAGCAGATATGGCTTTAAAACTGGAGAGGAAAGGGTAAAGAAGGGGGTTTCTGATACTTGAAGACTTTGCACTGGAGTTGAATTGGCCTGCGTAATTAAAACAAACTCTAAAGTGGAGCTTAAATGTACTGAAATGGGTGGAGTTTCTCATTTTTTTCCCTTGATTTTCTTAACCTGGGATTCTGGCCAGGGTGTGGGGAGTGAGAGAGAGAGAGGAGGGGGATGGTGTTTGGGGTGGTGGCTGGGTGGGTGGGGGGTGATGGAATGTAGTGGTTTGGAAAGACTTACTAATTGAAACCAGGTCTGAAGAGCAAGGGCAAAAAGTAAGGCTTGCTAGAAGAGGAGAAAGAAAAAATAAATGTTATATTCACGCTTCACTTTTATTTAACTCTGGTCTGGAGGTCTTGTGCAGGAAGGCTACCTTAACTTAAGGTCTTTGAGAAAAGCTATCCCTCAGAGGGAGAAAAAGAGGTGGAGTTGGCCTTGCTTATGGAAAAGGTGGACATCATTCAGCATGGACTGTTAGGAAAAATGTCCTTCTGAAAGATGAAATGAATGACTGTATACATGGATAGACGTTGCATCTGAGGAACTGCGCATTAATTTACCATCCCCCTCTCCTGCCACACCCTTCTTGCTCTTTTTTTGTAGTTGGGTGTATCACTATAGCATTGAGCATATCAACAAGATGTGCTGATACAATGTTGGGAGGATAAAGCGCTGCCCTTTCATGCCGTTGAACATTCTGTTCCGGGACTTTTTGAAACAGGCCGCATTAATGCTAGAGCAAAAGACAGGTTCTGTCAAGGCCCAGTGGCTTATGGTTGAACCTTGATTATCTTCAGGCTTGTTGCGTGTTTGTATCTTAGTAGTACAGGATGAGCGCTCAACTCAAGGTCTTCATGATTTGTGCCTGATGAACAGAATGTATGTTCGGGCATAGGGCTGAATCATCAATGCTCAAAGGAACTCGTTTCAGATGGAGGCACCACTTTCTCCTGTGAAGTGTTGATAGTGTAGATAAGAGAGAGGCTTCTGAGGAGTTTACTGTGCCAGTGTGAAACGGAAAGAGTTTGGACTCACACACACTTCCTCTGTCATTTCCTAACAGGCTTGTAGGCTCCTTGCCATCTACACCAACTGGAGAACAGTTGGGGGGAACAAACCTCTTAGCACATAGGTGTTGTATTTATTGCTTGTTTGTTTACTCACCTGTAGCTTGTGTTGTATCTGATTGAACAGCCCCCTGACAAGAAACTGAAAGAGAGTATTCATACACAGTCTCTAAAGACTGCAAATCTCTAAAATTGTTTGTTTAGATTATCATTAGGATAAACGTGGGCCACAAACGTGAATTAGTTCAATGAGCCCTTTCAGACTGTGTGATGAGCAACAATGGTTCTTCTGATCCATCCAGGTTTTTTGCAACCTCTGCCACTGTTGCGTTATTTCACTATGTTTTGGCTTGTCTGAACCGATCTGTGGTTGAGAAATACTGAGCTTGGGAGCTCGGAACAATTGAGCAAAAGGCCAAGCCCCTGCCAACATCCCAGTGACTCAGAACCACACGTTGATTTTTCACCATTTTCCGTGTGACTGGATTCTGTTGTAGGCAGTACTCCGAGACTCGCAATGTGGCATATATTTTTAGGGGATTAAAGTTTTTTTTGATCAGCGTAATGAACAAAATTTAGATCAATTTGGATAGTCACTTCCGAGCATAAAAAGAAGTAAGGTCTAAAGATTTACTTATCTATGTATGTTTGACCCAGTATTTGTTTTCAAAACAAGTTTGCTAAATGCACACCGTTTCATATAGGTGCTGTGTGTAAAGGGGCGTGGCAGCATTGTGAGCAGTATAAATACTGAGGGATCTCTTGCAAGAATAAACTTGACAAAAAGTTCAGAACAGCATGAGCATGTTCACGTTCAAGATGTTTCTCAACTTGAATGTTGATACCTGCCCCATGTATTGAGTAAACTGTAGCGACATGCCAAAAGTTGCCTAGTGCTGTGTTTTGGGATTGCAGCGACAGTTGGTCCAACACCTTTCCTCTGCAATTAAATCCTCCGGTCCTTCAAAATACACCCTTTGTTCCTGGATTATGAATGCTGGCAGATTGTGAAATATAGGATACTTTCTGTTCAAATACTGACGGCCATTTTGCAGATTTGCTATTTGACTTGCCAGGTACACATGAACTCTCTGCAAGCCTTTTAGGAAGAGATCTCATGAAGTCAACCACTTGTTAATGATGTTTTCATGAGGAATTATCTTAGAAGGTTTTGAAACCTTCCACTCGCAAAACCGCAGGAATCTACTGAATTAACAGTGTCCTTATCTAAAACCAGTGGCACTAGGAATGAAAGTAGGCATGACCTGACATGTATACCACTTCTCTTTGTTTTTCAAACCAATAGCAGCAGCAGTTAATTCTTCACTGACATACGAGCTCTTTCTCAATAATCCAGTCTTAGTCTGCTTATTCATATTGTTGCTGTTGGTATAAAATGTCCAAAAAAGTAACAGTACAGAGAAGGTAAAAAACCTTTTTAACATTTATTGCCCTGTGGGTCATATGAATTTAACTCTGTGTAAACTGCATCTGCTGTTTTCAACTAACGTGGAAAGAAGGTTTGTTCTGACAGCAGTGAGATATGGGTTGTTATATATGTATTTATGAGTTATGTACATTACATAGTGCTTAAAATGATCTGTGTTAATTGTAATTTGTAATAGTGGTCAGTAGGACTTTACCTCTTGGCAGAATATTTCTGCATAATTATGTGGTTTGTCAGAAAGTTTCCGTTTTGATTTTAGATCATTACAAATGATTCACGAGAGACTTTCTTGCTTTAGACTACACCCTTTGCAGTTCTCTGAAGTGCTTGACAGAATTATTACAGGCAAAAGCAGGCAAAAGTGGTGCAAAAATACCACACCCATAGATGATGACTGAATGACTGAGTCAGCAGAAGACTGGTCACATGACATGCCGTGGTCTTAATTGCTTTAGTATTGTTGAGTGATGTTAAATAATGTCCCAATTAATGTATAATCAGTCTTCTATAAGTTTCAAAAGGATCGTTAATGCACAACCAAACCGGTCTAGCCACTTTGGAATTTTCTGCTCACTCCAGCCTTCACCTTGCATATCTACATCCTAACCGCCAGTGACAGCACTTACATTTTTTTCACCGTGTTGTTTCTGTGTTTTTGGCCACAATGCTACTCCATTAAAATATTTCACTATGGCTTTCTGCCTTTTTTAAAGCATATCTGAAAAATTAGACGATAGTGGTTCCTTCAGTGCACACACTGTGCGATTTTGGTGACTTTTTGAGGTTTTCGATGTGGGTTTTCGATTGAGTCCATCTGGACGGGAAGATGGAACATATTACCATGTAGTTTATCCTCAGTTTTCCATAAGTGAGTCAGCACTTGGTTTAAGTTCGTTTGTCCTGTTGCTATGTTACCCTAATATGCCCAGTGATTAATGAAGTACCAGCAAAAAAAACATTTCACAAGTTGATTTATTGGCTCTTGTTGATATGTTGTCTATAATGCAGACGTTTCCAATCAAACAGTACGATGTTTTAATTAAAAGAACAGGCCACAGAGAAGAGAGAGCATATCTTTTGCTATAAACCCCTCTTTGTTCTGTCCGTTGGTGGGAGGAAGATCAGGGACTCATTTTAATTATGATAGATGTTTGTGGGAAACCTCACTGCCGCTCCATGAAGCCAGTGCATTTCTATTTCTCAGGCTGCTTTGCATATTATTTTTAGTCAGTGATTAAACTGTTAGTCTAGATTCAACTTTTTAGGTTGCTGAAAAGCTTTTTATAACATGGGGAATTATCATCCCAGTCATATTGTCTTCACTGGATAATAAAACTAGTATTAATAAAACCAGTAAAACTAATCAAATGGGTATACTGTTTTGGTGGTACAGACACAGTGGGTGAACAGAGTGATTGGGCAGAGTGTAGGACATTGCTTTTGAGTTACTCACTGCTGGAGAGGCTGGGCGCTCTTCCAGCTGGCCTGACGGCTCTATCAAGGAATGTGAGTGACTGGAGGCCAGGGTGGGGCCCACTGCTCTCTGTTCTGTGAGCATGGGAGATGGCATGCCCATGGCTGCTCTTCTATTCAACATAGGGTGTGTCCTGTTCTTTAGATGCGATGACTAGGGTGAACCACAGACACCACAAGCTTTTAGATTTGTTCAGTCTTACCATACGACTAAACATTCTAAAGTTTTTGTGCCATTTTTTTCCTTGCATACGTCATATTTTCACCATTCTTTGCAAAGGGAAGTCTCTTTAGCAAGGGGACAGCAGGATTTTTAGAAATCAGCAGAAGTCTCGTGGATGTCACTCTCTGGAGTGTACACAGCTGCCCTGCCGTGCGCTGTTCTGTGCAAACACAGCGACAAACCCATCCAGCCTGGCCTTTAGGTCTGTGTCTATTTCAGTCACAGCTCAGAAATAACTAGCTGTATAATGAAACAACAGGGCAGTGAGAGGGTCTTGCTATGTTTTCATAATCGCAGATGATAATGAGCTTTAGGGGCTCGAGAAGAACATTCTCCTCTGTTGTTTATGAAGTTTGGTCTTTTTGATATCACCAACACTGACTTGTGAAGGCCTCCGGCTCCCTCAGCTGGATCAGGTAAGATTAGGAAACATGAGGGCCTTCTTATCAAACCACCGTATCATTTGTGTAATCATAAAGCTTTTGCTTTAAAACCCGAAGATTTTTGGATGATTAGGATTTTGAAAATTGAATAACCTTCAAATGGAAAGCTGTACGTATCGAAAGAGCTTAATCAGCATTTCCGTTGATTGAATATGAAGAAGATTGTATAGCTCTTAAAGACAGGGCATCTTTTTATTTACAGTGCTTCTGCAAATTGCTATTTTCTTTGAGTCCTGAATGGCCATTAAGACTTAAAACTAGACTGCACTGAAGAGACATAATTACAGTTGTTCTGTAACACTTTCTAGGGCAGGTCTCCACTGGTAGATACCTGCCTGTACTGATTCTAGCATTTCTTTCCAGTGTCATGAAAGCCCCCTCCCTCCCTTAGGTAGCCCCAGGCATTTGTCTTGAAAAAGGTACTGGACATGGAAAAAGAACTGGAAAGGTGTATGAAGATTTCCTGAACATGTCTCCTGGCCTTTTTCTGAGTTATGAGTTTTGAATGCTTTAGAGATACTCACCACCATCGCCTAAGATTCAGTGTCACCGATGCATCAACAAAAATGTGTATGAACAGCCTAAAGAGGAAAACTCTCATAAACTCAAATGAAAAAGTTGTCATAGTATGACAGTGCACATAGTATAGTGCAATGGTTCCTAGCCGTGGCACTGGAAGACCTCCTGGCTTGCACATTATTTATTTATTTATGTTTTTTGGTCTTACAAACCCACTTCAGGCCAGAAAATAGTTTTTAAATAAGTCAATCAAGCAGGAAGGTGTGCTGAAAGCATGGAAAACACTAAAAGTTACAGAGCATCTCCAGGAACAAGGTGGGGAACTACTGATTTAGAAAAAAAGTTTATTTAATTGGAATTGTATCTGTTTATCATTCACTACTAATAAATCAGAATCAGAATCAGAACACTTTATTGATCCTGGAGAAATTTGCTTCTATCAAGGCCTTAACACAATACAGACATGTCGTTGCTTAGCAACATTTGTGTGTGGATAACAGAAGTGTCATTGCTACTTACAAATACTCAGTTAATTTACTGTAATTTAGAATCAGAACACTTTATTTATCCCGGAGGAAATTGTTTAACTCTCATTTGACTTCTCATCTGAGTGATCTCAGTCACATTGGTGTGCATACGCCTTGACTTGCATCATATCCTGTCATGCATCATTTACTACACTAAAGGCATATCCAAAGGACACATTCTCTACATTTTTCAGCCCCAGGATGACCTCCGCAAAACAGCAATTTCTTTGTTCTCTGTCATCTCCTCTTGAACCTATGGTGGCCCATATAAGTTGCCTCAACTTGGGAAGTATGACAGGAAGAGAAGAAAAAGAAAAGTGATGAAAAAAGAGATCCCCACAAATAAAAGCACTGGTATTTATGACATTTTAATGATCCCAAATTGTTTAATTATACTGTTTTATTTTTAAATGAAAAGATTCTGTTGCTATGCAGTAGATGGAGTCAAATCTGTCACCATGTTGCTACACTTCAGCAACTGCTTGTTCAGGTAATTGCATGTTTAGTTTGGTGATAAGCCATGCAATGACACACTTACTCTCAAAGAGCCTTTACAGCTGATAAGGTTTGCTTTGACTAGCTGCTGACACTGGCAGTGGTTTTGATGCAGCAAAAGAGGCACAGCAGTAGAGCAAACACTGCTGTGCACTCATGATTTTGATTAAAAGTGATGAAACCCAGTGGATATCATATAATGTCTTGTTTAGTCAAGACAGAGCTTTTTGGATGAAGTAGAATGTTTTGTAAAATGGTGATATAGAGTATGAATGGAAGATTCATTCAAATGAAGATGCGCTCGTGATTGTGCATTCACTTCCCTGTAGGGAAACTTCAAGGGCCTCTGTTTTGCATTGTGATGAGCGTTTTCAGATACCTGGAGCAGTGATGGCAAAAGAAAACATGCTGGGCTTGCATGTATTTTTTATTTTTTTTTACTTGATGTGATCTTTAATTGCTCATTTAAAAGTTATTTTGAAGTCAGATTCTTTCCATGATCGTTTTGCTGCAGCATGCCGGTACTTTTGCTTTTTAGTGGTCTAGACAAAATGTCTGTATGTAATCCAGTGCAGTTGGTAGACATGTTTATTTTAGGGAAGTGTTACAGGGGATTATAATTGAACTGCACCTTTAATTGACTGAATCAGCTTATCGTCATTAAGCCAATAAACAAAACTATTTCAACAGACGTTTTACCAAAAAACACAGACGGAGAACTTCTGGGTGTGTGCAGGCCCCAGATAAACTCAGGGCTTAGGTTAGTGTAAAGGAATGCTCCCTGTATTGTGTGTTTATGCAGTATCTGTTTCAGTCACTGTCGCCCTCTGAGGGCAACCGAGAGAAAGCGAAGAGCTGTGGGTGGGGTTGTATTTTGAAGGGAAAGTGGGGGGGGGGGATTTTGACTGGTCATAGACTACACCCATAACCAGGCAAAGGCAGCGTGCAGCTAATTATCATGTGCATTACAAAGAGAAAAAATGTATTGTAAGTTAAGCTTTTGAAAATGTGTACAGTTACACTAATGTTAACTGTGAATAAAAGAGATGTGACTTTTCGATGAAATGCTTGCAAACCCATTAAATATGTCTAATCTTACATTGTCTTCTTTTTTTTCCAGAAAACAAAGTAACTGAAGGGTGGCACAGTGCCAGATTGTGCTTTGGTACAAGGTAGGTTCCTCTTTTTTTATTTTTATGTTCAAAAAGCATCACAAGGTTAGAATAAAAATGGAAGCAGTGCATTTCAGCCACAACAGCCATGTACAGCCATGTACTCTGCCGTACATGTTGTTCTCTTGGGGGGAATTCTTTGAATTCCTAAAAATGGTGCAAGAATAGTCTAAACATGGCTTTATTATTTGAGATTTGAACAAGCTCACGTTGCCATTATTTATCTGAACTGCATGCACTGACACCTGAAAGCCTGTATCAGAGTAAAATCCGAAGCTCAGGAACATCACAAAGTAAATGATTAAACCAGTGCTTATAATCCAAAGCCAAACTGCTGAGCACTTACGGAATGTCGTGAAATCCATGCTGGGCCCATACAACCATACCTGCTGGGAAAGGCCTGTGCAAAGAAATTTGATGCTTCGTGCCCACTGCGTGTTTGCCCTCTCGTAGGATTGCCTGACCACCTGTTCATGACGTGCACTTCCCCATGCCATAGCTTGGCCTTTCAAAACTGCCCAGTTTACACCAGCAGCTGGTTGAAAGCAGCTGCAGGAACGTTCTCATGACCGAGACTCGAAATGGCTCGGTCATGAGAACTAAATGCACAGAAAGAACTTAAAGGTCAAATGAATTAAGTTTGACGGCTGATGTGGTTTGTATGTGTGGGGTGGGCGTGGTGGTGAGGCTTTGCGGAGACAGTGTTTCAGACCCACGCTACACTGATTCATGATCAGAACCCCGCCTCCTTGACTTTATATGTTATTTTAAGGACGCATTCATGTCATAACTGAATTTTGGCCTTCGTTTCACCAAGTGAGGCAAACAAGGCTTGTCAGTTTCAGATTAAAATCTTGAGCCTATGTTTTATACTATTTGAAAGTAGTATGGCTGTATGTTACACTGTGAAAATTTCTTGACAACTGAATCAGCGAAACTGGACCAACATCAACAGCACTTTTCCTGAAAAAATAAAATCTTAACCAATATTCCCAAACTGCTATATATATATATATATAATATGTATGTATGTATGTAACCACCCTCCTTCTCACCGTTCCCACCCATAACCCCTCAAATTGATGCCAGGAATCTGTCAGAGCTGCTGCAAGGAGAACTGCCCAAATAGTTTTCCAGATCAGGGGGTGAAGAGACAGGAAAAAATGGAGTTGATTGATATGAAGTTCAGGGGAGTAGCTGACCCCAGCACAGAAGTAGAGGAGGAAGGGTGTGGCATCATGCTGAATTTTAAAACATGCGTGAAGTAGGGAGAGGAATAACAGGCCGCTCCTCCACTTGCTGGGAGTTGGTGAGAATGTAACACTGTTGGTTTTCCCCTCCCACTGCTTTTGTAAATACCTGTGTCTGCCAACAATAATAATGAGCTTTGTTTAAGAGTTGGACCAAACAGCTTTCTTGCATCCCCATTTCTCTCACCATAAAGAGATTCCATACACATGTTGGGGTCATAAAATAGAGAGAACAAAGGCCGTGTGTGAGTTTTTACTGAGGTTTTTTGTCATATTTGAATAAGGTGATAGCCCACCAAGTTGATAGCAAGTAATGCCTTTTGGATCAGGCATATTTTTATTAAATTATACCCTACTATAATGAAAGTTAAGGTTACTGCATGACTTTTTGCAGGTCTGAATTGAGCTTAAATCTGAAAAAAGAAGCGTCAGTGTGTTACTCTAATCTGCCTTTTTTTCACTACTTTTGAGAATAAAGGATTTTTTCTTCCATTGAGTAGAAAGAGAATGTGATTCTTCATAATAAGCTGAGAATACCAGGGACATCATGGTGCCATCTTCAGCATACAAACTAAAAACCATTGTTATGTGTCCGCACATTCCTTAGCCGCTTCCCGGGGGTCAAGGTCAGGCTTTTTTCAGAAGTGTGTATATTTGCTATTTTTGATCCAAAGGGGATCCAGTCCAGATTGCTGAAATACTTTGCGTGCGTACAACAAAAGCTGTGGTCCTATGACACGATGAGTTTTATTTTGATTACAGTGTTACAGCGTTTACATTTACATTGTATCGTGTCTGGTTATGTTTCAGGAGTAGAAGGTATTTTGTTTGCTTTCAGGGATATCTGCTTTACTAGTAAGCGATTGCACAAGTTGTTAGCTGGTGTGTTAGCCATGTATACCACAACACTTGCTTTAGTTATTACGAGCTTGTCTCGTTTTGAATATCTGATTATAGGCAATGACCAGAGCGTCTTCTTTGGAAGATGGTACACTGGGCATTTATATTTAATTAGTACTTGCTTGTCGATGGCATATATTGATTTCTCTGTAAGACTTAAAGTTTAAAGTGGGTTACAAGATGTATTTTAGTGGTTTCCAGGCTTAACATGTCAAAGAGAATTTGAGAGACACATGATGTTGCTTTCTAACAAATTCCTTAGCCAGACCAACATATATAGAGCAGATTGCATATCAAAAAACTGTTGTAGTTTTGCATGTATCATTAGTTTTACACAAATGATTTCGCATTGCTTGTGCTATGGGGAGTGCAAAAGGGGAAAGTTACACTCTTGGAAAATATGTAAACAAACAAATAAACAAACCAACATATCCCTGCTCAGTTCTTTGCAACTGAAGAATGAGCCAGATTTATAGAATATAAGCATAACTAATAAATTATAAGAAGTGTTTAGAAACAGTTATCCCTGATAAAGCTGCTCAGTATAACTTCTTGATTAGTCAAAACAAACAGAAATATCCAATCCTTCCTATAGTATACAGAATTCAAACAGTGTGAGTGCCAAATGTTTTGCTTGTTTTTCTTGATTTAAGAAGATACATTAATACACATTTGTTTCCAATACGCAGTCAAAATAAATCGTAACCAGAAGAGTCTTGATCTTAGTGTTGTATAAAATATGCACGTAGGTGTATTCATAAGCAAAAGGTCTTATGTAATAACTGAGTGGATGGTTGAGGGGGTGGTATTAGTGAAACAATAAGATGTCTGTGTCTGAAGCTGGAAGAGCAGACCCACATGTTCACTGGATAACTCTACAGAATTTTGTGGATGGAGTACTAAGCAGTACATGACAACACTGTATACTGAGCTGAAATGACGCAGTTGTAAAAGAGAATAGGGTGGCTGAGGGAACTTTTTAATGAGAGAATAATTATACAGTCATTTCATTTAATAGTAGTTTAATTTGCACAAAACATGTTAAGTATTACATGTGCATGAGTAACCTACTGACAATTTACTGCTAATTAATGACATCATTTGTATTTATATTCATTTAGAAGTGATTTTAGAGCATTTGCCTAAAGCAGATGCGTTTTATGCGTGTTGAACGTGGCAGTTGTGAACAGCATTGTTCTCTATTGACATTGTATCTGAGCTATGGCCAAAGCGTGTTTCCTCAGGCTTAGGGTGTGGTCTATTTCCAACTACCCTTCCAGTTCAGACAGATTCAGAAAGGAATTCATATCAGTGTGAAACATGCCTGCGTTCTACACAGGCATTTTAATGCCATCTAGTGGTATTCTAGTGGCGCCTCGTTATCATCTGTCAATTCCCAAAGTGGGCGATTTGGTAATGTTTTCGTTCCGTGAAAAAGTGAACCATATTAAAAGAAAATAGGAGAAGTTCCGACACCTTTGCAGTACAACTTACACTGATAACTTGCAGTTATGAAGCGATTCTTTGCATAAGATTGTCAACAGACTATTATTTTGTTTGATTTCAGGGAGTGAAACTAGGGCTGATACAGTCCATTTCAGGGGACAGGTCAAAGAGAAACAGGATTTGAAGTAAGCATATTTGCTGAGTATTACATGTTCTGTTGCTGATTAATGAAGTACAGGCAGCAAAACATTCACTAATATATGTATATATAGATATACATTAGCAGGTATTAGCAGAATTTATATGAACATGACTATAGATTACACAAAACTGTACATATTTCAGTTCAACAGGATAGAATAGATGGAATAATTCTACAGTTGTGCTCAGAACAGAGGCAATTTATTCTGTTGGGACATTGACAGGTGTACCACCAGATGTCAGTAAAGAGGTACATCTGATATCATTGTCAACAAATAAACAGATACTTTTTACTGCGCAAAAAGTAGCTTCTTGTCAAAATCAAAGCAATGATTTAGGCCAGAGTACCAAAGGTGCCAACTCCATATTGTCTGTGTGACCTGACAACATGAATTAAGAGTGTTTCCCTCTTTTTAAGATGGCTGACGAAGAAGAAACAAGGGAAGTGCTCTTCCCACAGTGGATGGGAGCTGATAAACATGGTCTTACAATTGAGCAAAAAGCTCAAGGAGAGATCTTCATCAAAGAAGTGAAAGATGAGTCCCCTGCTGCTCACACTGGGAGAGTTTTTGAAGGTATAGAATTGACTAGCTGTAAATTTAAAAAGCTTTACCCTCTCCCCCTCCATAATAATGCACAAGACATTCACATTTCCAAAGACAGTATGCATCTACAAGCTAATTTATCAAGTGCATCTCTGCAGGTGATCAAATCGTGGGTGCCACCATTTACTTTGAAAACATGAGCTCAGAGGAAACAGCTGATTTACTGAAGACTCTGAACCGACACAAAGTTGGACTGAAACTACAACACAAGACAGGAGACAAGTCACCTTGTCGCTCCCCCATGGGCACACTGTCATGGGAAGGACGAGGTGGATTTGGAGGTTCTAGTCCTGACATCATTCTAGTAAGTTAATCTTCTGTTTTTTCCATATCATAAAGGTATGACTGTATATTTCCTTTGAAGTAAAAAATGATTCACCAGCTTTTTAGTTCCTAAGTGGAATTATGTGATTTTAGTGCTCAAAAATGATAATGAAGTTATAATGCATTTATTTGTATGCAATGTTTTTAGTAGTAATTCAGAACAAACCAAATAAAACCAGCTACTTAGTTGTGGCTGCTAAATGTTAGTGATTAAAAAAAGGATCTGATTTGTTTTTTCATCATGATTGCCTTCAGAGACATTTTGACAGAGATGTGCAATACAGAAAAGAGTCTGAATTTGAATAGTGTGAGTCTATGCCATACCAGCATTGTTCACTAGCCACTTAAAGCACAAACAGTGATTTTAAAAAAAGATACTCAATATGTCTGCTTATACACTGCCCCCAAACTCATCCCATAAAAAAAAGCAATCTTTTCATATTCATTAGGAATTATTGTTGCAATAAACAGAGAATAGGAAAGATACTAGAAACTTATTTTATAGAATGTTATGGAAAAAAGGAATAAGATAAATTTCCAGAATGAAGTCGATAAATGTAATCAACTGGTTAATAAAGGATATTTTAAAGAAAGTATTACTAGTGTACAACTTTCTCAGGACATCACTCTAGAATTACCCCTTATCTTGTAGCCTGCCTGAGTTGCACTGCATAGTTTCCTTCAGTTGTTCCCAATTGAAATAGGCTGAAGGTAAGATGTGCTAACTGTTGGAGCTGTAAGCATTGATCCTGTATGTTTTACATATAAATACATGTATTTGTTTGCTCCATCTGAGGAAAATCAGGTTTTCTGGTCTTACCATGTACATTTGACCCACAAACAGTTATGAGCAACCAGCTGCAAGGTCAGGCTTACTGAATAACCTTTATATCTTGACTGAATGAATTGACACTGCTATAGATGTCATCCCTAACTGGCTGCTGCCATTCTCAAATATGTTGTAGTCTTATTTTGCATGCTACAAATTGAATATTTGAATATATAATATAGAAAATAGAATATAGAATATTTAGAATGTCTGTACTGTGCTGCATTCTTTGTAGTTTTTGACAACAACATCCACTTCATCTCACACGACTTGATATCGTCATATTATGATCAACTCCAAAAAGTGGATAAACTATGCTTAGAGTGATTTAATCTTGTAATCTTCTATATCCCTTTTTTCAATGGCTTTGTTGCCATCTTGGTTATAATGAAGCAGGGTCAAGGAATCAGCTTCATTGACTCCAGCACCAGGACTTCATCAATTAGTTCATCAATGCTAAATGAAAACCAGAGAGTCAACATATATTTATGGATGGAACATCATGCAATCAATAAGATCAATCAGTAGCACTCAAATACTGGTGTAGGATCTAACTTGACTTGTAGTTAATCAGTTGGAATCAGAAATGGCTTATAAAAAAGGCAAAGCCCTCTAGATTATGCTTATTATACCAAAATAAAGTTTTGAATTGTATCATTTAATTAGGACAGAAATGTCAAAAAGTCTTGTCATATACAAAAATAATGTAGAAATGATACATATACTTTATTTATAATACACAAACAAGCTACAATAACATCAGAACACAAAGTCATGATGCCTTGTAAAAAATAATTAATAACGTGTATGAATTCCATGAGCTTGGAGGACCGCATCCATACATCTTGGCAATGACTAAAATAACTTGTTGATGAAGTCATCTTGAATGGCAAAGAAAGCAGTCTTGCAGGACTCCCAGAGTTCGTCGAGATTCTTTGGTTTCATCTTCCAAGCCTCCTCC
>JBBJLS010000032.1:6872207-6901647 GCA_037577275.1 Bryconaethiops microstoma | reverse complement strand
TTGAAGGTCCAGAACTTGATGTGGAGGGACCAGAGGGTGGTTTCAAGATGCCAAAGATTAAAATGCCATCATTTGGATTTAAAGGACCAAAAGTGGAGGGCCCTGATGTTGATGTAAATCTACCAAAGGGTGATGTTAATATTAAAGGTCCTAAAATTGATGTTAAAAGCCCAGGCATTGACATTGAAGGACCAGAAGGAAAAATCAAGGGTCCCAAATTAAAAATGCCCACCATATCAGGTCCAAAGGTTTCCATGCCTGATATAGACTTTAATGTTAAAGGTCCTAAAGGAAAAGGGGATGTTGATGTCTCAGTTCCGAAGATCGAAGGCAACATTAAACCACCAATAGTGGACATTGAAGGATTAGACATAGATGTAGACGGACCTGATGCTGCTTTCAAAATGCCAAAAATGAAAATGCCATCTTTAGGTCTGAAAGGGTCAAAGGTGGAAGGTCCAAGTGTTGATATTAATCTGCCCAAGGGAGACCTTGACATTAAAAGTCCAGAACTTGATCTTGAAGGACCTGATGGAAAAATAAAAGGGGCTAAACTGAAAATGCCATCCCTATCTGGTCCTAAGATCTCCTTGCCAGATGTCCATCTTAAAGGTCCTAAACTGGAGGGTGATATGAATGTTTCAGTTCCTCAGATTAAAGGAGACATCTCTGCACCAACAGTTGACATTGAAGGACCTGAGTTTAATGTTGAAGGAGCAGAAGGTGGTTTCAAAATCCCCAAAATCAAAATCCCATCCTTTGGATTGAAGGGTCCTAAGTTGGAGACTTCTGATATTGATGCAAATCTTTCTAAAGGTGAATTTGATGTAAAAGGACCTAGCATTGACATCAAAGCCCCCAAGGTCAGTGGCAAGGTCTCTGATATTGACAGCAGTCTAGAAGGCCCTGATGTGGAAATTAATGTGAAAGGGAAGAAGGATAAATTAAAAATACCAAAGGTGAAAGGGAAGATGAAAACGGACAAAGATACTAAAATTGAGTTAGATATGGACTCACCTGACGTCCACCTTAAGGGACCGAAGGTAAAGAAGCCACTGTTTGGAAAACTGCATTTTCCCGGTGTGGAATTTGACATCAAATCCCCAAAGGTTAAAGGTGGCTCTATGTCTGGCACTGCGAAATCAGTGTCTGGTACATCAAAGGGAAGCCTTGAAGGTGGACTTAAGGGTCACACGATTGATACTGAAGGTGTAAACATAGAGGCAGGAGCTCAAGGTGTAGAGTTAAAGATACCAGGTGTAAAGGTCAAAGGACTCCATGGAGGTGTATTGGATAGTAAAGAAGGAGAAATAGGAGCGAGTACAGATATAGCAGCATCTGGTAAAATGGAGTTTCCTGAGGGTGTTGTGACATTTCCTAAGATGAAAGTGCCAAAGTTTGGAATTGCTTTGCCTAAAGTAGAGGGCGGGGAGATGGGTGTTGATGTAGGTTCAGGAGAATTAACTGCTGGAGCTAATGTTAGTTCACAGAGTTTGGAAATGCACAGTCCAGATTTGAAAACTGGTGTCAAAGTAAAGAAGCCACGATTCTTTGGCAAATCTAAAACCAAGGGTGGAAGTGCAGCTGATCTTACATTTCAGGGACCTGAAATTGGTTTAAAAAGTGAAAAAGCTGGCAAGGTGTCTAAGGAGTTAAGTATGAGTTCAGGGGAACTGATAGGTGGAAAGATAGAGGGGGGTTCTGGTTTGAAAATTTCACCCAAGAGTAAATCTGCTTCACTTGATCTTTACAAAAAATCAAGGCATCGTTCTTCCTCACTGAGTGATGAAGGAGAATTAGCTTCCCCCACCTCTGTTGAAGGGCATTTACAGACAGAGGGTGGTAATGTTTCAGTAGATGTTGGAGATGTTAAGGTGAAAGGTAAAAAAGGAAAGCTGAAGTTTGGCACATTTGGTGGACTGGGCTCAAAATCCAAGGGTTCGTACGAAGTGACACTTGGAGATGATAGTGAAGCCAAGATTGAAGGAGCTGGTGGAGGTGTTCTTCCTTCAAAGAAATCTAGAGTCCCCTCATCATCTAGCAGTGACAGTGGTTCAAAGGGTGGTTTTCGCTTCCCACGAGTTGAACTATCTGTTTCACCAAAGAAATAATGAGTTGTGATACTGCTAAAAGGCACTAAAGTTCTAGCCATTCTTTGTGCTCTCATACTCATACTGTTTAAATTAGACATCTACTTTTTAAAGCCTCACTTAACTGCAGTGCACTGTCGTAAACAGACGCTTTATGTTTGTTCCATTTCTCTTTAACCCCCATTTATTGTCTTTTATTTTTGCTGGGGTACAGATCATGTCTTTTGAAATCACAATTTAACTGTAAATAAGATAAATCTGTATTGTAATTTTAATTGTCATTTGTAAATAGAAAAAAATGAGCCTACTATCACTTTTTAAATTCATTACCACAACAGATGGCGAGTCGATATGAAATATCTACACCTGGTTTTAAACATCTTGTGATATTATATTTTTGTATTTTTTAACCTTTTAAGGGGAAAATGGTTTTGCAGTCATCTGTCATAAATAGCGCCTTATTTGCTACTTATACGAATGCCTGTTAACGTATATACTAAATATTTGAGATTTTATCATTTTGAAGCTAAGCCAGATAAGTAATCAGTGCTGTATAGTACGTATAAGAAAATGATAAATATGAAAGTGAGTGCATTGAATGGTCACTTTTTATATTAGGATTGTAAAAAAATGTAAATAAACTGCTGATATAATAAAATACAAAGGGGGTTAACACAAGAATGTGTATCTCATTATGATGTACTTTACCCAAAAATCAGCTTCCAAGGTATTTATATCAATTTAGATTAATTTTACTGGGGATAACATGGTTAACACACAGTCCCTTTAGAATGCACGTCAAACCTACAAAATGGTTCATCAGCCATTTCTGCTTCAGTGACAACACAGATATTTTCAGTTTAAACTCTCTCTCTCCCTCTCATTCAAACTGATTTTCTCAGTGAAAGGCTGTGCTGAAATGTAGAGGAATGACTACAGACATATATAATAGGGCAATGCCCATGTGACATTTATGCTACAAATTTTTTTTCTCAACTGTTACTTATTTTGTTTCTGCTGTTTTATTTTGTGTCAGCTGCAAAATAAACCAAATAAAGTGTTCAGTTATCGCTGTGTATTGTGTTCATTATATACACATATTTAAAGTAACACAAAGGTTCATACTACTCTATTCTTCATATTATTTTTTGTTCACCTGACAAATAGAACAAAACAGATTTATTTTTCACCTCCAGTCCTACTCATCATATAGGTGATGTCATCATGTAGGTGATGTTTCATGGTAAAGTCAGTCATTATTAGTACTTCAAACTGAAGTTAATCAAAATGTTACAGGCATGAGCCACGAAAACAGGAAATGATGCCTGGTTTCCTGGTTGTTCCGACCCAGCCATTGGGGCCAGTGCTGAGGAAAGAACAAATTTCCTCTCCAAGAGGAAAAAATCAGTTTAGTGTGTAAGTTTGCCTGTAGACCAGACATGCAGAGGAGAAATCTGACTGGATTTGCTTAAAATCAAGAAAAGACCATTCTCATTAGACATTCTCTACTATCGGTTACAAGGAATACTGACAATCACGGTGACAATTTATGTACATTTGAAAGGTAAGACTTGTTTCTTTATATGAATACGTAATATTTTTGAGATCCCAGGAAGGGATTATTGCAGTAGACTCATGAGTAAAAGGGCTGCAGAAAAAATGCATCATATCTTCTTATTAAATTCAACATGTTTCTTTACAGTGCGATATAATGAATGTGATAGAATGAATGCTATGAAATTAATAATAGTTCACATAGCTCTTCAAATAACTTTCATGGACTGTTTGGCTCGTGTTGTTAGTTGTACACTAATACACAAATGAGAAATAAAATTATATATAAATTACATATAATTACAATATTATTACAATATAATTTAATTTATATATGGGATTGTTGTGTTGAGTTAAAGAATATGAGTGAGCTGTCTTTCAAAGAGAAAATACTGTGATATAACAACGATCAACAACTTGGTATAATGGTTGCACAACAGTTTATAGATGCCCCTCAACTGTTCTGAATTGTGCACAATTTTAAATTTGCGGTTTTGTACTAAATAAACTATTATATCAATGGCACAATACAACTGTGTTGTAGTACTGAAAAAAATACAGACTGACAAATCTGCTTTAGCCGGAACATTGTTAATTCCCACTTTTATTTGTGTAAAATGTTTATTAATGACAAATATTGAAAATTCCATTGCTAGTGTAAATCGGGCCCTTAGAGCCAGATCATTCTTGCATGTTGCACGGGTGTTCTCTTACATAGCCAGGCATAGATGCTGTTATCTTCTGCTGCTTCAAAAATTGATCTAGAGATCTAAAAACGTGGTGTGTGAGGTTGCTTTTAACCCTAGAAGGCACATGGTAGACTCTGCCACTAAGCAGAAAACATAATGCATCCCTGGAAATCCATACAAACCTATAGATCTAATTTGAAATATAATTCGTAGTTAGAACAGTAGGTCCTCAAATGTAATTTACATACTCTCAGAGCATCTTTCTAAAGATGCTCATTATTAATCCTGCCATCCTGCCAACACCTGCCCTGAACAATGAAATGAAACTATAAGACCTTTAGCATACTGAACAAGACACTTTTTATTATAGCTGCTTATGACATTGACAGTAAAAATGACACCATTTGTACACTAGATTTTAATTTTAAACAGATTAGACTTCTGACCCCTGACAAAAGGACCTACAGGATAAAAGATGCATATTAAATGAATTGATCAATATCAGGCTGCAGCCTGTTTCACAAAGTAAGCCAAAATGTCAACTGTATAATCTGTATGAGCTTTACTGTTAATATAATGCTAACCATGCATTAAACAAACAGATTTAAAACTGAGGAACTAGAGAGGCAAATCACAGTGAATGAGCATGATAACATTGTTCTTATAAACCTACAGTCATAACTGAGCAGATCCAAACAAAAAGGAACGCATCCATCCCAGACACCTGCCCTCTACTCCCCGCTGTTTCCTGCATAAATTACTTTAAATAATGCATCATGCTACTGAGTTGTCAAATATACACAGGGTATCTGTAATTAAACCTATTCACACAGTCAGGTGGATAAAAACAATCAGATGACAGGATTTTCACCACAATTTTTAGCTCTGAGCTTCCTAATCTTTTGAAATGATCTAAATCATCAAAACCATGTTGCACATACGTATAAATGATGTCTTTATCATCTGTACTGAAAAATGTGAAAAATGTTTTGCCAAGATTTTTTATTTTATTTAGACAGCTTGTAACATAGTTTTGCTAGAGGCTCAAAGCTCCATCGTTCAAATGAAAAGTAAGTTCTTCATCATACATACTGTTGTTCATCAGAGTCTATTGAGTTTGAAGAAGAACTGTTCTCGTATTTTCAGACCTAACAGAGCAGTCAACTGGAGGCACATAAATAAATCACTGACTGCACCAGTGGTATGGGACTGCCAAGTGCTTGTATACAGAAGCAGATGATAAACCCTGTAGACGTTGTGCGGCACATTGTAATATTTTTTAAGAGTCTGCAAGAAGACACATTCAGTCTGTAATAGTATCTGAAATAGGGACTGTGATAACGTTCTTAACAGTGAAAAGAAAATGACACGATGCTTTAACCTGAGACCACATCCTGGAACTGTTCCAGAATTCATGTAGAAATGGATTTGTTGTTTGCTGTTAAGTACCACAAATATGGCGGATTGGAATTACATCAAAACAGCTACAAAAACAAAGGGCCTATTCTGCACTTTTGCTCCAATAGACAGATTGTGCTGTTCATTAGCTCAGTGAGGGTGTGACGTATCTCCCTCTTTAAGACAGCCACTGCTTCATGCTCCACTGTCCAATGGCATGTTTCCATATGTGCCTATTTACATGCAGAATAAGGAATACTGGAACAATATTTTATTGAAATATAAGACATGTTGAAAAAAAATGTAAGAGATCGCATACTGGTAATGTTATTTTGTGGCAAGGATTGAGACAGATACTCAAGGATTGAGACAGATACTTAGATTTGATATTGCATAATAAAATATATGACATGTTTATTGATAACATTGCTGAAGGCTGTATTGTCAGCATTTTACTCACTTTACTACATTGCAGAAAAAAATGGTATATTTCTTGGTAATTGCATTAGACATAGGTTCATGCTAAATGTTAATAGCTCAGATATGGTGTTCAAATGTTTTTCATCACTGTTCAACAATTTAGAAACATTATTTTTAATAATGTAAAGCAGTATTGTGCACTGAATGTATAAAATTATTCTAAAATGTCATCCAATTTCACTAGATATATAATATATAATTAGTAGGACATTATAAATGCCCAGAATGAAGAAGCTGGGAATGATTCAAAAATGTCATAGCAATCAAGTCATACCAATCAATATTCATAATGTGTTATATTTACAAAATGGCATTCACATCTGGAAGAAGAGATGTTAATCAAAATTCCTGTTTCACTGCAGTATATTATTTATATGTGAATATCTCCTAAAATAATGTAAATATATAAGTCTAGATCTGCACTGTGTTTAAATATGCATTGTTTAAGTTGTTACTATATCTAAAATCAACAGGACCGTTCATATGCAAAAACCCGGAATATGCTGGGGTATTGGCATCTCAAATTTGTGGTTTAAAAAGTGCCTCTTCTGACTTCTGAACTTAATGTTTAGCTGTCACCTAGTCTTAAGGTTGGTGAGGAGAGAGCCATTTTTTCTGCATGGTTTCCCACAAAGAGAGACTGAGCCTGTCTCCTGTGGGACCTTGCCAGATGAGGAAACTGTGCAGCGCATGTGTATGTCTGTTTGCATGTGTGGGATGAGTGTGTGTGATGTGTGTGTGAGAGAGAGAGAGGAGAGAGAGGGAGAGGGGAGAGAGAGTGAGAGAGAGATAGAGGGGAGAGAGAAGAGAGAGTGAGAGAGAGATAGAGGGGAGAGAGAAGAGAGAGTGAGAGAGATAGAGGGCAAGTGTGGGTGTGCATGTGTGCAAGCATAAAAGAGGCAGAGTGTAAGCTAGAGCTAAGAGGATGCTGCTTCTGGAATGAGGTAGCGCTAGTACTGCTTTTCCTTCCTGTGCTACACGATTGACTTCTCTAAGATTTGACCTGTGCTTTGTGTCATTTTTGGTACAGTCCCTGTTCAACATCATCAACAGCTGGAGACTGGGCAGGGCTTGTGGAAGTGCTCTTCAATTTGGCTTTTTTTCTGTCTCTCTGTTTGTATATGTGTGTGCTCAGAGAGCCACGGAGCGACAGAGGGGAGGGAAGGAGGGCAGTAGAGGCAGAGTGTATCATGCATGTGCTCTAACTGAGCACCAGGAGCAGCAGACAGAGTTGGAAAGGGGTGGGGGGGAGAGAGAGAGTAAGCTCAGACAAAAGCTGCAGGCTGCTCCCTCTTCGACCACAACCAGCAACAAAGACAAAATAAGGAAAGCTGCTGAAGCTGAGGCTTGGGCTCTTTGCTTCATTACTGCCTGGATTCCATGAGCCACAGGCATCACACTGAGGGCAAATAGGATGTCGGTGTCGGGGAAGAAGGAGTTTGACGTGAAGCAGATCCTCAGGCTTCGTTGGCGCTGGTTCAGTCATTCCTCGCAGACGTCAGCGGGCAGTGGGGGCTACATCCAACAAGAGGGCTTCGACCACCGAGGAACACCTGTCCAGAGCCGCCTGAAGAGTCATTCCCGGGACAGAGGGGGACTTCGCAAGAGCAACAGCCCGGTGCACAGCATTCTGGCTCCCACCCCTGGCCCCACACCTGTCTATGTCAGGCCGGGCAATCAATCATGGCACCAGCAGAACATCATCCAGCACCTCCAAGCCAGCGAGGACTCTCCGAAGAACAGCTCGCCTGCCAGTGCCAGGAAAGAGAATGGCAAGAGCAGCCAGGAGCATGTGAGGAGCAATCCAGAGGAGCCCTCTGAGGAGGAAGCCACAGACAGGTAAAAAAAATCTCTGAGCAGAAATAGAAACCACAAAGCATACGTGTGAAGATGTACCTTTAGCTGGCAGGTAACGTCATTGAGGAACCTGTTAAGTTACGCCTGTGGGCACGAAGCAGAGGTGCAGTTTTCTCCCATAATACCAGTATTTATTGCATGCCATAACGAACTGACTGACTGCACCGGACTGAGAAAGTTGAACGACAGAGCTATTATTATGACACTGTATGGATTTACCGTAAGCCTCATGGAGCGTCAGCCTTGAGTGGTTTAACCAACATTGTGTAGAAATTACTATTTAACCAGTACTTCACGCAAGCTGATTATGCCAGTCACGCATATTTTCTAATGACAGGGTTTGTTTTATACTCATTTGCTATGTTTACTACTCAGCAGCCCTGCTAACATGTCAGCTTTGTCCTCAGAGGATATCATTTTCCAATCAACTCCACAACGCAGCTGCCACCACTGCTCACCTGGGGATAGTTAATTCACATGGCACACGCAGCATAGAAACACAGCTCTCTGAAATATCCCCGGATAAATTATTCATTAGGCAGACATCTCACTGGCAACCGCCGAGGCAGCCCAGGCATGTGCTTTTATCACACAGATATAATACATACTGTAAGATACAGCATCATTCGCAGGGAGTTTTTCCCTCCTCGTTATGTGTCTGCATTTTCATAACCTGCAGTGGGGGGTATTTCAGTGCGTGTTAATGCATTCATGCTCAGAGTTTTAAATGTTGCAGAGGGAGCGCTACTACGCACGAGGCCACTGGTGCAAGTGCTATAAAATTGCGAAGGGCAAAAACATGAATTATCCATACAGGGGCTGATATTTACGTATCAGGGCAGTTCAGGGGAAGACAGCATTAAATTTGCTCGCCTGGATCGATTGAAATTTATGAGATTATAAAGCCACACTTCCAGTGCTGCTTGTATTCATCCCCTAAGTGCCCTGTCTACAGGAGAAAATACCTGCTTGTTTTTCTTCTCCGAGTGACTCGAGTGCACTGGGTCTAGTGTCACTGGCTGTTTTAGCAGGAAGTAAACACGTTTTCTCAGAGAGGAAGGAGACATTGCAATGCAATATAAGGTCACCAAAGACATATTTGGCTTCGGTTTTTATGAAATCTCTGGGCAAGCCCCGAGGACAAATAGGCTTAAAAAATATTATATCTCCATATGAAATATCTTATGAAACAACCATAAAAAAAACATGCATACACATATTAAACCTAAACTACCAAGGATAAAAAATAGCAGTTATAAGGCATGGTGAAGTGCAAACATGCCAGGTTTGACCACACTTGAACAAGAACAGTCAGAATACTATCAAACCAAGGCAGAAATGCTTCAGACTGCATTATAAATGGAACTTAATTGCAGTGCCTTGGTAGTGTAACAGCTTGAGCCAGGGCCCAGAGGGTGAACATAAACACCACAGTTGTAGCATAATAATCAATGATGAACATTTTGCTTTGTTAAGTCATAGCCTTGTATAATAGTTGCACATTCAGGACACACTCCTTCTGCATAGTCAATACACTTTGTTCCATTATACTGCAGCTTTGGTTGATAGAATGAATGTGTAGGACTTAGATGCTAATATAAGTGAGGTCAAGCACATCATGCATTCATACTGGGTGTGATTGAACCATGGAAATATTAACCCAATCATAATGGAAATGTAACACATACAAATATGCAACCTAGGAATTACTTTCTCTCTGACCATTATTTTTTTTCATTGCTTTAACCTTTGACATAGGTATATTTGTCAACGCACCATTGAAAGTTGCATACTTTTATGACTTTCAAAAGATGAGCTAGGGGAAGTTTCTCAAATCAATGTTTCCAGTGTACAGTTCTATTAAAGAGCTTGACTTTTTAACCTTTTCTTACAGTGGCTCCTTAATAGGCGAATAGGTGCTTCAGGTCAAATTTAATCAATTAAAATAGGCAAATTTGCAAGCTTACTTAAACATTCAGTCATCCACTTCTTGCTTCTGTTTATTTACCAGAAATGTTCTACGATGGCTTGCCCCTTTTAAAGCACATGGTGATTAATATAAAGGCCTAAAAGCCTACATGGTGTTAATGGCCTTCCCTGTTGATTGATATTGCCTTATGAACCTCACCAAAGCAAGTGACATTACATCAGTGTTATTAAAACATGCAGCCTTAAAAGCCATGCTACTCAACAGAATGGACCAACGTGAACACTTTACCAACGTTAAATCTAATATGATTTATTTTTATTTAACAATAGTACAAACAAACATACAGAATAATGAAATGTTAATTCAATAAACTGTATTTTTCAGGTTTGGATCAATATGTCTCTATTGTTTGTTTGTCCATGTGAGTACAGTGTGATGGAAATGAGGCCACAAAAAGGCTATATAATGTATCTCCTGCCTAGTGATGTAGCCGTGCACCTAAGTGCGTGATTTATTAACAGTAGTATGACCATCCAGTCTCTGGCCACACTGTCTCACCATGAGGCTGAAAATAACCCACTGAGGGTTTACTGAAACGGGCAGGCAGTGAAAGCTATTTTATTGTGTTTCTGTGCCATTAGTTGCTTAGATTTCAAAGCAAATTAAGAAAGTGGCTTTAGCACACTGATAATTGTTTAACTAAAGATAAGAAGGGCTGATGCCTTCTTTAAGATTACCTGGAAACAGATCTGGGCTGTAAGACAGTTCCCTTGACAATGTGGGTTAGTACTTGCAAACCACAAAGCTGAACTGCAGTCCTAGAACAGTTCTTGTTCCAGACTCGGGCTAGTGCTCATTAAGTCACTTGGTCTAGATAGCAAGACAGTCCATTCTTTATATACACCTCTGCTGATCTTGTATTACTTGGCTTGATTAACCAAGGATGGAATTCTTAAAAATGGCTATTTTTGAGGCATCTGGTCTGAGAGTATGGCAGATTCATTTAGTCAAGTCAGAGCTTTTGTTTAAGGTTGAAGCTCACTGATTTCTAGATGAGTCAGACGATGTGTTGACTAATATGTTTTACTGCGAGCTTCATCTCTCTGGCAGACATTGTGGACAAATTAGCTGAGCACTGGAGAGCCTTCCCCAAACACACATGAATCCCTGCTTAAACCTTTGCTCAAAGTTTCAGGCGCTCCCAGTGTAGCTGTGATTTGCTCGAAGACAATAATGACAAGTTCACAGTGTGCATTTTCCCAGCAATATTGTTTTGTCAAAAACTCGATGCCAACCATGCTGTGATGTGTCGGGCATGTGCTGTGGCATGCTCTAGTAATAATTCGAAATGCTTAGCAATACACCATCCAAATGATGGCTTTATTGCCTTAAACTGGTTTGACTCTGCAGTGAAGCATCACATAAATAAAATAATAAAATTCTGTTGAAGAAATCAATTTGGATTCCATCTAGAAAGAGTATCACCATGGCAATTCATGAAATATGCTGAGTACTAAGTTTAGAACATTCCTGTCGATCTCATACAATATCCCCGCAAAGGCTCAGGCCTGGGCTTCATGTATTATTCAGTGTGAGTTGTTCAAAGTTTTGATTGCTCTTTTTCTTTCTTTAAGATAGAGAAAAGAAGAGGGCAAATGCACTATATGCTAAGTGCATCTGGTTGGTTTCTGGGCAAATTGTAGTTTCTCAGCTCCTACAACACTAAGAGTCAGGTGGGGTGCAGATCTGATCACTGGGATGGACGTCACAGTGATTGATTTGACATCTTGAGGATCTTTTTTTTGGTTTATGAGGCTGATAAATGTGCAGTGCATCTGCCATAGGGTGTCAGTTAAGGTTTATGGGTTGCACAATCAGCTTTTTTAGTTATTCTAAATGACTCTATTTGGATGGAGTTCAGGGCAATAGCTTATGATGAATCTTTAGATACATGTTCCATGGCTGCTGAGCAGATGTAATCTTGACAAAGAGATTCACACCAATTTGCTGTGCCAGCTGGGTTTTCCCATTAAATTTCACATCATAAAGTGGAGATGCTTAATTTGTCATAATCCAGAACCCTCCTCTCAGTAGGAGACATGATAAATTTCCCTTTCTATCGATGGTGATATGCACTGTTCCTCACCAAAATGGCCCCACAGTATCCCTGAGGGTGCACCTGCTAAAAGCACTGTTTAGCAGGGCAGAGGTGAGCTCTGCCACTGAGTTTCAGGATAACGTTCCAGCTGTGCCGTCTGATGCTGAATCTCAGAGGAAAAGATGGCAGAGTTTCTTTCCCCTGCTGCTATGTGACAAAACTAAAAATTCAGTATTATACTTTCAGGCTCCCTATTATGCTGTGGAAGCAGATATTTTTAGGTTTCTTTAAAAAAATGCATGCATTGAAGGATGCATGTCCAGCCTTCTTCTATCTGTACTGCTGCACTACAGTTCTGCTACACAATGGTGGAGCGCCTTAATACCCCGGTAATAAGATAACATCTGGAATCTCATGTAACACGAGTGCCCAAGAGACATGCCGTTCATAATCTGACATCTAGGGAGATCTTCAGTTTTGACATCAAGTGCTAACTCCAGTGAAATATATGCTTTAGCTCTCTTTAAAGAACATGACCAACGGGAGAAAGCGATATGCTTTCTGCAATTTGCTTGCCTGAATAGTGGGTATATGGAGTTCACGGCTATCTCGGCTGTGTGTGTTATGATTTGTTTTGCTGGACTGTCAGGCGGACAGCGGGTTGGCTTGCAACAGTGTCACAAGGTCTACAGAAGCTACAGCGAACGGCACTGTGCAAACACGGTCCCATCTTGAGCTTGCTTATGAAATCGCAGAGCAATCAAATGTGATATCAGTGCTGGTACCACCCTTCCAGAAGTGCTTAATGCCTCAAACAGAAATATAGAGCTGACATTTAAATGGGATTACCAAAAACAAATTACAATTAATACAAGACAAAGTGCATCAAATATGCTTTCATGGAACAGTTCTAATTACATTATCTTTTACTAATCATTAGGCACTAATTCTGCTCGAATCATTCGGTCCGTAAGTGGTTTACAATCTTGCTGTACAGAGAATGTCACAACAAAAAGGCTCTTTTGTCCTCCAGTTGAAAATGAACAGTGATATTTAAATGTACTGTGGTTGTGTGGATCAAAGGACAAACTATGTGATGAAATGGAATAATTGTGAGACGTTCCCTGGAGCAGAAAACTGAGTGGAAGAGCTGAGAAAGTACAAAAGGAATACTGCATAGTCAATGGACGTTTACAGGACAGTTGTGAAATAACATCACCTTCATTCATTCTTCTGGAAAACACAGAGTAGATCTATATATTATGATGGATGATGCACTTAACCAAAGCACATCAGGATAATTTATTGTGCACAAAGTCATGTTTTTGTTAATTAGTATAGGTCAGAAGTCACTGGCATTTTTCCTGAAATGTCAACTAAGCGGACTAATTGACTCATTTGCCTGTTACTGTAACACTAGTGCTCAGTCTCAAACCCCTTTTGAGTTGGAGTCCTCTGCTGAGTTGCCCTTACCAACAAAACTCCTTTGTCACCCTTTTGATGAAGCACCATAAGTGAGAGGAATTTTGGCCCTGAACCTTTTATAGGGGGAACAGTGGAGGTTTGAGTCAGCAGCTGTTACTGTGAATGATATCTCAATTCCCTCTCAATTGCCTTGGAAAATAATGACACCATCTTGTCCTAGAGGGAGCAGTAAGTCATATGTGATCCCAGAGCTTCATTTCAAGCCAAGATTCATGGTATCTTCATAAAATGTTGACACCTCAGATATCAGTGTTCAGGTTCAGTAAAATAAAATACACTAGTCATAGTTTCGTGTTCTAATCAGAGTATAATGTAATCTGTACTAGGTGAAGAAATTCCACAACAGTGAATTTTTGTGCTTTTTGAAAAACGATTTTTGTGTTTCATAGAGGAGCATATGACAAGCAGTAAGTTCTGGTGTGACATGCAAAGCATAGCTGCATTTAGGAGAGAGTTACCAGGTAGAAATTGCTGCAGTGGTGAAATGAAATTTCCAACCAAAACACACATTTAAAAAAATAGGCAGTTGTCTTAATGAACCATGTTTCAAGTTTCCAACAGAAGGTCAAAAATGAGAGAATGTTTTTCATTTCAATTTTCAATCTGCTTCATGCCAACCATGCCTGACTTCTGTGCCTCATAGATGATTTGATGAATAACCAGGGGCTTTGGCGAAATCTAAATGTGTTCAAATAAAAATCTGAATTTGAAATTCAAACCATATTCCTGCCTGTAAAAAGGCTGGAGAGAAAGATTGTTTTGTAAATGATTGCTCAATTTAAAAAGTGAAATAATCAGCAATCATTTGCGTGATTCTTGCTGTTTTAGGCTCAATAAGAGGTCTTAAGCAATGGACCGTTATAGGCTGTGAGGTGTAGCCAGTGTTCAATTAGGCACTGAATTAATAAACATGGATTTAATTTTAATGAATTTTCAGACATTAATGCAGTTATATGACAGTTTCCACAAGACGTGTCTATAATGTCTAAGTAAGTAAATTACAAAGAGACTTGCATGCCTATATGCATATTAATTTTAATATACTGCTGAAGTAAACAGTTGTCTCCTGAAACGCAGCTGTTGCTGGAATTACTGACGCGTCAGGATTTCTCGTCATTCGGATTCAGTATTCTACACCCAAGCAATAAATCCTCCTAACGCTGTTGTGAGCTCCTCATTCTATCAAATTATGATTGTGTATTTCCACATGCCCATTAGCCTCAACCTAATTGGTTGCAGCCCATAATTGGCAGATGCTGAGACGGTGATATTGGAAAAACATAACATGCACTGATCATAAATAGAGTTCATTTTGCTTCAAAGAGCCCATAAGGAAAGACAGACTGATGTTACAGTGTGAAATCAGAACTACAATTACAGCTTTCCTTTAATCTTAACAACACAAAATCACATTGGTTTATTATGTTTGACGTGCAATTGTAGTTTTTTCCCCTCCTTTATTAATATTCAGTAATTACATGGAGATGTGAATACATGAATGTTAATGTAAAGAGGCAGTATACAATTGCACTAAGTACTTGCAGAAAGCACAATAGTTTTGCTTATTCCCAGCTGAATAAAGCAGCAAGAATGAGAGTGACAGGCAAGGCTCGATAGCTAGATACCCTGACAAGCCTTTTCATCTTTGTACATTTTTGGCATGAGGTTCTGGCTGGTGGGATTCTTATGGCTTTCTTTTCAAAATATGTGCAGTGCAGTCTAGAGGCATGAAATATCTTTTCACTTCTTGAATCAAGTCTAATGTTTTTAGCAGATGCAGTTAAAATAATGTGGTCTAACCATAGCCAGACAGAAAAATCATGAGGAGATGGTGTTTTATCTACACCTGCAGAGACTCACAGGTCTGTGTAATTGGTATTGGTATTTGATAATGACACTTGATAATGACCTTATTAAAAAAACTGGTTATTAGATATGAGCACTCCTTGCATGATACTGTTTCTTAGCCGAAGTCATTATGAAATTGTAATAGTGCAATTTAATGAACTATCTACAACAATGTAATAAAATTTTATATAGTCCTCAAACGAATGCTGTTGTAAGACCATCTACACTGTGGTGCTTTAACTTCTACTGTACATTTATGTTTAAGTTTATTTGCATTGGGTTAGGTTTTGATAGAATATCTGGAACTGCAGTGGAGTTTACTGTCTAGAAAACAATTCTCAGCATATGTGTGCAGTGTGATAGTTTTGTTGGCTTTTACGACTAAAAATATTGCATGTAAAGATAAATATTAATTCACTTGCACAACTATGAGTTTGGCTTAGTCACTGAGAGACACCTACTTTACCTACCTAATAATAAGAATGGAGCAAAAATCAAAAACACACCGTCTAACAGACTGTACCAGATGTTACTTTGCTACTATGAAACCTGAGTGGTTTTACAGTGCTCCAGGAGTGCATTGTACCACACTATACGGACAAACGTATTGGAACACACCTGTTTTTCAGGTTTGGGCTAGGCCCCCTTGCTTCCAGGGAAGGACAATCTTAATGTTTCAGCACATCAAGACATTTTGGACAATGCCATGCTTCCAACTTTGTGGACATGGTTTGGGAAAGAACCTTTTCTATTCTGCATGACTGTGCCCCAGTGCACAAAGCAAGCTCCAAGACATGGTTGGAGGAGTGTGGTGTGGAAAGACCTGACTGGCCGCACAGATCCCTGACCTCAACCCCACCCAACACCTTTGAATGAACTGGAATGGAGATTGCGAGCCAGACCTTCTCGTCCAACATCAGTGTCTGACCTCATAAATGCTCTACAGAATGAATGGGCATAAATTCCCACAAATACTCCAAAATGTTGTGGAAAGCCTTCCAAGAGTGGAAGCTGTTATAGCTGTAAAGGAGGGCCAAATCCATATTAAAGTCTATTGAATGCAATGTCATGAATGTCCCTCTTGGTGTAATGGTCTGGCACCCCAATACTTTTTACCGTATACTGTATGTATCATTTGGTACCGAGATCAAATATTGGTGAGAAAAAATTTAAATAAGTAACATTTTTACCACCTTCAAAAAAGCAAATTGCCAGAACAGCAAGTTCAACACCGTGATGTAGCTCCCTCAGAATTAGAAGCTCAGTGTAATCTCAGGTACTGCAGTTTCTTGATTCCTGTGGAGCAATATACAGCAGAGGGGAGAATACCAAAGCAGAAGCTGCAGACCTGACGAATCCCCTTACCACACAATTTGCCAGTTTAATCTCCTTATACAGACCCCATCTTCACCTCTCATCAAAGTGTGATATGAAGCTTGACTCAAGTGAATCCAACTGCTATAATCTCAGCAGGCTACAGTACATCCTGCTTTCAGGTATAAAAATGGCTATTTTGTGTTCTGATATAGGCTTTAATATTGGAGCATGAATCAATTTTAGACCAGCGATATCTTTGAACCTCTATTTTGCCATGGCAGAAATTATGCTTATATAACTATTCCATTATTACAAGTGGGATTCATAAATAGTCAGAAAAGCATGTTGAGGCAATAAGCTATTTCCATTACTATAGCAGTAGCAGTTTTCATTTGCTCTTGGACACAAAAGAGCCACACTGTTTCCCAAAGCTAGGCAAGATCCATTCATCTTAGTGCAGCAACAGAAACTACTGCTAATAGGTAGTAGTAATAGGCAATAATAGGAACAGTAGGAGTAATAGGAGTAGTAGGAACACTGGACAAATAATAATAATAATAATAATAATAATAATAATAATAATAATAATAATAATAATAATAGAGATTTTGTTTATATATAAACAAAAATGTAGATATAAGGTTTTTTTCACACACACACACATTCGCATACATGTGGGTGTATTAAACATGGTGCATAAAGTACATATGTTTGTTTTAGTATTACATTCTATTTTCATTTTCAGTTATATGTAATCTCTTAATTAATTTAGTTAGTTTAGTTAGTTATATTAATACTGTGTCTAACTTAAAATGTTTATGTCAAATGGAATTAGCATTCCAGTCTTTCTGTTTGCAAAAATACATTCTGTGAAATATAATACGGTTGGAAGGATATTTTTACGCTAGTGCTTAATAGGCTTTCATCAAAGAATACTAAATCTGGGTATTGCGACCCATGTTGACGGACAGAGAAAATGATAAATGCCTCCAGGAACACAGAGCTTTAGCTGAATGCTGATGACTGGAAATTTATCTCCGAAACAGGCTAGCTGTTTGATTGTCGGAATATAGGGACCGGACTGAATGAAAAATAATTCTTTGAGCACAAATCCCAGGATTACATGAATACATATTCAGTCTAAAAAGTAGCCTGAGCCCTTCTGTACCCAATACATCTGACTTTAAAGGACAGCAGGAAAATGATCTGGAGGAATATGTACCCAGTCAAGCTGTCTGGGCGATAAAGATTTTCCACAACACATTGCCATGAGGGACCACAGGGAGCTGTAATCCTCTTTAAAAGTAGAGTTCATTCGTCTTCTTTCAGGTTCTTTTTTTCCATTTTTCGCTTTTTTTTGGTGCAGGGGGAATTGGAGTTGTCTGTTGGACAGACAAGATAGATTATTGGGAGCTTGTTTTTTGCTCAGGACATTGTGGCTACTTGCAAAGTAATGAAGCCAGAGAAAAGTAAATAGGTAAATTCATATGCATTGCATTAATGAAATTCCACAACTTAAAGAGTGCATACAATACTCTCTATAAACCACAGATTTGGATGGCATGGCTGAAATACGTGCGAATTTTGGGCTGTTTTTCTAGCATTAGCGTTGTAAGAGCAATACGAATTTTAAGGGCACACTCTGTTCTGACAACAACTGACATGTTCAATATGTATCTTGGAAAGTAGAGCATGCTTCAAAAAAAACGAGGCAGAGGCAGGCTGTTGATACTACGAGGAATAAAATCCTGCCAAATAAAATAGCTCTGGGCTACATCAGTGTGTGATTGGAACTTGCCACTGGCTATTTCTTGAAAGGTCAAGTATATCCCTGCTCAGTACCGAAGATGTGTGCAGTGACGCTGACACAAATTCTGATATGAGAACCTCGAATTACACAACCGAGTTCTGTCTGCAGGCTAGCAGAATCTGCTTTCACCATAAAAAAAGTAAAAAAAAAAAAAGTATGTAGCTGACTGACAATGCCAGTAATGAATGGAGTAAAATTTTGGCTGATGTAACATGCCAGAGAGCTCATTTGTCGACTAATAGTATATGTGGATGACATCGATATCTACATGACACTGACAGTATGTTCTCATTATTGTCCTCATTAAACATCCATATTTAAAAAAAAAAAGTCAAAATAGCCTTTTTTGTGGCACATACCACGCAAATTTATGATAATACCAATTCTAAAGCAGAAAACAAGGGTTGATTTTGTCTCCAGGACAGTTACAGTGCTTTTGTCGATTGTGAAATGAAACAATAAGCCACAATAGGCAGCGTGTTACAGTGATTTCACCATTGTTGAAGGAAGGCATGACAGAAAGCGGAATACAATATGACACAATATAGTAATGTTCTATAACTAATGTAGTTGATTTTTATATCACAGTCAAATATACCGGACTATGCAAACACCTTTGGACTCTTGACGGAATTATATTTAGAGCTTTTTACTGGTCAGTAAGCAGTTATTTGTACCCAAAACAATCTCTGAAGTTCCGTATTTACAATACTATCCAATATCTGCTTTAGCTAATCAGTCCTTCATTAAATGAAGATGAGATGTTTTTTTGACAGTTTAATTCATTCTTTAAAATTCAAGTCCCCCATAAGATCAAGGACAAGAGTTTGGGAATTTGAGCATTAAACCAGGGAGTGCATGGGAAAATCAGGAGCCAGTTGTGTGTTCTCCAAACCAAAATAATACATATTTAAAAATAAAAAATAAACCACATTATTTCGATGATAACATGGATATTATTTACAGGTAATTTAACTATTTAAATGAAAAACTATACAAGTGCATATACTTAAGTGTAAGTGTGAAAAAGATAAGCTGTAGTAGCTAAACACAAGTGGGGCCATGACCAAACTGCGGTCAGGCAGCTGCAACAACCACCCACTAGCTATCGATCCATATAAATTGTGCATGTCCAATAACTGCAGAGACACCACTTTGACATGGAGATATAATGAGCTGCATCACTCACTCTGTAACATAACTAATGGATCTGTTTTCTTTTGTCCAAACAGTAAGACATTCAAGAATTTTTCAATGAAGTAATAAAACACTTTCATTATATTAATTAGACCACCTATCAGCTAAGAACCTGTCATTTTAAAGCCTAGCAATGCTTTTGCAATGAAAAACTGTATCCTGTTTTATGGCCAAATTTAAATGTGATACTATAAAATATTTATAGAAATTCTCTCTAGAGAAAGTATCAAAGGTGCCGTGGAGAGGAGTGCACGCTACTCCACGTAAAGCGTGCGGGAAGCATGTTCAGCATTTCACTGAGTACAATCTAATCTGTGACACTTAATGTATAATAATGTTTTATTCTATGATTGGCTTAATTTGAAAATGAAGGTGCTGAAAGGGTTCTTTGGAATGGTATCAGAGAAGAAGCACTTTTGGCCCTCTAAAGAACCTTTTAATGGATGGATCTCATTTGTGAATGATGCATGTGAGCGTGAAGAGCCTCTACATCCATCCATCCATCCACTAACTGAACTGCTGCTCCTAAACCAGAGTCATTGCGGGGGTGCTGGAACCAGCCCAGCAGTCATGGGGTGGAGAAAGGTAGACAAAAATTCTGGACAGATCATCAGTCACCCGTCTGTTCTACTCAACCATTAATATAGAACCTGTTTTCATTGAAATGTACATCCAAGCCAGGACGTTGTATTTTTAAGTGCAATGCAACTGTTTGTCCTAAAATTTACACTTAATAGATTGTGAAATTAAACCTCATCACTCACATCTGATGCTTTTTAGGTTGTAAAACACACCCTGTCCTATAGAGAACAGGCAGTTCTACAGTGAGTGATATTTTCAGCAAACATTATCAATAAATCTATGGCCTTTGAGAGTGCAATACAAAAGCAATTAGGCCCTCACATACTGGCAGACATAAAAAAAGTATTTTTTGGCTTTCCTCAGAGCTGATACAGAAGTAATGCATCTTATCTTTACAACCCCTCTTACAGCACCTTATTTCTTATTCAGCACACCCAGCACTGGGCCTGAGAACAGCTACAGTGGCAAGGCGATAAATTACCCAGCTATTTAATGGAAAGAAAAACAGCCTAGCACAGAGTATATCAGGCTTGAGAAGGGCCGGAGGTACAAGCCAAACAAGCTAGTTTTGGTGTTGGACATATGTTTAGGACAGTGGAGGGTACAATGGATACTATAGGATGTGTTTAATACTAATAGTAATTCTACTACTAATACAACTACTGCTACTACTAATAAAACATACTACATTTAAATAAAATACAACACAAGTGTAATTGTGTTATAAACCTCTGAACAGCTTCTGTCACCCACAACTATTAGCCTTAAAATATTAATGAGTTGAGGACCCTGGCGCAGGCACTAAATCACATATGCAGATCATGTAAGGGGTCTCAAGTGAACAGAGCCACAGAAATTAAACATTCGGTCGAAGCAGCACTGATATGTTCATCCATAACTAAAGCAAAGTCCCACTGGCCCCACTGGCCCCGCTTCACCCCCTTCTCTCTCAGAGCAGAAGGGCCTAACGCCATAGGTTACATTTAATTAAAGAGAAAGGAAAATGAAGGCAATGCCGTAAATTAGTTTTAAGGGCAAGCACATATGTAAATACCTTGTACCTGAGGATTTGGTCCATGGTCTATGATCCTGGGTCCAGTGGTGGTTATAACTGGCTGTGTTCGTGGCAAAACATCAGAGCCACCTCAGGATGCTTTCATATAATCCTTGTGGCTTGTAAATATCGGCGCGATCTCCCGTCCTTGACAGCTGTCCAGAGAGATACGATAATGTATTCTGTATGAAAATCACCTTACTGAACTCAAGATAGCATAGTTTCGTCTCTCTGTACCGTAAACAGAGCAGATCACAGGGAATAATTCTCCTCGGCTAAAAATAGCGAGGGTGCGAACTCTGTTATTAATCTAATTTGAACTGCCGTATGCTCAGACCCAACTTACGGTGGCAGTACACGTCTGCCCTTGGAGACTAGGACACAAGGGTGGATTCTGCTTCACATGCTGTTTTCCAGAGTCACAGTTTGTAAGGCCACTGATACCACTAACATAGCCTTCAGTGAGATTTACTATGTAATTACATTTTAAGTACCAAAGTGCGATCTAGACACGCTTCTCCTTTGTTTTATTGATGTGATACCAATTTCCTTTTTAGTTTAGCAGATGTAGCTGTTAATAACAGGCTGCATGTGGTGCTTAAAGTGAACACATAATATTGACTTTAACAACAAACAATAGAGTTTATATGCAACCTATATATTAACTTTAACGTTTATTAGTGTCCTCTCACTTACTGCAGACAAAACAAAGTAAAATCAAAGACGACATTCCAGAAATTCATCTCTTCTTAATACTCTAAAGGAAAGAAATCAATTGAACGTAGCTGATTACAATTATTTACTTAATTCCTGTATGAAAATACAATATCTTACATGACCCTATACAACATATTCCATGATCTTTTTCTATCTGCAGCAACTGTGTAAGCAGTAATGGTGTTGCAATAAGCGTACACATATAATGCATACATAATGGACGTAGAATAAAGTAAATTCAATGCAATAAATCTTTGTGTGGTATTAATTATACAGACCTCTGAAGTAGAGCTACATGATGCTATCTGAGTCATAATTTTATCAGTATCGGCAGAAAATTGCTTTAAGCAATGATCGGCATTGGATAAATGTTCAGACTAATATTTCAAACTAAGGTAGAACAATATGACACAAGATAATATACGATAATTTTTGACATCTGATTTAAAGGGTTTAAACAGACAAAAATGAGACAGCAGTGCCACATTTAAAATATACATGAAGCTATGACTGCTAATGATATCTATTTAACGATTTTATACACTGCACCACAGTAAATTAACTAATACTAATCATGCCCAATTTTGTGATGAAACATACAACTGGTCAGTGTTCTAATGATTCTAATGATATCCACAGTAAGCTCAGAAGAGCGCATGGTGACATATTTAAATGTAATTTATCATTATAACGATAAATATTGTCATACTGACCAGCTCTGTTTCAAATCGATTTTTGATGATGCATTTATTATACTCTGGAGGAGCTGAATGCTAGGCGATGCTGGGCTGCTGCACTAAAATGAGTCATTGACTCAAATCCATTTTTTCTGCCATTTATAACCCTTCAGAAATAAGTGCTAGTCCAGGTAGATACAGATCCAATTTCTGCATTTTATATATTCCAGCTTTGACACCGACAGGTGTGAGCCTGAAATATAGTGAATACCACCATCGACCCACATTTCCATGCTGGCGCATCCCAAAGTTGTTACACCAGAAGTTTTCCAACAGTTTACTGGACTTCGTAGGATGGGGACCAGACTTTTCACTCTTTAAATGTCAACAGTGGATTTGTTCCGTGAAGGGCACCAAAATAACAGTTTTGGATTGTTTGCCACGGGTCTGAGGGATTACTGTGATGCTTCACAATAGCATGTAATCTACCGGTCTGCAGGGAGAGTAGCTCAGAATTAACATTATCAGGGCGCTGGGAAGAAGCCAGATCCCGTGTAAAGTCTGCGTCTATCAAAAAAGGGGGAAAGTTTGTATAAAAAAATGGTAAGCTGCCCCCTTCGGAATACTTTGCTTCACAATCCACTTATTTACGGAGTTTAGCTCTAACGGTTTTAATTTGAGCCCTGACAAGTGTGAAGGAAAGAGATATGGAGTATCTCACATTTTCAACTGGGCTGCGTCAAATAAATATGTTATTGCATCTTTTCTCTGAAAAGCATTTTATACAACCTTTCATCAAACAACGGGCCTGATTCCGCTGAGGGTGAGGTAGCTATTTAAAAGGTGTGGTAAACAGCAAGGTGCTTAGTGGCACTACAGTGCATTAAGTGGCCATTTCTATTCCACTACATGCTCCGGGTCTGATAACATGGACAACAAGCATGGAGAGTGAATTTGCGCAAATCATAGGTCAGTTATGGTGGTCAGTAATAATAGAATTGACAGATATATCGACCTCGCAGAGCATTAAGCACGGTTCTCACTGACAGGTCTTACACATCACACAGCAAAGCTTCAGCAGACAGGTGTACTTATTACTAACCCTCCTGAATGACCTCTAATACACCAGGACCAAAGCGCTGTCTTCTGTCTCTTCACAGGTTGATTTTGAGCAGTTACTCTAGGATGAGCTCCAACTGCTCCGACGAGTTTTTCCAGGCCACAAACCATGCGGAACAGACCTTTCGCAAGATGGAGACTTACCTGCAGCACAAGCAGCTGTGTGATGTGCTCTTGATAGCTGGAGATCATAAAATCCCTGCCCACAGGTTGGTATTCTCTCAGTCAGATCAAAATTTCACTCCCAGGTCTTCGAACTGCAGGTTCAACAAATGTGTGAGGGGAAAAAAGGGGTATATTTACTCTTAAGCGTTGTTCAATTTTTAAATGCCTTATGCATATATGCTGCACTTATTTACTTCTGTGCTTCTCTGCCTGAGCTTCTGCCATAAAAAAGTCATGATCTGCAGACAGTGCATCAGCCACCCACAGCAACAGTTTGAGTTTTGCATGTAAGTGTTTTCTCTTGTATACAATTAGCTCCCGGTTTTGATGCCACTCAGAAAGAGAATGCTCTCTGTAGTCAAGCTTCACTGAGCACATCAATGTGGCACTGAACTCAATCAGGGTCTCTCCGGTCTCTGCATGATTTAGCCTGGTGAAAATAACAGCCAAACCACATGCCAAGGTGTGATTAATGCCTCTGCCTAAAACACACAGCAAGACACAGAGGAAGAGCCTTTCTTATCAAGAAGTCTTGCTGATTTCTTCTTTTTTCTTGTTTTAATGGCAGACTCGTCTTGAGTGCAGTGTCCGACTACTTCGCTGCCATGTTCACCAATGACGTGCGGGAGGCAAAACAAGAAGAGATCAAAATGGAGGGTGTTGATCCCGAGGCACTGAGATCATTAGTTCACTTTGCATACACTGGTCAGTGCCTATGTCTGTACTCTTTTCACTTTTGTGAACAAATGTACCACAAAGGGCTCTTTGGGTGATGCCATAGACAAACCAGGTTTGGTTCTCTAAAGAACCATTTCATTTGTGAGTGTGAAGAACCTTTAAAAGATTTGTAGAACCTCAGTGTAAAGGTTCTATACCATTATAAGGGGTCTCTCTAGGACAAAATTATACAAAAATAATCTAAACAACCATTCGCTGAAAAGTTTTTATATTAAGTGGTTATCCTATGGCATCTTAATTTTTAAGAGTGCAAAGGCAACGGTTACTGTATAAACCTGTATAAATTATTATTACTATTATTATTATTATTATTATTATTATTATTATTATTAGTAGTAGTAGTAGTAGTACAACCCCAAATCAGAAGAAGTTGGGACAGGGTGGAAAATGTGTTGCAAGCCTGAATGGCAAGAATGGATGTTTATTTACAAATCAAATGATGCTGACCAAAAAAAACATGAATTATCTTGTGTTCATACTGTCTGCAATGAAATAAAAGTTAAGGGACATTTGTGAATTACTGCTTTATTTTTTTATTCACATTTTCCAACTTGTCCCAACTTTTTCTGATTTGGGGTTGTATAAAGAGACCACGTATTTTGCATCCAACCTTCATCACGGACTTATGCCATGATATAATAACCTTTGTTTTTGTACTTTTATACAAAGTGCACAATTACCTTCCTCTTTGCAAGCACTAGTGTTGATGGGATTGTCTGGTTGTAGTGCTAATGGATATTGTGCTAAAATAACCCTCACTGTTATCAGTAATGGCATTGTGTCGCAGGTACCAGCCGGACGGCCTGTGCACTGACCTGCGGAAGTTTATCGATGGCCCCAGTCACTACCTGACTCTGCCCCCGGATCTGAAGTCTGCCGTGGAGGCTATCTGCTACATTGCTGAGCAGCTACAGGCTGAGGAGGACTATGAGGCTGTGAGAGACTCCTTCACTAACATCATTTCCACTGCTAAGTATATATTTGGCTCCAGTTTACAGCTAGTAAATCTGGCAGTTATGTGCATCTTAAGTGGGGCTAGTAAAGAGGCCAACTGAGCCGTATAAAGCCATCAGGAACAGTTTTCTCAACAGATGTCAGGAGACTCAGTTGAATGATTCTGTGGGAAAATTTGGAACACTCACTGCTGACCTTCATACCTGTCTCTGAATGCACATAAATCACACAGTTCCCATTAAAAGCAATAGCTTGCAAACCACTGGTTTCATAGCAAAAATCCTGCATAGTCTTTATTAACGAAATTATGATAAAGTTAAACTTGCTCAGTGGAAAAGTGCAAGGAATCATATGAACCTGCACATGCAGGAGAAAATTAAGCCGGTAGACACATGAGTCATCGCTTCAGTGGGTTTGGATCCTGTGTGTTTGACGCAGAGATTGTAATGCTGGGATAGATTGAATGATTGCAGCATCTCCGTGCGCCTTGAAAATGTGTCAGTAACTTATAAGTAAAACATAATCAGTTTTTCCCCAGCTTTGTAGCTACCATGCACGTCTCGTGAAACCAGAAAGATACAGCAGTCATTGTTGAAAGGTTTTAGAACAGAACAACTTTGCAAAACTGTACTCGACGGTTCACATAAATATATTTTATATATTGGGAAAACGGGGGGATTACCCCTTAAAAACAAAGACCGTTATTGTCCAGAGTAATCCCTGTATATACTGCACCGAAAATCTTCATAAGGGCTCCCCGTAATTGGAGCAAGATGTCCCCCTACTGATGGTAATAAATAAATCTTGCATCAGTTTGTTAATTTTGTTTTTAAAAAATGTATAATTTATTTCAGATCATTTCTAGTCTTTGCGGAATTAAAAAAAAAAAAAGTAAGATCATAATTATTACTTAATTATTACTTCATTTTCTTAAGCTGAGACAAAAGACAGGCCCTGCGATGGACTGGTGACTTGTCATGGGTGTTTCTAAGCCTTTCACCTCCAGGATTTGTCCTGTTTTAGCTTGATAAAATGAAATGGAATTATTGTCGTCTTCATCTCCAGCAAGATGGCTAAAAATGTCTAATTCCAACTAATGGTCACTGTAGATGAAACTATGAAACTGAAATGAACAACAAAATCTACCCGATTAATGTATTTTGTGTAGTTTGCTATACATAAAGGTTTAACTTTACAGTTTTCTTCAAAATTAAAATAATCATTTTAAAAGCCAGACATACTCCTCAGTCGACAGCCTTCCCATAGTCATATATTTTTGATATTTCTAGTCTTGACATTTCTGTCTGTCCTTTACTTGTCTGTTGACCTTTTCCAGTTTCCCATATATACGTCTGTCAGCTCTCTCAGTATTATTCTCCCTCCACAGTTTTCCATTCCTTCAACATATATCTCCTTTCTTCTCTTTCCTCCCTCCCTCTTTTTCTTCCCCTTCATTCCTCTTCCCCTCCCTCCTGTAGCTGAAAGAGGACTGGCAGTACGTTGCCATGGTGGTCGATCGCCTCTTCCTTTGGATCTTCGTCATCTTCACCACCGTTGGCACGCTGGCTATTTTTGCTGATGCCAGTTTCAACGCCACACCCAGTGACCCCTTCATGAATCCTTGATCCAGGAGGTCACCGTGGTGACCACTGACTTTTGAACTCCAGATCATACCACATTACACACTGCTTGCATTACACACTGCTGGCTGCGTTTTCACGGTTGTGTATTTGTAAGGTTTAGTGTAGATACGGAGTGTTAGTATGAAACGTTTCTGTACTTTGAAAGTCTCCATAGCAATTTGTATTTTTTTGATGAAAGTATAAGTTTGATGTTTTGAATAAAGGTCTTATGTAAGGTACAGTATGTCTAATCAAGTGGGCATCTATAGGTAATACCTTTAGATTTATATTCACCTCTGATATCACGTTATTAGAATTCTCATCAAAAACACACACGTACGCAGGCACACACACCTGTTGGCCATTTTTGTTTTTTAAATTAAGATCAGAGAGAGAGAGAGAGTCAAAGGTTGTGAGACAACCCATCTGATGTCAGTATGTGATCCCTGTAGCTGTTTGAGTAATGCAACCTCCTGCCCTCTGAGCTCATACGGCCTGATCGCTGCATCGCCCTGCTTCTGTACTGGCCTCCACTCAATACAGCTGGAACTCACTGTCAACCAAGGGCATTAAGCAGCGGTTCAACTAAACCAGTGGTATCTAATCTTTTCCGCTGAGGGCAGCTGTGGCTGTAGGTTTTCATTCCAAACAAGCAGGAGCACACCTGCTTCTACTTTTACTAATGAAGACCTACGACCACAGCAGATTGGACGCCCCTAGACTGTGCAATGCTAATGTGGCTAACAGTTAGTATTACCAGGAGCATAAACCAGTTCTTTCAGTGTTTGCCACAAATGGTAGTTTGGAATAAGTAATTGCACTTTTAGAAAATCAGCAGTTATTAAGTACTATTAAGTAACGAAAAGTAATATTGACCAAGTAGTAATATTGCACATGAAGACTATTGCACATAAGATATTGCAAGTAATTAAGTGATTTAGTACCCATTTACAGAACAACATATGATTTTTCGCATAATAATGTTTTAGCACCTGGTAAGAACATTGCACAGTATTGTACATAGTAGACTGTTGCACATCATAGCAAAAATAATGCACATAGTCTTTCACACAATGATAGTTTTTTTTTAAACCCGTAATAAACATACAGCAAGATATACAGCAAGCAAAATATGCTGCAGCACTTCTTCTCGAATCAATTCTCAGCGTCCCTCAGACTGTCCACATTTTGCTTCATCCTTGTGTGTTGGAAGTTGGGATTGAGCAAAAAATGTGGATCGTCCTTGGGTCCTTAAGGTGGACCTGTACGAACCCAGGGTCCAACAGAATCGGCTCAAAATTGAAGGTATAGGAATATGTTTCCACCAGATAGCTATGATAGTGAAGTGGATGTGAGAAGGATGAAGCAGCATTCTTTCTTTGCACAAAGTGCACAATAAATCCATCAGAGAAGCTACCAAATACACATCAGGACTGATGAGGATCTAAGGGTTAAAGGGGATTTAGAGAACACTGCTTAAATACTACATGGCATGTGCCCAGGTGTACTCAGCATCCTAATGAAACTGAGTTATGGTCTATTCTGCACAGCCTTCGTTTCTTCTTATTTTGAATGTTTAGCCAACAGTTCAATCAAATCTGACTGGTGTGTTAAGTTGTCCTCTTAAGCCCATTTGGCTTCACCATGAAGCATGGCCTGCTGATACATCCGGTTAGATTCTAGTTTGGGTGCCAGCTTGCCAAGCATGTATTGCACTTTGCGTAGCCATAATATTTAAGGATTTCCACCGTTCAGAGTTGTTTAACTCAATATAGTTTGGCTTGTTATTTGAACTGAACTGACCTGACCTATCCACGCTCCGCCTACTGGTGAGTTCTTTTATAGCAATTCTTGTGAGTTTGGATGAGTTTTACGGAAATTTTGAGGTTTCAGTTTAAAGTCATCAGAAATCATACAGCTCTGGAAAAAAATAAGAGAGCACTGCAATTTATTTTTAAATCAGCATCTCTATGTAGTCTAATGACTACAGACCAGTTGCACTCACTCCTATCATTGCAAAGTGTTTTGAGAGAGTGGTGCTGGCCTACATCCAGAGCAA
>JBBJLS010000032.1:6851699-6870680 GCA_037577275.1 Bryconaethiops microstoma | reverse complement strand
AACATGAATCAATGTAAAAACCTCCAACTGGTATGTATAAAAAGACTACATTTCTGTATGACAACTTTATTGAACATTGGGGTGGTCAGAATTATTAGCCCCATGTGAATTTGTCAGGAAGCTTTGTAGTAAACTTAAATGTTCTGACTTGATTGCCTCAATCAACGGACCGAAATGAGGCAAAATTGAGAGGCTTCGCACTTACATTCTTGTGAAATATAATTTCATCATGCCAAAACCACAGAAAAAGTATGGAAATCAGAGAAAATTTCATGCTCATCTTTAAAGGGATGGCTCTATGGCCATTTCCAGAACCGCTGTACAATCCATCATTGCAAAAGACAGAGTGACCTATTCGGTCAGAAACAAACCTGTGTGTGGTTGCAAGCACAAGATTTCAAAGACTTGGAAGAGTAAAATAATCAAAGACACCAAAGGCTACTGTTACTGCAAAGGCCATTGTCACCAAACTGGCCTCTTCTGGAGGCCCAAAAAAAAAAACTGCAGTGAGGGCGCTTCATTGTAGGAAGCTTTGAGGTCATCAGCCAAGGAAACCCTCTTGCTCACAAAGCGGTATATCAAAGCTAGACTGAAGTTTGCCCAGGACCATTTGAAACATTTAGGAAGTCTGTCCTTTGGTCTGATGTGACAAAACCAGAGCTGTTTGGGAACAAGGACACAGCTTTTGTTTGGAGAAGGAAAGGAGAGGCCTTCGACCCTAAAAACACAGTTCCCACAGTTAAACATGACGGTGGGAGAATAATGCTGGGTGGCTGTTTTGCTGCTTCAGCGATAGGAAACTTTGTTCCAGTACTTGATGTAACGAAGAAAGAAGTTTACATTGACATTTTAAAGGATAATTTAAAGAAATCTACTGCCAGTATGATCTTTGGTCATCGCTGGACCTTTCAGCAAGATAATGATTCAAAGCACACACCACAGTGGCTCCAGACCTTTTTGAGGAACACCAAAATCATGGTCTTGGAGTGGCCATCACAAAGGCCAGATTTCATTCCTATTGAGAATCTTTGGCGAGAGCTCAAGGTTAAGGTCCACACCCCAAACCCATCTAAATTGCATGTGTTGGAGCAATTTGCCATTGAATAATGGTCTAAGATCCCTCAGGAGACTTGTGCAAACCTTGTGAGAAGCTACAGTAAGAGACTGCTACCAGTTGTGAGTCAAAGACTACTAATTGTCAGCAGGTTATTTTGCTCATGTTATTTTTGTGTTTTTCTTGTTTTAATTATATCTGTAATTATATCAAACATCTTGGAAATTGCCTTTGTTCTTTTGGATGCAATTATCATAAACACTTTAAATACTAGTTACTACTAGTTGTTTTTTTAAAGATATATTACAATGACGCTTCATGACCAAGACTACCTCTTATCACACCTCTTATAATAATTGAGATGTTTTATACGCACTCATTGCTTCCATATCTATAAAATAAAGCACACGTAATTTCACTGGCAGTACTGTGGGTTGTACTGAAGAAGTGAATTTAGGCATGCAAGTTACCTGTGACTGGCCACAAGCCAGTCACAACCTCAGTCGGCTGTAAGTGCTATCACTGTGAAATGGACCATTTTAACACCTCAGCCACGAGGTAATGCCTAGCATTGGCTGGAGTGGTGTAAAGCACTTGTGAGCAGTGAAAACGTGTCCTCTGGCGTGATAAATCATGCTTCACTATCTAGCAGAAAATGCTAACTACTGGTCTTGGCTCCCTAGTTCCAGTGGAGAGTAAAGTTAAACCTTGCTGTACAAAACATTTTAGGCAATTACATGCTTCTAACTTTGTGGCAACAGTGTGGGGAATTACTGTTTCCCTGTGTGCGAAAAGAGGTCTATAAAGACAAGGTTTTGTAAATTTGGTATGAAGAAACTCCAGTGGCCTGCATGGAGTCCTGACCTCCACCCCTCTGAGCACATTTGGGATGAACTGGAACGTCAATGTTGATTGTGTTAGTTTGCTAATTATTGATTTATCCATTGGAGCTATGTCAAGCATGATCTGCCTGAAGTGCTAAAGATATTGATTTAAAACTGTTCAAGCTGTTTAAAAAATTAGTGGTATTAATAATTTATCGCCTTACCTTTGTCAGACCTAATTATAACCGATTTAACATTCTTAGAAGCTAATTAGCAAAAGGTCCACAAACCTATGCACTTTTAGGTTCCCATTAAGTGGTTGATTTTGGGGTATCTAAGCAGACCTCTTGATGTGTGAGAAATGTAGCAAAAGCAACTTTTGGCCTAAAAGGGGCAATACATTAAGTATTCTCAGGGGCTTCAGGATCCACTGCACTGCATTTGCGAAATGACATGGCTCTGCCAAAGTGCGGAAACAAGTGAGGAAGATTGCCATTATCTCCTGAAGGACATCTGCACAGGCTGTTTACATAGGGCTTCCCAGATCAGCGAGGTTAATCTAATCAGAAAGCGCAAGCAGGGAAACTTCCTTTTCAATCACTTCAGTAATGGACATGGGGCGAACAGAGCTTCCTGGTCTAGCATCCGTTTGGTCCAGATTGAAAAGTTTTATTTTGATAAGGATGTTTTCCCTCGTTTCTCAGTTCCAACCTGACATCCTGTTCTTTGTGAGAGACTCGCAGTGCTCCAGTACTCTAGGCCCTTTGCTGTTCCATATCCGAGCTCGAGATGAGTGTCATTTATCTGCCTCGAAGTGAAAATACCTTTGAAAATGACAGTGTGTTTGCCATGTACTTGCAAAGAGCAAAGAGAATAGTATAATTCAGTGGCCACTTATTGATAATGAACAAGAATGGATAGGACAAAAACACAACACCTCTTCAGGCTATTTGTTTTCACTTGATTAACCCACCACCCTATTCACTTAAGAAGACTCAGCATCTTATCCTTCATATTAAGCCTTTTTCAAATCAGTGTTGCAAGCACCCACTCGGCTTTATTTTAAGCGCATCCTTATAATATCTGCCTCTAAGTCGTTCTTAAACCAGTGTTTGTGTTTAAACAGTATTAATGTGTTTAATTAATTCCAAATGTAAGTAGGTGAATAATTGCAAAAAATGAATCTGCGTCAATGTCATACCATAAAGGCACCATGACTAAAATCCATATTAAGGCGTGGTTGGAAAAAAAAAATAAAAAAAATCAATGCATGTAGCTAATTCCATTCAGTTTCTGAGCTAAGCTCCCAAAGCCCACGGATGGTTTTAGATCATGCACAGCTACTTGAATCTCATTAATGATCAATATGATGTTTGCAGTTCTTATTCATATTCATAACATAATTACATCAAAAATGATCACAATGGACATAAAAAGGAAGCCCTTTGAAATGTAGTGATGAAGAAGCTTAGTAAAGGTATTATCTCTTTAAACCTTTCATGTTGAACATTACAAAGCAGTGTTTTAGAGGGCAATTTCAGATGCCCTTGAAATGACAACCCTACAAATGATTACACTGAAGGGGATGAGGGCCAGAGGAAAAAAAGAAACCATTCGCTGTCCATTTGCTAGATCTAGAGCAGATCCGGACTAGTATGTTTTTAATTGATGCCTAGAATGTCCAATGTCAGTGTGACTTCTTTGATACAAGGTGGGACAATACGTACATAATGAAATCCAGCCCTGGATAAATCATGACTTACTGAGGTTCAGTATAATATATATTTATGAGGCATATGCTATAAACTGGACACTGTAGCTTACATTCGACTTCAGTGCTAATTAAACGGCATTGATCTTTCAGGAACACTTCCTAGAAGTCATTCAGAACCAGGAGTTTCTCCTTCTTCCTACAATGGAAATAGTGAAACTACTGGCCAGTGATGACATCAACGTTCCAGATGAGGAGACTATTTTCCAAGCACTTATGATGTGGGTGCGTCACGATGTGCAACACCGACAACGAGATCTGGGAGTGCTACTTGCATATATCCGCCTACCCCTTCTGCCTCCTCAGGTTTGCTTATGATACCCTATTCATAGTGGAACATATCATTTTAAGCAATTTAATGCAATCAGTCAGTCCTGGGGAACATTATAATTTTTGCAGAATTGAAAGTTTGAACCTTTTTGTTGTTTTAAATGGCTTTATAATCTTCTTACATAATGTTCTCCGGGGGTGCACTCAAATGACAAATATTGTGTGAATTTATTACCATATTACCATAACATTACCATCACTTCCGAACCATGAGATGAGCTTTTGAGTGATTATAATATTTATTATGCTCTAGCTTCTTGCTGACTTAGAAAACAATAAGATGTTTTCTGAAGATCTGGAATGCCAAAAGCTACTGATGGAGGCCATGAAATACCATTTGTTGCCAGAGCGGCGCCCAATGCTACAGAGCCCAAGGACCAAACCACGCAAATCCACTGTTGGGGCACTCTATGCAGTAGGAGGAATGGATGCCTCAAAAGGTTGGTTTCCTACTACTGAATAATAAAACTTAGCTAAGGTCACATATGATTTCATTAAGACAATATAAGATCTGTCACCATTTAACTTATAACAATATACACTGAAAGCTTTCATTAAGGATTTCTGAGCCACGAAATGGAATTCTTTGCTCTGGACTTTACAGGACATTGAAAGACAGGCTTGGAAACATGCTGTATTCATGATGAAAATAACAATAAATAGTATGAAGAATCTCATTTTGGTAGTTTTAATTGTTTTTAGATCGTTTGTTATACTGTTTAGAACAACAGAATTGAAACATCGATTGGAATGGATTCACAAAAAAATGTAATTATTCCATATTAGCCCCAGTGGTTATTTTATTTTTTGTTCCAGCTTCAATGTCAGAAAAAAGTAAGTATTGTGATATTGTATTTTTGTCATATCACCCACTTTTACCAAATGTGGTAAAGGTGCATGAAATTTGCATGTTAAAGTTTGCTCTAGAAGCTACAAAGCTAACTGCAGGGCTAATGGAAGCTACCAATTCAACAGTTAGCATCCCACATCTAAATCATCAAAAAATACACTGCTTAACAGTAATTCACTGTTTATCAATGATTCATGTGTACATAAAAATATCAAAATTATAATCCATATTACCGTTCTTTGGGCCACAGCTGCAGGGTGGGTGTGTCTCTAATGTAAACATTGGACCGGGCCTCTTATTTCTAGTGTCTATTGCTATTCTGACCAGTATCTTCCAGTTTTATATTAAACATATTCAAACTTTAGTCATGTAAAGCTAGTCCTCATTTGAGGCAAAAGTATCTTCTTTTCTGAGGTCAGTCCGTCACTTCATGAGAATCTGATTATAGGGCTCCTTTAACCTTTTATAACTATGCTAGATGCTATAGCAATGGTATGTTTGTTTATTTTTAAACATTTTAACATAATGTCTAACAAATGTGATGATTTAAAAATGTAGTTGAATCACCTCATTGGCCCATCATGTTCATATCAGTGAAGCTAGAGTAGACTAAAGGGCTAAAAACTACTATTAAACTATTATTAACACTGCAACTTCACTAATACATCAAGCATGAAAACATATGACACACAATAGTAAGGGACTTGTTAAAAGTAATTAATTAGTGACTGTAAGATTACTGTCTTACCAATCACGAATGAAGATGGCATGCTTGCAACTGCTATGATGTCAACTTGAGTATAGTGGCGCGCCGAATTTCTGCAAAAGTTTCAGAACAAAAATCCAAACCAACCAAGCATTCATATCATTTTTTTAATTTTCCAATTTCTGACATGCCATGAATGCAGCATTACACTTTCACTGTTTTTTTTTATTTACATTAGTCTCAAATGTGCAGTGGGAAATTTCACACCCTAAAGTTTTGCAGAAAACTGGTTACATTCATTGCTGGTTGAACCATTCCTTCAAGAGTGTAATTACTCTGAATCAATTTGATTCAGCCAATTAGACAGATGGGGGCACTATCCATCTTCAATAATGACTTTTAAACAGACCATTCAAATTGGGAAAACAATTAGATGATCCAGCCTCCAACAGGTGAATCATGAAACGAACTGTGTCTGTGTTTTCAGGATCTACAACAATAGAGAAGTATGACCTTCGCACTAACACTTGGATCCAGGTTGGCATCATGAATGGCCGGAGGCTTCAGTTTGGCGTGGCTGTGATCGATAACAAGCTCTATGTGGTAGGGGGGAGGGATGGCCTCAAGACGTCCAATATGGTGGAGTGTTATGACCCCATCACCAAAGTTTGGTGCACCATGCCACCCATGTCAACCCACAGACATGGCCTAGGTTTGTTTCTGCACTTTTCCATTAGTATTTCTTCTTATAATTCTGCCTACATCATGTGTATAATGTTAGCCTTTCTCACTACATGCAATTCCAGCACTTCACAGTATAATTTCTTTGCTTCTGGGAAATAAAAAAGAAAAAAAGATAACATTGCTGACTCATAAGGAAAAAACTATGCAGTTAAAGAGCCAAAATAGAGTTTCTTTGTGGGCAGGAAACATACTGTATTTTTCTCTTATCACTACAGCAACAGGAATCACCCTCATCGCTAAGTGCCTTCCTGTTAGCCCACTCAGGCTTGTCCATAAAACACAGATGACTCATTCAAAACGTGTTTCGACAGTTCAAACCATGGCTAGCACCATGGTTTGTTGAAGAAAACGAGAATGGCTCCAGAAGCTGAGAAGTATATTGAATGTTAATAATAAAATAAATGATACGTTCAATAGTAGAGGAGAAGCAATTCCTAGAGATACTTTACTCAAGCCAAGAGACAAGTTGAGGGAATAAACAAGCCATAAAAATAACCAGAGCAAAAGAAGAGCAAAAAAAGCATCTGCAATACTGAGGACTGACCATGCAAAAGAAAGTCCAACTATTTGAGTGTTTTAAATTCGAAACTATGAAGAAATGTCAGTTTTACTCAGTGAGGAATGTGCCTGTATGATCTAAAGCCCTGTTCACACTTGGCATTAACATGCATCTTTGGTAAATGGACAGCTTTACGTACGTCAGTTCATACCTGGAATTAGAATGTGTCTCCACATGCATCTTCAGTGACCACTTGTGATCGGATCTAATTTGACCATTCTATATGCAAATAAAAAACATACAGAATGACCATTTGCAAAGACAAAATGCACTGTTGTTTTTAACTAGCTGGAGGAAGCAATGTAAATCCTGTGCCTAGACGTTTATAAGTGAAAAACAAGAAGAAATCAAAACTTTTTCATTTCATGCCAATGGTGTGCAAATGAGTATGTACCTCCACTTTTACAAAAGTCCTTTGCAAAATAACAAAAAAATTTAAATTGATCAATATTTCACATCTATTTCAGTAATTGCACTGGGGACAAATGGAGCACAGTGCAGACCACACCATTATCTTTTCATCAATCACACACTGTCAGCAAACCAAATAAGAGAAACATTTTTACATGGTATTTTCAAATGTAGCCAGCTCCATAATTATTGGCACCATTCATAATGTAATTTGTAATTTCAGGAGTTTAAAACAACAAGAACATTTTTTTACCCCCACGCACAGTGAGAAGGATGGATAGAGATTAACGTATTTGTAGATTTGCAGAAAATGGTAGCAATTTGAAGTCATCAAGGTTTAAAAAAAGAAAAATGTGCTAGACTCCACCTCCAAAATTAATTTGGAATATATGGAACTGAGTTTTATGGTTAAATTAGAGAAATGTTTTTGGTAATTAACACTCAAGGTGAATTTGGCATAAACACAAGGATAGTTAAACAGAAAAGTATGTTGTTAGTTATGATGAGGATCTGAGATGTTTTGGAATGTTTTTCTTCCAAAGGCTCTTGTAGGAGTACATAGCATCAAGAATGCCTTGAAGTCATCAGGAGATTTTAAATGTCATAGCTGGATCTTTCAGCAGGACACTGATCCAAATCATAAATCCAAATTCACACAAAAATGCTTTAGTGTCAACAGAATCAGTCTTTTGAAACAGCCATCCCAGCCCCTTGACCTAAAACCCACTCATAAGATGTGGAGTAAACTGAACAGAAGAGTCCCTTGGAGAGGCCCTAGCACCCTGGAGGATTTGGAGAAATTTACTTTTGTAAAATTTATTTCAACTAAAAGTTAGATGTTTTCAAATCAACAACGTGAGATTCTTCTAAGTCAAGTAGGCGTACTGAACACCAAAAATTTTATGACCTTGTTTATTTGCCCATTTCAACCCGTGGTGCCAGTAATTATGGACCTGACTGTACATGGCAGGCAATTTTATTCTCAATTTGAAGAAAACCGACTGCAGTGTTCTTCTGCGTAATTTACAGTACCTTTATAAAACCAATGCTACCGGGTTGCACATTGAGGTCTGCGCAACACTTCAATATCAGAGTCATTTCAAAATGTCGGTCAAGGGGCAATTTATACATCGAGAGCCAAAAAGCAACAGCTGGAGATTTATAACAGAAGCATGAGGAACCTTTTCTGCAGAGGTGGCAGCAAGATGCAGCATGAATACATAATGCATTCTCTAGTGTCTCAGCTTCTGTCCTCAGGGTCCAGCCACTGGGAAATTTATTCAGCTCCTGGTGCTTTGTTTAAGGGGAAGCCCTTTTGATTTTCATCTCAATTAATTCAAATGGCAGTCCCATTTAAATCTGGTTGTTTTTTTTTTATAGCTCTGCATACAACAAAAGGCATCTTTTGAGAGATCGTTCTAAGCCTTTGCAGATACATATCATTACTGTGGACAAAAGCACATGGGCCTTTTTCTTTCATTTGATAAGGGATTGCTGTGCTGGAAGGCCCGATGTATGCGGTGGGAGGTCATGATGGATGGAGCTATCTGAACACAGTGGAGAGATGGGACCCCCAGGCCAGACAGTGGAATTATGTGGCTAGTATGTCCACTCCACGCAGCACTGTGGGAGTCACTGCTCTAAATGGAAAGTAAGGGATTTTCTCGTTTGCCGTCCTTGCAGTTACACGATATATTACACTCATTTTTCTCCTCTACAATATTTCAAAAACAGTTAGACGCAGCATAGAGAAATGTGTTTTGTTTGATGCAGCACTACATACATTAGATACGGTATGGATAAATCACTGTAAAGGGTAAAGTGCGATTTACACTTGGGGAGTGATAATGAGAGGTAATTTTTTTTGTTAATAGGGAGTGGAAGCTAGGGTGCTATTAACAGGTACCCAACAGAGTGATCTAGATCAGATCAGTAAGCATGTGCTCTCTGTGTTTCAATAATATCAGATGTAATTTTATTCATCATTGCATTCAAAAAATGGTTGAAATGAAATGGTAGAGAGGGCCATGGCAAAAAGTGCCGTCCAGTGTGTCCCTAGTGTAAATGATGCCCATGGCTTTATTTCCTTTCACTGTATACAAGAAGCAAAATGCTGCCTTTATTTTTTGTATGCAATACATTTTGAGTGAGTGCGCACACACACACACAGAATAAGACTTACTACAGTTACTAAAGCCCCAAAATAGAAGGAGAAAATATTAAATAAGACTTTATAAGTAATTTAAATGGTAAAGAAATAGTGATTAAAACACAGTTTTTTTCTTTCCTGTATCAGTCAGCAGATATTTCACTGCAGATAAACTGAAAATACCAGCCAGGTGGAACTTTTCTGTTTAGAAGTATTTCACATGGGACAGGGGACAACTGGTTGTTTTCTGTTTGAAGAAACAGAATAATCCACAAAGGCCGCTCACTATAAGTTAAACAGACATAAAAAAATAGACGTCGCTGCTAACATGCCATGTATAACTACTGTTTTAGGAATGGGACGGCAAAAGCTAAAACATACTTGTAGAACTAAAAAAATGATGACAATCATGGCTTTGGATGAACAGCTGTTCTCTGTTCTCTGGGACATACTGCTGCCTACATACTGTAATGCCCTCAGTAAATTTTATGTAAACCATTTATTTATTGGCACATTTTCTCGGTTCTATTTCTCGGCCCAGTGTATTATCGGACAACGACTTTATATTTTAGCTTTACTACTTTATGTTGACTTCTATCATCAGAGTAACAATGAAGTTTGAACCTGGTTTCACTCAGTCAGTCCTTCATTACATTAAATCAGGAGCTGCTGATGGAATTTCACCAATCCAAACAAAGACTGGAGGAACCGAGGAGAAATGTGGAACCGAACCAGCTCACAAAATATCAACTATTTTTTTTACAAACTAAACAAATCTTTGTTTACATTTATTCTAAAGTTTACTAGCAGAAAGACACATTATTACACACTGAGAGAAATGGCTTCAAAGAATTTGCACCTTTTGCACAGTACTGTAAATTAAAATAGCCAATTCTTTGTGCAGGCATTAAGGACTAATTATGATTACATGGGTTTTCAGAACATTTTCTACATAGTGACAGAAATTCCTGACTAAGATTAACAAGGTTGCTCATACATTTATGGATTTCATTAAAAATGCAATTAATTAGGTAACTATACGGGAATGGGAAAGATCACCCACAGCGATACGTTTATGTGTTGCACTTCTTGGTTTATTGATGTCTCCTGGGCCTCCTCGTAATGGTAAAGCATGCTGAAGGCACTACCTCCAGTATGCAGTGCTGTCCTGGAATGTCTGGCCAGAGAAGTAATGGGCTCTGAGACCAATGAGTCTCCAACGCCTTTTACATTAGAGCCACTCCAGAGTTGTTTGAAAAACTGACAGAGGTCTTGCTGGTGTTTGTCCTATCCAAAGAAAACAGAGGCCAGCTGTACGTCTCACTGAGAACATTGACTGACGCACCCTGGGGCGTTTCTGAAATCAGGTCAAAAACACCACCTTCACACTACCTCTCAAGCCTTGTGTCCTACTTTCAAAGTGATTCACTGAGTGGTCTCTCAGACTAGACAAGTTGTTCAAGCAGCTGATGAAGAAAGCCTTTTTTATGTTGAGCATACACCTACACTATATGGACAAAAGTATTAGGACGTCTGACCATTACACTAACAGGGACTTTATATGGAGTTGGTCGCCCCATTGCAGCTATAACAGCTTCCACTCTTCTTGGAAAGCTTTCCATGCGATTTTGGAGTTTCTGTGGGAATTTGTGCCCATTCATTCTGTAGAGCATTTATGAGGTCAGGTGCTATTGTTGGACAAGAAGGCAACCTCTGTTCCAGTTCATCCCAAAGGTGTTGGATGGGGTTGAGGTCAGGGTTCTGTGCGGGTCAGTCCAGTTCTTCCACCCTGAACTCATCCAGCCATGTCTTTATGGACCTTGCTTTGTGCACTGGAGCACAGTCATGCTGGAATAGAAAAGGTTCTTCCCCAAACTATGACCACAAAGTTGAAAGCATGCTGTTGTCCAAAATGTCTTGGTATGTTGAAGCATTAAGATTGCCCTTCAGGGGCCTAACCTAAACCCTGAAAAACAGCTGTGTCCCACTACTTTTATCCATATAGTGTATTTTGTAGTACCTGTATAGACTAATAGGCTTATAATATGTTCATGAATTAGACAGATGTACAAGAAGTATAGAGATATTCTGGAGAAAATCTGATCTCTGTTTTGAATTCTGTGTGCTATCTGCAATGCATTGTTTCAGACTGTTTGCTGTGGGTGGTCGTGATGGGAGCTCTTGCCTGCGGTCCATGGAATGTTTTGATCCCCATACAAACAAATGGAGCATGTGTGCACCAATGGCAAAGAGGAGAGGAGGTGTGGGTGTGGCCACATACAACAGTTTCCTCTATGCAGTCGGAGGCCATGACGCACCAGCTTCTAACCACTGCTCTCGCCTGTCTGACTGTGTGGAGAGGTAAAAATATGCACTGAAATTCTCCCTTCAAAGCAGCTCAGTGCTGTGCTTAAGGCATGGGAGAAAGCTGGGCTGCAGTTCATGTAAGGTTTTTCTGCCTGCAACACCACTGCACACCTTTCTCAGGGAAACTGCAGTTACCTTACCAGTGTGGAATGTGTTTTTTTACAGCACCCTGATAAACTGGTTTCACACACCCCCTGCTGATGTTGCAGGGTACAGCAACCGTCACCTGCAGCATGTTGAGTATCTCAGTGCTAGAGTCGCAGTTAAACGGCATGGCAGGATGCTGGATGAATTACCCCCTCCCCAAATAAAATATAATAAATGAGTGAATCACAATGAGCCAACAAAGAATGCAGTGGGGAGAAGCATTTTATTGAACTGCTTGATGTTTCTTTACACTAGCTATAAAATGCTGCAGTAAATTAATCAAATTTACACCCAGCAGATGGTCATCTGAGACGGTCGTAAAAATGACTGAAGGGAATGCTGCTGTTTACCCATGCATCGTGATATCGCTCAGTAGGCCCCGCTATTACACTCCGCAAACCTAAAAGCGCAATCAGTCAAACAGTGATTTTAATGGACTTACACTGTTGATTGATTTTATGGAGCCACAATTGCTTCCTTTAATCCACATTTATCTGAAGGGCCTTTGCAATACTGCAAAACACAACCAAAATACAATGACCACTGGTCTCCACATCTAATTATCAATGAGCTTTTATCAATTTCTCCTCCTGTAACAGTCAATGATCTGTATCGCAGTGGATTGTTAATGTTTTTCAAATTGCTCCGAGCTGGATTTCAGCCTAAGCCTCCCTCCTGCGCTGTCTTTGCAGGTATGACCCAAAAACAGACACGTGGACCACGGTGTCATCCCTCAGTGTGCCTCGTGATGCAGTAGGAGTGTGTTTGCTTGGGGACAAGCTATATGCGGTCGGTGGCTATGATGGCCAGTCATACCTAAACAGTGTGGAGTCCTATGATGCACAGAACAATGAATGGACTGAGGTAACTCTAATCAATGCTAATAATTTGATTATTGTCAGATTTTGGATGCTGCACACCACAAATGGTTCTTTGGGTGATGCCATAGAAGGACTACTTTAGTATTCCAAAGCTTTTTTTGTGTAAAGATCCTTTTAAAGGTATAAAAACCCTTACGTAATAAATTCTTTACCAGTTACTCATCTCATCAACAAAACTGGTTCATCCAGTAAATGGTTCTTTAGGGATCCAAAAATGGCATCATACAAGAAACGCTTTCTACCACCTTTAATTTTAAGAGTGAAGGCCTATTAAAATGTGATGGGTCTATAAAATTGACCCTTGTTTATATTTTATGTATGGTAACCTTGATTTTGGTTTTCAAGATAGATGCAGTCTGTAGAAAGCAAATGTCAATATGAAAGCAAAGCCAGTTTTAAGCAGTTTAGAAAACCAAACTGAAACCTTTTTTAGGCCCCAAAAAGTTAAGAAACCCTATTCGCGTATTAGAATGTGAACGAAGTTGCGAAGCCAAACTTTCTATGAGAATTTTCTAACCAGCCAGGGAGGAAGCGAAAGCCTTTCCTGCTATTCATCTCTTTTTCCACTTTACCACAATAGCAATTGCACGACATGCTGTTAACCCTTCAGTGATTCAGCCAGCATGTGTTTACCACTCATTCATGCAGCAGGCATGCAAACACTTGTAGGAAGCTTGTAAAAACATAGCTTAATTATAATTTACTTACATTTGTGTTGTTTATATAGGTTCTATAGGTCATCTTGGAATATTCGCGTACTGTGAAGCTGCTGATTTCAATTGGTGCAAACAAAAAGAATTTGAAATATTTCTAATGACAGCAACAGTGTTATGCTCAGATCTGTAATTCCCTGATTATTTGTATCCCAGTCCCCTGACCCAGTCTGAATCCCACCCACTCCGCACACACTCACATGCTCTCTCTAAGAAAGACCTGCAGTAGAGCAGGATAATCTGTCCAAGGAGTGTTCGTCTGCATGCTGAATGCGAGCGCGACAGAAGAGTGCATTTGGTGGGGTCAGGCTTATGGACATTGGCCATTAACCTCTGTCTCCCTTGCTGTTCTAGGAGGTCCCTCTGAACATCGGCAGAGCCGGGGCCTGTGTGGTGGTGGTGAAATTGCCTTGAGCACTTGGCCTTTTCGAGCCGCGCTCTAACAGCAGACACACCAGCAGTAGAGAAACAAAAAAAAGAGAAAAACTCTTGATGTCAACACTTGGATGTTCTTTCGTGCTCATTCCTCTCTCGCTTGGATGACAAGAATGCGAGAGGCCTAATAGCTGAGAGTTGCTACAGTAGACGGAGAGAAAAACAGTGTGATTTATTACATCACCACATACCACACTTTACATTCGCCTTTTGGAAATCAGATTTTTTCGCACAGACCTGACCTAAAGCCGTGAATTCAAGGGCAATGTGTATCAAAGTCACTTTGACAAGAGTTCTTAGTTTTCACAATTTGTTTACCTCCTCATATGTCATGTTTACCTCATCATACAATTTGAGGTCAGTATTATGATGTGATACTAACTTTCACTGACATAAAAATGAAATGTATTTTAAAGAATAGGACAGCTGCAGACTTGTTGATTTTATTTGTGTGTGTTTTGTGGAAAAAAAAGTGTAATTTGACTCTTGGACAATGCATTTTTAAAGACCACTGTGATTACATCCAGTTGTGAGCTTGCCAGCAGTTCTATTATCCAATACCTTTTTTTTTTCATGCACAACTTTAAATTCACTTTTTTTTTTAAATGTAAGACTAGATTTAGCACGAAAGTACTCAATGGACTTTTTTTTTTTATTTTTATGAAGCTGTCTTTGAAGTAGCTGCAAAACACCAAAGTAATTACCACGTGATAGTAGTCATGACTTTTACAAAACAGTGAATATACAAATATATCATATTGATATTTTACATTACTGTATAGTTTTTTGTAATTAAGCCATGTACATATTTCATGGTCTGTGTTGACTGTAATTTATGACCATATTGTTTTCGGCATGCTGCTTCAGTATATTTGAATGCCGTTCTGTAATGCTTTCTAACAAAACTCATTTACGGAAGTCAGCACTGATGCTTTAATTGAATCCTGGCATTTTTCATATGATGTTTTTCTTTCTTTGACCATGCATAGATGAGCATTTCACATGTCACACTGACCTGAACTTTCTGAAGTTGAACTTTATGGGGTCTAAAAAGTATCTCTAACATGAATTTTGCAAGTGAGGTTTTGTAGTAAGCAAGATTCAAAATTCCAAAATCTTTAAATTTTCATTATTTTATATAGCATGCAAACATAAATAAACTTTTTTTGTCTTTAGTGTGTATCTATGTGGTTATTTCTCCGAAAATGTACCCAAAAAAGTCAATTTATTAGACATAACAAATGACTGAATACTGCCATCCAAAGGATGTCTGCTGCATATCAGGCTTGGTTAGTCAGATTCCAAGAGCCTGATTTAGCCATGTCACTCCAAAAAAGCCATAAAGACACCATTCTTCCAGTTATGATAAATTATAACAGAAGATTATGTTGATAAAACGAGCTGACCATCCAATATTTCACAGTATGGTCAAGAGACCTGAATGTCAATGGCACATAATTATAATAATATCCAACTACGATGCTATCCTGGATTGCACTCTAGCCTAGTTAGTTCATTTTGGAATTTCAGATTGATAAGACCGTGCAAGCAAGCGGCATCACTTTTGGAAATGCTGTCAGATAATTAATGATACAGTCAGGATATCGACCATTTGGCAGCTCTGATAATCACAATGTATTTCAGTTAGACTGGACTTTATTGCACCAGGGAGACATATAAAGAACAAAGCTATTGTAGTTTAACCTTTAATGATGAATGATTTATTTGATATTCTCAAATGTCACACGATGGAAGTGGTGGGACTGACCCTCTGAAAGAGCTGGAGAGATGGCCGAGGCATGCAAGAAGACTGTATGTGGCACGATGGCTGGTTTGCGGCTGTAGTCTTTGTTCTCCAAGATAACAAGGGGGAAAGGATGATTGGATGTTTCAAAGGGATTACAATTGATTATAAATGAAGAGTGACGGTTGCACCACATCAAAAGAGGGCCGGAAGAGTGCAGGTGTTGTTTTAGATCCTGTGGATGCTGGAGATGGTAGTGTTTGAAAGGGACTCTGAAGATACCTGCCCTCCAATTCATGACCTCATTGAGAGCTTCATCTTGTCACTCAATTCCCCACCTGTCCTGGAAATCCTTGCTAAGACAGTGATGAAACAAGAACAGGCTACACAAGAGATAAAAGTACACCAATACAAAGCACAGCCTATACAAACGCAAATGCAGCACTTCATAAAGTCAGACACAGAATTAGCACTTCATTTTGTAATAATAATAATAATAATAATAATAATAATAATAATAATAATAATAATTGCACAGGCATTGTTTTCTAACAATATTCTTGCTAATGCAATTTAATTGAAGGTCAGTGGGCTGATGTTGAACCAGAATTGGGCGAAGAGGGTAGTGTCTTATCTACAGAATTTGTGCATTCTCCTACACATATGTGGCTATATTTTGAATTGAAATTTTGGAAAAAAGGTAAAGAACATTCCTTTGGGACTTATAAAAGTGAGGTCCTGATACTTTTAATAGAGTAGTAATGTCTTCTGATCATCTTCCAAAGCTAAAAAGTAAAAAGTTGCTGGTTTACAAAGTGCTGCACTGTTCCTTTACTAAAATAGTTTAAGATTTGGGATCTAAATTTAAACTCCTCTGTAGTCTTCATCTGGCCTTTCACAATGCATGCTTTGTATGGAAGAGTTCTAGATGACCCACCCTTCATTTCTTTATATATTGCCTTGAATCAACATTTGGTGCAAAATGCTATTTTATACCTGTCAAACTGTCTCGTCTTTGGCATGTTGAGTAGATTAAAAAAATGGCAACAAAAGTTTTTTTTTTCTGTGATAGACTGTTCCAACCACTCAGCATTCAGCACCACCAGTATACTGATTATCACATGATCATCTGGAATCATCTGCTCCTGTTTCTTCACTTCTTAAAGTTAGATGGGCTTTGTTCTGCTTGAATGATTCATAGGTAGGTCACTGTGTGCCTTAAACTAAAATCATTCCTCTGAAACCGGTCAGGTTCAGGGACAGGACTGAAAATCAAGAGCCTTTGAAAGTTCTTCAGGAAGTCTGGAGAACTGTTTCTCAAGACTACACTAAATTAACACAAGAAATCTCCCTCTTTGGAGGCCAAATATGAAGAAATGAGGAGTGGTTCAAGACTTTTGCACAGTCTTGAACCACTCCTCACCTAACCCTAACCCTAACCCTAACCCTAACTGTAGGCAATAGTAATATTGTAAGTTAATAAGTAATATTGCAAAAGACTTTCAGTTATGCAATTGGAAGTATGAGTCAATCCAAGAAGGGTGGGCAATTACAAAAATCTTTGAAAAACAGCCTGCAAGCATTTTGTATTGGACTTGATCTACAAGAACTATCATGCTGCACAATCTGTTCTGAATAGAGTGGGCTGTGGTGGGTTCTCCTCTGAAGCATTTCCCATCGAAAACAAGGCCCAGCATTGATAGTTTTGTCCACTAAATGTCAGAGTTGAATAAATAGGAAAGTCACAAATACACAAATGTACTTAACTTGCCTAATATGTGTTCCTTTCCAAGTGAATTATGTCAGATACTAACAACCATAGTATCTGCTACAAGATATAGTATAGTATTATATCTATTGTATATAGTATAGTATGATATCTATTGTATATTGTATATATATATATATATATATATATATGTATATATATACACACACACACACACACACACACACACACACACACACATATATATATATATATATATATAACAAGCCTTTCTTGTTAACAGTCTGCTTACATATTCTTTACTCTTTGTGTGTATATATATACACGTATATACATATGCAATATATGTATACACACAAAGAGTAAACAGACTGTAACCAAGGAAGGCTTGAAAAAATCTCAAATCTGAAATGATTTTTTCCTCCAATGCTTGCCAGCAGATGGCGCTGTTGCACTGCAGCAGTCTCATCAACACCAGTCACAAACGCCAGCAAAATCAAAGGCCAGCTCTTCTTGCTGGGAACAATAAATGTCAACCAGCATCATCTGGGTCAAGGACAAATAATTGAGCTAATAATCCTGCATAATTATCAGTCCAGGCTGATGAAATGTGAAGAAATATTATACAAGCAATCTCCCCTGTTGACATCTGACCTGTGGGGCATATCAAGCTACGGTATGTCCTATCAAATTGTGTGATCAAGCGACATGTTGAACATGAAAGAACACATTTTCAGCAGTCATAGTGCTGCTGAAGTGCTGCATACAGTGTTCAGTATAATGCCTGACTACTTGCAGGAAGGTTTAAGCAAGGGATTAAATGTTTTTTTTTGAAAGTGATAAAATATTTGTTACATTTTTAAAACCATAACCCCTTATTTCAGACTGTCCATGCAGCTCAAGTGAATAGTTATTTTAGCTGTATATAAAAAGTGTCAAAGTACTTTTGAAGGTAATCAGCATGAGATAACTGGGTGTTTGGCATTTCTCCTTTTCTAATGGGAGTAATAAAATGTTATTTCTGAGGTTTCTGTTTCTTCCAGGTTCAATGACTATTTTGTCTGTATCCTCCCAGTCTGCAACCATGCAAACATTGGTGCGCTACTCATATAAACATTTATTATGTGCAGGCTATCATTATTGGCAGAGAAAGCAAGGTCAAAAGGAGGTGAGTGTTTCAGGGTAAAAACAGAGCACTGGCAGTCGAAAGACCAACTAGACAGCTCAGTTTGCCTGAGAGGCCCGAGGGCTGGGTCTTGTTTAGAATGTTTCAATTTTCCACTCTCCTATATCACTGTCTGTCTATCCATCCTTCCATCCATCTATCTATCAATCTATCTTTATGTCTGTCTGTCCACTTATCTATGTATATATCGCTGTCCATCCATGCAGCCATCCATCTGTCCATCAATTTATATTTCTATCTGTCTGTACATGCTTTATATTTATCTATCTGTCTGTCTGTACATATCTGTGTATATCTCTGTCTGTCCATCCATCCATCCATCCATCCATCCATCCATCCATCCATCCATCCATCCATCCATCCATCTATCTATCTATCTAT
>JBBJLS010000032.1:6829613-6841315 GCA_037577275.1 Bryconaethiops microstoma | reverse complement strand
CTGTCTCTGTAACTAATGACTGTAAGACTGTCCCTGTAACTAATGACTGTAAGACTGTCCCTGTAACTAATGACTGTTAGACTGTCTCTGTAACTAATGACTGTAAGACTGTCCCTGTAACTAATGACTGTCTGTCCCTGTAACTAATGACTGTAAGATTGTCCCTGTAACTAAGGACTGTAAGACTGTTCCTGTAACTAATGACTGTAAGATTGTCCCTGTAACTAAGGACTGTAAGACTGTTCCTGTAACTAATGACTGTTATACTGTCTCTGTAACTAAGGACTGTAACACTGTCCCTGTAACAAATCTGGATAAGAGCGTCAGCCAAATGCCCCCTTTACCTTTGCCTTAGGTTTATGGCTACATATCTGTGAGAGGATTTTAGTTTTTGCTTCATCAATGATATAGTATTTGATTGTTGAACACTGCATTCATTTTTCCTTCATTCAAATTTGTATTCACTTTTCAATATTTCACTGGTGCTTCCTCAAGTGTGCTCAGATAATAATAATAATTAGAAACTCAACCATTTTTTGCTTTTACCTTGTAAGTCTCCCAGTTCCTGAAGAAATTGACCGAGCCATCCATTCGTCTTTGAATGACTGTCCAACCACCGGGATCTTGTCTCTGGTCACACCACACCTGCATCAGTTTGTTGGTATTCTCTGGCCTTAACAAGAACATGCCACTATTGGTGTGGCCATTGTCCAGGGCCTCTAGACAGTCCTTCCATGGACCTGAAAAATAAAAGTCTCAATCTTATTAAAGTTTCTGTTCTTGAACATTTACATTTACATTTACGGCATTTAACAGACACTCTTATCCAGAGCGACGTACATTACAGCTCAAGTGGTCCACATCTGTTCTTCTTCTTATATTTCTTCACTGGCACCCCATGTTTTCTACTTCAGTCCTCCTAATCTTTTTGAGCAAGTCTCTTGCTACTTACTGCGGGATCCCCTCAGGCCCACATTTCTGTGGTTGGATCATTGTAGCGCAGAAGTGTAAGAGGTGCTATCCAGTTCCAGTGAGCTGCCCACAATGATCTACTGTCACTAGAGTCCTTGTTCCTCTTCTCAGCTGGAAAAACTCTCAGCACCACATTAGCATTGACTTTGGCTGCCATTTCTAGCCTGGGAAATTGCCTGTGGTTTGCAGGCCAAGCACAACACTGGCATGAAAGCTGAAGAGAGCCCTGATTGCTAAATAATGCAACAGTAGCAACGAGATTAGCAGGTACTTTCAAAGCTCCCTAGGCACAGTATAGCATTTTTATGAGGATGTGTCAAAAATGGCTCCAATTTCCATATTTTTCTCAAGCAGAAGCATAGGAAGGAAGCATGATCAATATTTCATCCCTCAGAATGGCCCCTCAAAGCAATCAAAGCGTCTTTTTTTGCTCTCCGCTTTAATGTCAATGTTTTACCAGTGTCGCATGTCTAATGCAGGTTTCTCTGTTCCTTTATAACTTCAGCATTTTAATGGCATTATAACATGTTATCTGACATTCTTTTAAAATGAGCAAATCAGAACTTAACTCGCTGTTGTAATTCTAGTAGGAAATACAGATCTCCATAAGGATCTCCATCTGAGGTCCGTGACCTGTTGTCGTATTTAATGAGTCGGAAAATTTCGTGTCTGATGACTGAGGAAGTCGGAGTAACTTTTTCTAAATATCGAGCTCCATCCTCCAGCCAAAATTTTGCCTCTACACACAGTTTGGTTTCCTTCACGCTGTTGATGTGAAGCATTCCACTCGGTCCCTGTTCTACTGAAGTGGGCTCTCTGTGATGCTGACCCTGCAAGGCAGTCTCGCTGCCAGTCGGCATCTAGAGTGCCTACATTGGAAAGTCTTACATGTTTACTCAAGTGCTTCTAAAAAGGGAACCTGCTGCCAGCTTGCAGACACTTGTTTCTCTGAGAGGAGCCTTCGCTCTCTTTTAGGCTCTTCACTGAGCCATACAGCAGCTGGCCTGTGCTCATCATTTTGCAAGTGATAGACTAGTAGTCATGAGTATTTATACACTGTAATGTGTACAATCAGTTTACCATCAGATCTCAGACCACTTAGAATTGTGAAAATCGATGGTTATTTAATGATAGTGATCAAATCTATTCCCCATTTCTAAACATTCCTGTGCATTAATAGTATCTATTCAGGGAAGAATATATTACCACAGAACAATACCTTTTTTAATAGATTTTTTTTAACATAATGTAAATTACAATTTCCTAAATTTTTGTCAGGACATTGACAATATTTTGCAAGGAAATGCAGGAAACAATGGCCTGTTTATACAGGAGGTGAAGCCAAAATTCAGATGATCTCAATCTAGTAACGGTTCTGGATTTTGGTTAAGACCATACAGTATCCCCCCCTGACGAGAACCTCCAGATAACCAAGGCTGAAGAGTGGGTGGACGTCCATGGTGATCCATAAGTACCACAGCTTCCCTTACAGGAGTCTAGAAGCTCCTGGTCTCTGAAGGCAATGTCTCCACTCACTTCTAAAGGGACGAGGGATGCATGGGACTGTACCTTAGTGGCATGAGTGAGGAGATTTAAAGTCAAGTCAAGCAGAGCTTAAAAAAAAAAAAAATTTATACTTTATTTACAGTTTTTGATATCACAAAATATGCCACATATAGCAATATATGGACAACATAAAATCAAAAACAAAAAAAATAAAAAAATAAAGCTCTACATGACTTGACTTTACATCTCCTTACTCAAGCCACTAAGGTACAGTCCCAAGCACCCCCCCCCCCTTTGGAGTGGGGTTGGTGAGGTTGATGCATCACTGATTTTTGAAGGGGCCGGCTTCTTTGAGGGGAGCACAAGTTGGAGGTCTTGTGTAGACAGACAAACTTGCTGCCATGGATGGAATAGAGGGGTCAGCTGGTGTCCACCCTCCAACATATGATCCAACATACAAAACTCAAAACACCTCTTTGCGGCATATTGCTATTGTCTCCAATTAATCACTGTCTTGCTAGTCCAGCATTTTGTATTTTGTATTTGAACCCTTCTGAAATGAAATAGGCTGTTATTGTGACATTGTTTTAAACAGTAGTGTTACATTCTGATAAAGATATAAGCATTATTATATTATTATTAAGGCCTCCGGGGAAATGTGGTCTGTTCAGTTTCTGATATGTTTTCTTCATTGTTTGATCTCTCTCTTCACTGTGCTTGTATGGAGAGTATTAATCAACCTAAATGGAAACAGGCCATTCTGAGTTTGTTGGCTTATTATCCTGGAACCCTGCTTAGTTTCCGTCTTAGAAGTCTCTGTGTCAGCATTTTAAACCTTCTCTTTGCATTCTCCCAGTGTTTAACGTCTCGTAGAAGGTTTTACAGTGAGGGGGTGCAGCTGCCTTGACGCACTCTCTTCCCCAAAGCAAGTCATTAGAAAGGCAATAACAAGCATAATAATCACACTTTTTTCCAGCAGCAGTTGCACTCATACACAAAAGGAATGCTTTAAACAAACTCATATTAGAAGATCCAATCAAATCTATTGGATGTGATGCTGTGGAGCAGGACAAAAGCATGCTGTGACTGCCAGTGGGAGGTTTTTATTTTTTTTCCCCCACCAGTGCCTTCTGCCAGAGCTTTGAAGTCACAGTCCTGTCACAGGGAGTGGAGCAATAGCAACTAGCAGCCTCTATGACACAAAGGCCACTTTCATTGTATTTCAAGCTTGAAGCCTCCCTAAACATGTCCTTCACACCATTTACAGGAGTGACACCCTGTCCATGCTCAGCTAGTAGAATGGTAGACCACGAAAATCATCGGAGACCTGAGTATGGCTTATAAAGCAACAGTAATCTGCCACAGTGGCGCACTAAATACCAAGGCATAACTAAGCATCGCCATGGCATCGCACCTGTTTGGAATTTCAGATGGTCGCGCCGAAGCGGCGGTGGAGGATTGGCACGAGAAGCCTTCCTGCTGCTTTTGTTCTTTTTGGAAACCCATGACTCCGACAAAACAAACTGGCATCATTAATACCATGCACAAAGGGAAAACATCATAGCAATGCGGGCCTTGTCTATGCTAAGAACGTGCTCTGTGCTCCAGAACTGGGCATAAATAAGTTGCCGCCCAACATACGCTGGGCTGGTCAGCCGGTGATTCATCTGCTCTTGTAACAATATTAGCTTAGTGCAAAGACAAATCTGAAGACAAGGCTTTCTTCCAGCCCACTCCCAAAAGCTTAATAATGTGCCATGTGGAGAATGATGTAACATAAAGACACAGCAAGTTGTGCAGAAGCTTAGAAGGAGGGACTCAAAGGAGCTGATTACTGTGTATCATCCAGGCTACAACACACACCACCCAGACCTCCAGTGAGATTCTAAACACTGTTTGACTATGATAACAGACGATTTGCAGACTCTCTGTACAGCCAACTCACAATTGCTCTGAAAGTGATCATAAGACTTCAGAGCAGGCTCGCGCACAAGCGGCACAGGCATCTGATGCTGGGTTTGCCACGGCCAGCATTACTTGGAACTGCTACTACAGTGTAACTGGTTTCTAATGTGTTACTTTGAAACTACAGAAACACTACACTCTTTTAATGTGAGAATGTGTGGAATTCCCTTGAGCATGCCGGCCACTTTTCTCATGGCGAGAGCAACTTTCAAAGTTACTACGCAAGAAAATTTCCACTGCTGAAAAGAGTAATGCTCGAGTTTCCCTCAAAAATTCAGCAGAGATAAAGACCACTGTTTTGTGCTTTAGCGTTTACAGCAAGAGTTTATAATCTGAATCGAAGAAAGAGGGTCAAACGATCAGTGTTACGTTCAGCTGTGACCTTGCCATGCTATTAATTACTTTAGTTTAGAAACGAACAATCAAGCAAAAGCCATAATGCACTCTTTAAAATGAAGATGCCAAAAGAATTCTCTGGTGCAGCACTTTTGTTTCACTAAAGAACCTTTCAGTGGATGGAACGCCAAAAAAATTGATTGTGTTTTTACTCATGTACTAATGTTGCATCATTATCATTATGTCAGACTGTGCACTATGCTGGTTTTACAAATGGATTTATTACACAATATTGATATTCATATGAAAACATTGCCCACTGGTGCTCTAACCATGTCAGCAGATATTAGCATTCCACAAGATGGCAACATTGATTCATATTCTGATCCTGTACCAGCTGTGACAGTCGTTTTCTTCCAAGTACAAGCAGAACAAAACAGGGGAAGGAGGAAAAGGCAGTTCAAAATGTTCTTCACCATGCAACTTAAATTGGTCTTAGGTCAATGGCACCATGATCTTCTTTGGATACAAAACGAATGGAATCATACGAGACAAGCAATAAGATGGTTTCTTTTTTCTTTTACATTACAATGCGATAAGGATTGGAAGCTTCTGGATTTACATGTATATGTTATTTTGTATAGCCTATTGTTTTTATATTATTACTGTAATATTGTACAGTGTTTGTTCCATTGGTTATGCTGTTTCTATTTTCTTCTCTTGTACTGTCCACTGCTGCTCTAACAATGCAGATCTACAACATATGGGACTAATTAAGTGTTATTGATCTTATCTATCTTATCTCGCGCACAAGGCCGATAGCATAGGGTTAGACCTATATAAAGTTTCAAAATGAAGAATCAAATGCAATACTTCATAACACAGACATTAATCTGTTAACCGCATTTTGTAGATGCTCCGGCGAACATTAACAGTTTAAATGCTGTCCTGTTGTATCTCCGTTGTATTTGTACAACCCTTGTCACCTCCACCTCCACCATATAAGGTTTCACATACCTAGACATCAATATTACAACATGTGTTACTGAGATGAGGAAGACAGAAGTAAAATTGATAAGATCTGGGCTGGTCATGTCAATTCAAAAAAACACAAAAGATTCAAAGACACTGTGAAAAAGAACTCTGTGAAAGAACTAGTCATAAAAATTACCCAATACTCAGCGTAGAAAAAGGCTGATCATGATGGTATTCTCAGTAGACAGGCTCAAGAAGCTTAAAGCTGATTTTAAGAACGTAATGGGTAAAACATTAGTGAGAATATTTGTATGCTGACTCATTTAGAAGCCTATTTTGAGTACATGCTTGTATGACTTTCACCATGATGACCACTATCAAATTTGATATTTTCATGTTATCCCCAATTATAGGCATTGTCACTTCTTCTATTGCTCACAGATTGCTTCCTTTTCTTCTTCAGTGTGGTTCTAAGTAAAAAGGTTGATCCTAATATTATGGAGAATCGAACTATTTAGCCACTACTTCTTGTCTAGATGTTCGTTTGAGTATTTGCTAAATTGAAAGGTCCAGTCTAGAGCAAAGGGTCTTGCAAAAATTATTAAATTAGTATCTTACAGCACAGCTCTTACACACCCTCCTCAGACCAGGAAAGGCTTATTAATTAGTTGATTAGTCAGACCAGATGTGTTCAGAGCAAGGAAAACATTGAAATGTGCAGAGCAGAGGGCCTCCAGGACCAGAGCTGGGAACCTCTTATAGGATCTGACAACAGTGATAACAGAAAGCAAAGGGTTGTTTAATTTTATGCAGCGTTCCCTCTCTTCCTATGAGTCTCTTTCTTATGCGGAGGCTATGTTATGAGAGCCCCTGTGATTTTTAAACCTGTACACAGTAAGCTAATATTTTCCCCATTTTAACATCTCATGTGTGCTTGATTCATTTTAACTGGGTCCTAATGGTTATAAAGCTAGACACTAATGTGATTTGCTATGTAGTATTCGGTGGTGTGCCATTGTGACAGAATTCACAATGTTGTGCCGTGTTTTCATGCATCAACGTTTCTCACTGTAGCACCCAGGATAATTTATATAAACATGTCATAAACCACAGACCTCTGAAGTCGTGTCACGTTCTGCTGCTGGTTTCATTCCCAAATTAGCAACTTTCAGTCAAAGTGTTTTTTCTCCATTGAAAAAAATATTGCCATTTTCCAAAATTACTTCTGTCACACCCTGTGTTAAACATAAATGCTTGAAACCTGATACATTTTGTCAAAAATGTGAATATTGCTTAACCCACTCTGTTGAAATGACACTTCATTAAAGGACGGACACTCCATAACAGCAGCAGCTACTCCTACTGTAGGCTACTACTGCCAAAGCAAGTTAACTAATATATTTGACAAAGCTTGCTGTGGGGTATGTTGATAGAGTTGCTAGTCTGACAGTGTGTTCAGACAAAGCCTTTCCAACCTCTCATCTTTCTAGCTCACATTTTTTCAGCGTTATTAATGAAGCAGTATGCACCGTGACTATAAAGCAAGCCTCTACCCGGCATGCTTCGTGTTTTTAAATCTTAATGTTAAAAAGCCATCAACGTCTCTGGTGAGCGTCACTAAAAAGCAGCAGATGTCATCACAGCCGATTAATCAATATCACGGATGGCTTCTCTCTCGTCAGTCACTCACTCTGTGCTGTGCAACACTCCGGTAAAAGGCTAAAGATGATCATAATCTGAAAGTGAAGAAGTGTTTACTACTTATCATTTTATGTATCAGTTTCAGTTTTTTTTTTTACATTACATTACATTCAAGGAAACACTCAAGTTTAAGTCATTGTTTTCTCTTTCTTGGCAATCATCTGCATTAAACTACAAACTAAGAAGTGCGTCTTACTTCATTTTTAGCGTGAGACATTGTGCATCATTGTTTGATCACCTCCTTATGTTGTCAGTTCAGTACGCAGTAGTATTAGCTTACGTGCAGATACATCCGACTCTCTGGGACTTAATGAGAACACAGTTCAAGTTACATTATGAAAAAAAAAATGTACATACAAAACATATTGGGTTTGAAACATATTTGCTTACTCCAGGCAGAATATTCAAAAACGTCATATATTTTTCCAATAGAGAAAACATGTTCAGACCCAGACTTCCTAAATTGAGCATGACGGCGACTATAGAATGACAACATTATTTGTTATTATTCTGTTGATAATGCCTAATGCAAACAATTAATCCTGGTAGTTTGCTTAGCCTGTGATCTATAGGACAATAAATACATCCGCACTGCTAGCTAACATTAGTGGTATTGCAACATCAGGAAGACCATGGAAGAAGATCATTTTTTAATTCATCAAAACCTGGTTCAGTGTAAGAATACCGTGAAAATATGGAGGGGGATGAAGATAAAGTATTGAAATGACACAATGAATATTGGGTAACACTTTCTCCCCCCATTTGGAAAATCAACCCATCCAGAAAGGTCCCACAAGGGGACCTCAGTGGTGCCACTAGCAGTCTTGGGAATTTAATCCACAACCTTCTGATTGCAGGGGCAACTCCCTAAACACTAAGCCACCAGCTGCCTCAAAGAGTTCCTTAAGAAAGGTAGAGTATTTAACCATAACAACCAGTCATATTTTTAAATGACTCTTTGCTTTCATATTCTTTATAATTCTCTATATTGTGTTCTTTATTGAAGTGGTTCTATAAAGCACCAAACAAGGTTCAAAGTAACTCACAAAAACATTTTTGGCACCATATAGAACTCTTTTGACTGAGAGTGTCCATTAGGCACTCATTCTACAACAGTAATATTCAAACAACCTGCCCCAAAGTACCTGCCACAAAAAGCTTCAAAATTACTCACACCATGAAGAAGGGAACTGTCCTAGTGTTCACAATGGGGAACCATCTTCTAGAGGTTGTGCCGGCACTGTTAGAAGCAAATAAAAATGTTGAAAACAGATACATCTCTGGGTGCATTTCACTGTGGCCAAAGACTTCTTTAAGTTATGTTGAACAAATACGTTGCTCCTTTGTTTCCTAATTTTAGTCTTAGGCCATTGGGTGCAGAACACAAATATAATTTGTAGGATGAAGGGTGATAAATTAGTATGCACGGTTATTACGTGGCTGCAGGAATGTTTCTTACAGTTCGATTTCCCGCAGACCCTCGCATTCATTCCTCAGTCAAATCAAAATTACAGGTAAGGCTCAAAGTTTGCCAAAAGTTAATATAAATTTACTGCACTACCTGACTCTGATTTTACAAATGGAACATTTGGAAAGTGCCGAGTTAATTGCTGATGAAAGATTTAGTTTGGATCTTTGCTTAATAATAAAAAAAAAAGATTACTTGGAAATCAGCCCAAGGCTAACTTTAACTGGGTGGGGGGGTGGTGGACTGAGGAAAGGGACATTTAACGTAGCTGAAAAGCTAAATTATTAAAGCAAACATGAATTAAAGAAATATATTTGTAGAGTCCTCTGAGCAATGATCAGCAGCCTGCGTAAGAGAAAGTGCAGTGACAAAGGCTTTTGCCAAAAGGATGAAATATAGAAAGAGACCATAAGCGAGGGGTCTTTCCTACTGTTCTTGCAGTGAAGGCATGCCTTGTTGGCAAACAGCTTTTTGAAACGATGAGAAAATGAGTCAAGGAGGTTATTCAGGTGTCTCACTTTTTGTATGATGTGCCATACATGCTGCCATTGACTCTGCAGTAAGTCTACAGATAAAGAAGGCTGTGAATTAAACAATGGAAAATGTTCCTGCCCTGGCCTTAAGAAACTGTATGGTATGTCATCAGCCTTCCGCACTGTGCTATGTGGAGACCATTTAAAACTTACAAAGGCCTCAGTGTCCATATAGGTGCAGTCGGAATTGATATTTTGTGAGTGTGAGGTTGATTTAGTTGGAAAAGGCATGCTATGTTTCTTCAAGGACTAAGAATGCTTTCACACGATATGCATTTTACAGAGCACTTGACCATGAAGATATTCAGCAACACATTTCCTTATTGACACATTAAATTAAGCTATTCCCCGGTCAGCAAGTATAAACCGAGTGACCAGTATTTTTGAAACTTTCTCTTGACACGGCCATGCCTTGTATACAGGGCTGGTGTCGGATATGCTGCCAAGGTCTTTATCTCATGGCACTTTGTTTATAGCATTACATTTCATTATCCTTGGCCTCACAGGACAACAGGCAGTGAGAGAAGGCAGAGACATTTCATTTCATGCTCTGTCTCATAACCTCCAGATGTTCATCTCTAAAACATTTCCAGTGATACAAGCAGGAGCTTAATGGCCCAAAGATCGCCTGGAGCCCAGGTAATGAAGTGCAAGCTCTGTGCAGTTTTAATTGGGCCTTTGGACTGAAATCACAGGTAATGCGCTTCATGCATCGCGAATTTAAGGAACAAGAATAGTTCTAGATAATTTGTTTGTACGAAAAGAGGCCTCCCTCGTGCGCCACCAGCCATTTAATTGTGAGGGGAGCTGGCTAATATCAAAGAGGAGAACTGGCCTCAGCCACGCATCATCTGCAAAATGACATCCAGTGTCTGTAATTACTCACTGCTCTAAATTAGACCCCCAGATTCTTGTGTCACACACCAAGGGCTCGAAGGCGAGGGCATGGACAGCAATTTGATGAATAATGCTTGTTACTGCACTGTTGAACATTTTTTTGACAGTCCTGTCAAAAGTGGACAGAATGTTGATCCGTTTCAAGCAAGTTTCACACAGCATATCTGTGCACTTGTGATCTTTGACGACTAAGGCATACATGTTTTTTAGTGTTTGGGCAATGAGAGAATTCATAATGGGATCATAAGTTACGTAAGCCATCCTACGTAAACAGTACCAGCAGTCCTTTCAAGAATGAATGAAATGATCGGCCAGTTTTCTAACATGCTCACATCATTTTGGTGCTGTAATAAAATCCCTGAAATGGAACCTTCTTAAGAGATGGAAAAACATTTAAACTGTCTATTCATCCTAAAGCATAAAAAATTAACAAAAAAAATCTAATAAATAAATAAATCCACCCCTCGCTTCTGTGGGCAGCAGTCTATTAGTCAAGTACAGTGCCTGAAGTAGAGCAGAGGTAAAAAATAGTAGTTAACAGGCAGGAGGAGAGAAAAGAAAGCTGTTTTTTTTTTTTTTTTTAGCTACAAAGCAATTTATTAGTTTTTAAATATTACAAGAAGTAAAAACAACTCCAGTTTGTATTCTTTTTGGGTTGCTGGTGCACTGAAGAGTGGATAAAAAGCCATTTTCAGTGCGGTTAAAGGTGAGCACTTATGTGAGATGATTCTAGGATGTGGTTTGTGTACTGAGTATCTGAGAAAGAGACAAATAACATAAACATAGCAAAAGGGTTCTTCAACTTGCAGCATTTGCCACATAAACTTTGCTTTATTTTTTTTTGTTCCAGTAGTTGACTACTTTCTGAATCACTAATCGACTAGTACAAATTAATGGTAACACTTTACTTAGGGGTAATATTCATAGAGCTTTTCATGACAACTGAAATAAACCTACATATAGAATAATAAAAGTTTATTCCAAAATGTTTTTTATAATTGCTGCTTTGGTCAGTTTTGATGTACACCTCAGGAAGTATCATCACATTATAAATGTTCATGTAAGCTTATGTCAGTTGTCATGAAAACCTTATGTAAGTGTCTTGTAGGGCTTGTTACTCTTCGGTAAAGTATGACTACCTGACTGATCGTCATAGAACCACTAGTCTATGACATAAAGCTCAGGTAAAGTGTAAAAAATACAAATAAAGTCACAAGACTGTTATAAAAATGTGATTTATGTTTCTGTATTGCGTTTGCACCTGTTTTACAGCTACTGATCTTTGCATTTGATTTGAATGTAAATGGATAAAAATGTAAATGTACATGTCTAAAAATGTGTGTGTATAT
>JBBJLS010000032.1:6815091-6829513 GCA_037577275.1 Bryconaethiops microstoma | reverse complement strand
TGTCTTCTTCAGAATAAATGCTGTTCTAATTGTGTAACAGAAGTCATTTGAGTACACTTTGAAGAACGTCCCAAATATGCTTAGATCTTTTCTGATTGGTAATCAAACCTTGAGATAAAGTCTATTTATTTATTACGTTGAGTTGAATACATAGAAAAAATAGAGCCATTACTTCTGCACAGCCCTTGTTTTATATATTTTATGTTTTATAATAAACAATATAAATGTATCATATAATAAGACATTCATAATTAATGAGACTTTATAATATTAAAATAATATTTTATTTAATACTTAAAACAATATGTTAAAAATTCCTTACATGAAACAAGCAACCTGTCAGCCTTCATTCATGCATTGCACTTGACAGATCTCTAAAGACGTAATGATTATATCCCACTCAACATAAGCACATAATCCAAGATGAGCTTGCTAGCGAAGGTGCTAGCATGACAGGCAGCTGGTGCGAGCCAGAGCCCCAGCTGCTCCAGCCCCACCTCTGTTCAGCTGTCCATGGCGGAACAGCCTTTGAACAGCCCATTACCTCCACACTGCACCAGGGAAAGCAATCAGCACCGGAGAAGCACATCTCCTGGACCAGATGGTGGGAGAGATGAATCACGCCATTATATTAGCGCTTAATAATTTCTCAAATGAAGCTAATTAAGCCGGCTCTCTTTCCCCCTTTTCAATCACCAAACATGGCTGATGGTGAGGCCACGCCCACAAGAAGTTTGAAACCACCGGCGCCTTGAAATGGTGAAAGGAATGAACGTTTTGACATTACCTCAGCCTCTTTATGCACCAGATATGGCTCTAATGAGGATGTTGCATTAAAATTTCATCAGGCCATTCATCAAACACATCGAACTAGCGTCAGTGCTTAAACTGAGCCATTCATCTCACTGGGCACCTTCAGAGAATAGCCTACTTTTTTTTTTTTTTTACTGTTACTTAGGTAGTACTGAAGAAAGATGAGAGAAGGGAAATGCTCTTGTCAGAATTTCCCTTTGCAAACAAAACAATTTAAGTGACAATAGTGTATTTTTGGAATGGAATTTTTATTGTAAAAAAACTTAAATAAATTGAATTGTCATTCAACATTAAATCTGTGAGTGTCTGAAGGTTAATACCACCCGCCAGAGATCTCAGAAGGGCTGGCTGCACATGTTGGTATCATGAAATTAAAATAAAATTTAACTTTGAATTAAAAAGAAAAAAAACAAAACAGATATGACTTGTTCGAAGGACAGAAGAATCCAAATTTAGAGCCAGAACCTCAAAACCTTTGGAATAACTGACCCTTTACTGAAGTGCTTGAGAAATCTTATTTTCTCAAATAATCTTAAATATATGCTATAAAACAGGCATGACACTTCATTTATGCTTTTATGTAATACAATGTATGATATATTTATCAAATCTTTAGCTTCCAGTCTCCCATCAGTAACAGCATAGTTTTTAATTATACTGCATACTGCCTTGGACACAAAACAGTTGACCAACCATACGGAAGAACCTTAAAGAAGCAGCTTTTCTTTAGAGTTCTTTTGGTTCCCTAAAGAAAGATTGAGAAGATGGTTCTTTAAAGAATTCTTGTAATATATATATACATACAGTACTAGTTTGGACACACCTTCTCATTCAACGATTTCCTATTGCTCTGATGATTATTGAAAACATCACCTATTGCTCTTTGCACACTATTGGCATTTTTTCAGTCAGATTCATGAGGTATCGACCTGGAATGGTATTTAATTAACAGGTGTTCTTCGTTGAGAGTTCATTAGTGGAATTTCTTGCCTTCTTAATGTGTTTGGGACCATCAGTTGTGATGGCAAGGTTGGTACACAGTTTGTAATCCTATTAGACTACGGTTGTACTCCGCATTATAGGAAGAACCACTTAACTAAGTAAAGAGAAACAACAGTCCATCATTACCTCATTACAAAACATATTCTGGTTTGTTTAACTCCTTTTATTGTTTACTGCACAATTCCATGTGTTCCTTCATCATTTTGTTTGTTTTCACTATTAATCTACAATGTAGAAAAAAAAACAAACAAAGAAAAAACATTGAATGAGAAGGTGTGTTATTTTTTTTGACTGGTACTGTGTGTGTGTGTGTGTGTGTGTGTATATATATATATATATATATATATATATATAGGCATATATAGACCAAAGAACTATTTTCGCCATGAAACAAAAACAAGACACACACACACACACAACAAAACATTAATATATATTTAGGATCATTTCCTTGAACATGGAAGTTCACGTACTGTGCATTTGCACTGCAGATTTCTGCAAAAAGGATTCATTTATACATGTCACAGGGGAATGGTGTTGCATGAATTATTTTTGGACAGAAAGTGCCCAGTGAGGTTCTGCCGGAGAGATGCCTCATGAGGACACAGGTGATGATCGCTACATTCCCGCATGGCATACTAAACACCTGACAGGTAATGGGACCACACTCCTACAGAAGCATATCAAGCAAATGAACCCTGTGATTAAATATTGCACTAATATCACAGCGACTATGATTAACATCTCTAACTCCATTCAGTTGAGTTCTCTTTTTCTTTCTCGAGTGTAATTTGATGACATCTGTTTATTTCAACTCTTTATCACCCATCCAACCTTTTTAATGTTTCCTGGAAGAGAAAGAAAACAAAAAGGAAGATAATACAAATCCGGAAGGTTTGACTGAAATCGTGCTGGATAGAAATCTCCTTTGGCAAAAGGACAACAGTAATCACATTCATCTAATCTCCCATGACAGATTCAGGACATGCTTTTCATTACAGCAAAAGTGGATAACTGAGCAATAAGCACTGTTTCAGAGTTGACTTAAACCCTGCTTTAAACTAACAGAGACATCCTCTTCCCTGTGTGGTCAATAACACACACACACTCAGGGTTCAAAGCAACACAGGAGCCAAATCTACTTTAGACAAAGTCGAAACTCCTCAAACGCAGTTTCTGGCATCGTCAGACTTGAACTGACTTGACTGCTTTTAAAGGATCTGGGCAAACATTACATTACATTAAACTTCATATTTCTTAAATAGACCATTCTTTTATAAATAGGATGTATATTATAAACCTGTTAAAAAAAACACCATGAAAGATCCCACACCAATTAAAACTCTTCACTAGCATGTTAAAGGGAAGAACCATTTATTAGCTCTTAACGTTATAACATCCCATTTTATTAGAATTTTTCCTTGCATTTTAAGAGCCTTCATTTCAGCTGGTTCATATAACTGCCTGTGGAAAAGAAATAATAAACAACTTATTTTTAGCATGTTTCATAGTCCATGTGTGTACCTTGCACTCTTAGTGGGCTGCAGCCCTGTTCTGACCCACTCCAGTTGATGTAAAATTGAGACTTGTGTGTCAGGATGTGGCCATTACTCCTCAATTAATTATTGTGTGCTTCAGTACAGCGCCCACATGGAGTTACTTGAGGAATTCCAATGAGCCTTTTAGTTACACTTATTCCCCATGCCAGCTACCTCGCTGAAACACTGCTAAAATGGATAAACCCAAAAGAATAATTTATGATAAGTGGAGCTTGCGGTGTGAGTGTGTGGAATTTAGATTGCAACTGTAATATGTACCCAGACTCACTGCCATCAGCTTTCAAGATTGAAGATTACACTGTTTGTCCTATTGCTACATTTGTTAGACATAAAGACTGCTAGAAAATAACACAGATGAACACAAAATATATGTTATATATATATATATATATATATATATGTTTTTTAATCAGTCTTTACTCTGTTCAATCATGCATGAATGAAGTGTGTTACAAATACATTCCACATTTCAAATAATACAAGAAAAATCCCACAAATGCACGTTCCGCAGAGGATAGTGTCGGATTGATTTAAATACATTGTGGCACATGGTGGCAAAACTAAAGCCCTGACATCCACATAGGGTCATGTCTAAAAGCATATTTCACAGTGTACTGTCACTACTAAAGAGGCGTTCAAGCAAGTAAGTTCATGATTGTGACAGCTGCGGCCTTGTGGCCAAATTAAGATATGAACCAATCAAGAGAGCAGAGTTTGGCTCTTGGATTGGAATCACGTGTGCTAGTGGTATTGTGTGTGCATGTGTGAGCTCAGTTTCATCCCATCAGAAACTGAATCAGGAGTGAAGCTGCTCAAATACAGCACATTGAAAAGCTGCTCTACAAACACGACTGCACTTACAACACATATAGAGGCATTTCTTATTTTTTACACAGCTCACACTGCAATAGTTCATAAAAGAATAGCAACCTGTGCATTTTACACACACACTGCTGCAAATTGTACAAACAGTGAACAGAAAAAATGGGAAAATGGTCTCTTATTTTTTCCTGTATACAGTCCAGTGCAGTTACGATTGCAATGACATGATTATTGACGAGACAAAGCAACAATTCAATAAATACATGGCGCAGCACAGAAGACTAATTTCTCAGGTCAGAGTACTCAGCAATCTCTGGCATTTGATCAACAAGGGAAACTGTTTCAGGTCCATAGAGAAGACAGCTGGTTCGTAAGAGGTGTGTAGAGAGGTGTCATTCATCCTGCTGGAGAAACCTGCAGATGTCATCCTTATATCAACTTTAAACTGGTTATTTTACATAAATTCAAACCTTTGGACAACAAAAGGTCATGTGACCTTAACATAGATGTGAATAACGCAGAAAGTTTTAAAGTCAAGGGCATATTCACACCAACAGAACTGATGAAGCCCCTTGATGTGTGGCATCAAAAGTGTCTAAAAGTCCTGTAAACTTGACCTACTACTATCGCTAATCTATAAAATGTCTTGTTAATTAACCATAATTGAAGGAATATTTCCCATTGCAGGTTTTTGCATTTAAATTGTTGATGAAAACTCTACTTTTTAAAACTGAAATACATGCCAGATGTCTATGTCAGGCTTGGATATACATCTGTATCTTAGACGATCTTGACTGCACATCGTGTGGAATTGTTTTTTTATGTCATGCTCTGTACGTCACCTGCCTGATCTTTGATGAGGACTTAAATCATCACACTCCACACCAAGCAAATACTTTTTATTTTTTTCACAGGCAAATCTAGGGCAGGTGCACTGCATTAATTAGTTCTTTGTCAGTGCTTGACAGATGCACATATTGAGGGCTCTTGGTCTCTGAGTAGCAAGATTAATCTGTACCCAAGTTACTCAAGTGGCCACTCACAGTGCGGGAGGAGGAGAGAACAACAAAGAGTGGATTATTTTAGGCACTCACTTGCTTTCAGCAAGCCTCAAATAATTAATTAGCTAACTGTAATGCAACTGTTTATGAAAAAAATGGAATATAAAGTAACATATTATATATTTAAAAAAATGCTTTGCAACTGGTTTGCTTTGTCTGGCTTAAGCTTTTGGTTTGAAATGAAATCCGTGGTGCCTTGCTTTTTTCACAGATGTTGCCAGAATTTGTGATTTGTGCAGTATTTAACTTGCTAATTAGCCAGTTAGCAGGATAAAGTAATTCATTACATCAACAGTCACATGTATCATATGGTGTAGTTTGCACCATGCACCATTCTGTGAATACAGAAATTTGTTATAATGGTATAATTGCAATATTAAATATTTTAAATTATTTTATTACTCTGGCTTATGAAACTATGTCTGCCATTTTTTCATGTATGAGAAGAAAATTATTTCAGATGGCAGTGATTTCTAGGAACATTCTTCAAGATCTACAGCTTTGCTGACTCTCAAGGTGTCATCCTTCCAAGGTGTCACCCAGCAAACTTCACTTAAAGGGCCCATATCCTACATTTTTCACATAGTTATGATGTTTGTATGTATCTTAATCATTTAAATGACTACTTTCCCACTTTTCTTTATTCTTGGGAGAAAAACAATTTTGTTACTGTGCCTTTAAGACTAATATGTAAATACATCTGTTCTGATTGGCTGACCTGTATTGTTCCTCAAAAAGTAGTCCTGGCTAAAACAGCCCTGATATCTCCAGGGTGACTGGGTGGGGCTAACTGCTGTAGACTGATTATGCAGGTATATGTAAATGATTTTTATTTTTGTGTTGGTTATTTTTGAGGCACATATGGACTGGCTGGACTGAGGATCGAATAATATGATTTGAATCTTTAGCAATGTTTTAATGCTGCTAAAATTTTGTTTTTGCTGGATTCGTTGGAATGAAAAGGAGAGAAATGAGAGGCTGAGTTGACAAACGCTTGTTAAAAACTGTATTGAAACAGATGGAAGGTTAATTGTCCTTTAAGGTAAGACATAGTTTCTTGATATGACATAGGTTTGAGGTTGACTGAAAGTGGTTTAACAGCAGCTTTGACAGCAGTAATGCAAATTGACCTGAATTGTATACTGTAGTATCGCTCTATTCAGGGACCAACTGAAAGTGAAAAAGAACAGTGAAATGACACTACATAATTTTCACCTCTTTAAAGTGCAAAAATATCTGTGTTAAGGTGAGAATCTCTGAAAGTCAAAACAAGATAAACAATTAGCAGGAATTTCCTAGGACTTTCGTAGAAATTTGAAATGAAATCAAATTTTTAAAAAGTTGCATTTATTGTGGGCAATTTATAACCAGTTTAATAGTTTATAAGAGTTTAGTTCAATATGAATTGTTTCCCACTTGCAACTCATTAAATAAAGCATTTGAAACTGCAGATTTTAACTTTTTAGTCAACACCACATTTGGTGCTACATTTTCAAAAGTGGTGAGACAAATTTTATTTGTCAAACTAGGGCTGGCAGACACATTTCTCCAACTGACTAAAGACATCTGCTTCACTGAATGGCTAATTAAAACGGACTTTATTTCATACAGCATATGTCATGGCTGCAATGTAATAATATGTCACAATTCATTAACAGTGTCAATGAATGTTTTTAACTAGTTCACTGTTTTCTACCAAAGTCCTTACTTTGTACTGAGGGAGGAGACACTGTCTAAGCAGTGAAGTGAGTCAAGTCATGATTACCATTTTTCATTATGTAGACCTATTTACCCCTATTTACTAAAAACTTGCTCAGAGACACCATCTTGCACTTGTTCAGTTTTTTTTTTTATAGTAGGAAGAATAGAAAATGGCTCCTCATAAATTAGCTCGGAAACACTCAAATTGCCATAAAAAGAGTGAGTTGCCTTGCTGGTTAAACCACATTTTTGTGTGTTATTTGACAAAAAACTGTATTGTAAAGTGTAAAAACTGAAAAGAAGATTTTGCCACTGACTGTGATTCTCATGCCTATAGGTCAGCAGTCTGTGTAAAAATACAGAACTCAAAGGAGTGGGTCATCGCCCTGGTACATGGAATTATTTAACTATTTCATTACATTTCAGTCCTACAATGTCATATTTAAAGTGTCCCGTAAAATTATTTCTAATTAATTTAATATTTAACCCCACAGGGATACAGCTGCCTCAGTTTTTGTAAAAGACACTGGTGTTTACTGGGATGTTGTTAGAGGGCTAGCAACACTTATTATCTAGATGCTAGCTATCTAGTATTATATTCTTTATACAAACCACAAGGGATAGAGTCCTTGGTGCTCTTCCTGTCCTCCTTCTGGCGTCCTGCCGAGACCCTCGACCAGTGAGGAGGAGGGTCCAGGTAGCAGAGCAGCAGGGGTTACCCCAGGTAGCAGAGCAGCTAAGCCCAGTAGCCGAGCAGCTGGCCCCAGTAGTAGAGAAGCTTGCCCCAGTACCAGCGCCAAGATGGCTTCATCCACCCGTACCAGCGCCTAGACAGCTCCAGCCATCCGTACCAGTGCCTTGACAGCTCCTGTCACCCATACGAGTGCCAAGACGGCTCCAGAAGGGGTGGCTAGTATAGCAGAGGCCCCTGAGGGGATGGCTAGCATAGCAGAGACCCCAGAAGGGGTGGCTAGGGTAGCAGAGGCCCCAGAAGGTGTGGCTAGGGTAGCAGAGGCCCCAGAGGGGATGGCTAGCATAGCAGATGCCCCAGAGGGGGTGGATAGCGTAACAGAGGCCCCAGAGGGGGAGGCTAGTGTAGATCTGACTGGGCAGAGCGCCTGCCAGGATGGAGTCCAGCAAGACATAGCAGTGTGGGGCTCACAGGACGCTTTCCTTTGCCTCCTCCTTCCCCTCCTCCGCCCGTTGTTGAGGTTTTGGGTGCCCTGGGGTGCACCGTAGGAAGGGGGGGTACTGTCATGTCTGGGGACAGTGACAGTTGGCGGCCGCTAGAGATTTGTGTTGTGTATTTCCTGATGACACCGGGTTTGAGTTAGTTCATTATTTGTTTCAGCTGCCAGTATGCTCAGGATGTATGTGTATGTCTATAGGTGCATTAGGGACCGACAGGAGTTGTCAGTCCACCGTCATCCAGAGTGGCTGTGTAGTACGTTCCTCTATCTCCTTTTGTTTTGGATTCTAGCCCTCGTGCCTTTTGTTTTGTATTTTTAAAAGTAAAGAAACAGAGAGATGGAAATGAATGTCTGCCTCTGCGTCTGCCCTCATTTGGGATGAAACGGATACATGACATTCACACCTTGAAGTACGCATTTCAAGGCAGGTACCTTTTTAGCTAAACATAAAAAAAACTGTTAACTGTGTCCATATCATAAATACAAGGATGGGATGCCACGGTACTTTTTGAGTATCGGCATACCACACAGCACTAGTTTCTCACTGAATCAACACCAAATGCCATGTGCTCCATATTTTTCAGACTTTTTAGAATAAAGAAGCCCTCTTTCTCACCTACTGCTGGATTGAGATATCCCTTCAGCTAACCATGCCTTAGCAAGAAACCAATTCTGTAAAGACTGGGTTAGGAAAGAGGACTCGCAGTAGAGAAACAGATCATTTAACCGCTTGTGTTCCAAACAACGACAGGTAACAGCAGTTTAATTTGTTTAAAATGAAATTTTGTTTAAAATTATTGCTACGAACAATTCAGTAGTTACTGGATACTGGTAGGTATGTGTCCCTGCCGCCCCACAGATGTTAGACATTTGTTTGTTCTGGTTTATTTTCTTACAATTCTGAACACTGTGTCTGTTTTTGCTGTGTGCTGGAGTCAATAAAAACAAATGTTTGAAAAAAAAAGATGAAAAAAGTTTGCATGTCCTGGCTGAATTAAAGAGTGGGGAGGAAAAACAGGAGTATATATATTTATATGAGGCAAAACTAGCAAGATACAGTTTAGCGAGTCTAACCATGATCATACATGATTTTCAAGCAATTGATCATTCAAATTCTGCTGCCGTCCAAACAGTGGCATAACAAATGGTGGGTTAGAAGGTCAAGGAGACAGTCTGGCACCACACAATTGTACACCCATGACTCACCAGAAGATTCAATTGCTTAACATCATAACCAGTTAGTTTCCATTAACGCTGCACAAAGAGCCCTGACATCTATTTATCTCACTATTATTCATAATTTTTCTTATCATGGCAATCCTCATTATCCTTTCATTACTTATTATTGTAAAATCATTAATATATAGTCTAATATAATGATTTAAGTTAATGCAAGTGGGTGGAGTGCTATATCTTGAGAGGATCAACTTGTTTGAGGGAAAAAGGACACAAGCAAATAAGCTAATTAAATGTTTTCTTATTTATTGGTTTGTTTTAGGGGGGGCTTTTTTGTGCTGAGGCCCATAAAAGTCTAGTCACCTCTAACATGCAAACTAATAATGAAGCAGACTTGAGAAATAAGCTGTCAAAATTTTAAAAAGAGTTCAAAGTCTTGGAAGGCATTGTGACCTTGTAAATAGTTGCTTTGTATGAGAGTGCAGTTTCTAGACTATGTAATTTAAAATTTCATGTAACAGCTCTGAAGCCTTGCTCAATTTGGATGAAAAAATTTAAAGATCTTCGTGTTTCCCAGATGAAAACCATACATGAAGTAATAAAACACATTATTAGCTTTTGAGAAGCATTATTTGGACATTTCTGTAAAGTATGTGATCTCTGCTTTCCAAGATCTGTCTAGTTTTTAGGTGGAGTCAGACGTATTGGTAGGATAAATGGAACAAGAAAATGCCCAGTGGAAGCTTGGAAAATTGTATCATATATCTTGATGATATATCATGAACAATTTGTCATTTTTTACATAAAAAGTAGGTCTGTGCATGGTGTAGGAGCCTCTTTCTGCAGGCCCCAGTGACCCTTACAGTGGTGGAATTGTACATTTTAAATCAAATAAAATATAAACAATCAAATAAAATATTTCTTTTAACATTCCCATTATTCCCATGCTGTGAAAATGCTTCACACTTCTCTACAATGTTTTTGGTATTAAAAATTATAACCCTTTCTATCAAAAATATATTCCATCAGTATTTCTGAAGAACAAAAATGGTGGACATCCAAAATAGCCAGAAACTAAATTTCATTGTCGCAGTGAGAAAAAGTTAAAGGAAGGTTTCTGCTGATCCAGAAGGGCTCCACTACACATGCAAGGTGAGGAACCTCAAAAGTCGTTCTTGAAGCTGTTTTAAGCTTAAGTCGAAAGACCTGCAGTCATGCACTGAATAAAGAAGATACTACTCAAAAATATTCACCTTTAATCTTGAAAAACTTTTACTCCAGGCTATTTGTGGATGAATCTGAAAGTCAGCTCAATTTATTCCATGAATTGAAATGAACTAAAGTGCCCATCCATGTATGGCATTAATGGGTACATCTTCTAGCTTAAGGTATTTATTTTTATATCAACCCTCCTACATCCATGCCATCTTATGCATTTATATTCTGTGTGTTTGCTTCTGTTTTGCATGTTTCTCTGTGTGGACATGTTGTAGTATGTAAAGATCTGTAACTGACCACACAAGGGCGCTCTCCACAAAATAAGAGTGCAGCTAGGAAACACCAAGGTTCAGGGTTCTCTCCTCTCTGTTTAACTCCTCCCACAGCTGCCATGTGGCTTTGGGGGCATCTGTTGGCCTGGTACTTAAGGATTCACACCATGCGATCAGAAGGTTGAGGGTTTGAATCCCAGGACTGCTAGTGACACCACTGAGGTACCCTTGAGCCCACTGATTCACTTAGTGAATCGGTTGAATGCAGAGAAAGAATTTCACACTGGTCATGAGTGACTATGAATTTACTTTAGTTTAATGTTTTCTGCACTGGGCAGATTTCCTGAACTTGTTCAGCTTTAGTAAAAAAGCAGTATTTATTTTGAATGCCCTTTTCTATAGCTTTCCTCAGTAGAGAGTTAGGGTAGTTTAGTTAGGTGGTTTTATGCTTTTTCACATCTTTATTTTTTTAGGTGTAGTTAGTTGTTACCATTAGATTTTTGGTTTTGTTTGGTATTTTGGGATATGCTCATCACTGAACTTCTCGTCAGGATCAAATGTCTGCTTATGCTATAACTGCAAAGACACACAGACACACAAAGACAAGAAAAATATAAAATATATAAAGTCAAAATAAAATTCTCCAAAAAATATTCTGAAAATGCTTTGCACTAAATATTCTATGCTATATATTACACCAATGTTTAATTTACATTTACCATTTTAAAAATAATACAAATAATATTGAGGGTGTTTGGTCTGACAGCAGGTCTGGGGACTGAAGCCCACTTTCATTGTCAGTTATGGCCTAACAGGGTTATAACAACCTACAGCAAATGTTCTTTGACACTATGACCTAAAAATGGTTATTTCTGCACTGATAACAGTTGCTTAACTCATACACGCATATCACAGGTTATGCAAATTTTACAGGCATGGTAGTAAAAATGTGACAAACATCAGTACTAACAAATGAGTTAACTGCACTGACCAGTGTTTTTCAATGTGTTGGCCACAGCTGCCAAGTAGGCCTTGGGTGTTTTGTGGGTTTTTTTTGTTTTTTTTACCACAATCTATTACAATATAGTCTGTTGCAATATAGTCACTTAACTAAATGTTGAGCTTGCTAATTACATTTGAAAAACTGCAGTCAAGTTATGTATACCTATGGGGCAAGTTGAAGGATCTCATGGATTAAAGGCTACAAACATGTTTAAAAGGCAAGAACGTAAGTGAGAAAACCAAAAAAACAAGTGTAGATTAAACCAATACAAATACAGAAGAGCGTACTCAGTACTGCACTTCACATGCGTTGAGGGTTTTGACACCAAATGATTTGTGCCATCACTGGGAGACAAAACATCGTAAATATGCCTCTAGACCTTAATCTTGACATCCAGCTCTGTCAAACAAATGGAATTAAATGAGTCAGAATGAAAGAAAAATGCTCTGATCAGTATCTTCTTGTTCATTACATAACCCCTGGCTTAGACAGAGACAGTGATGCATTTAGACATACAATTGAACAGGGTCCTGGCAACGAATTTTTATTCATAATAATGATCGGACAGCATGGAATTTTCCATAGGATTCTTGATTTTAAAGTAGTTTCAACCCAAGCATCTGTCAAGTTTACAATACGTCAAACACAAGTTAGTGATATTACAAGAAAACAGCTTTGCCAAGTTGCTGGACCAATTCAATATTTAACATGTGCTGCCCCCTTGTGTAGGGAAGATGACTTTGATAAAATGACCCTTCTAGAGCAGTGACTTTCCACCCTGGTCCTGGAGACGTGCTGCCTTGCACATCTTAGTGCTTTCCCTGCTGTCCATATACCAACTAATTACAGTTAAGTGTATATATGTGTGTGTAAGTGTATATATGTATGTGTGTGTTCATACAGCCATAGAAAAAATAAGAGACCACGTTTCCCTTTTTTTCTGTTCACTGTCTGTACAATTTGTGGCAGTGTGTGTGTGTCTGTGTGTGTGTGTGTGTGTGTGTGTGTATGTGTGTGTGTGTGTGTGTGTGTAAAATGCACAAGTTGCTATTCTTTAATGAAATATCGCAGTGTGAGCTGTGTAAGGAATAAGAAACACCTCCATATGTGTTGTGAGTGCAGTAGTGTTTGTACAGCAGCTTTTCTACGTGCTGTATTCCAGCAGCTTCACTCCTGGTTCAGTTTCTGATGGAAACAATTGTAAAACAATGTAAGAGTGTTGTGTAGTTTTCGATGTATAATAAATTATTTATATGTATTATTTAAAACTTTTACACAGACACACTCCCACAAATTACAAGAGCAATAACCAGAAAAAAAAAATGATGCAGTCTGTTATGTTTTTCCATGGCTGTATATATATTAATACTGGTCAACAATAAAAATTTTTAGTCATGTTTTACCGCGATTAATTGCATTGTTATATTCAAAATTCATCAATGAATTCAAAAGTAGTATATTATGCACTTTTATTTTAAAAGTACTGCTGTATGAAAAAAAGTGCACATAAAACCAGCACAGAAAAACGAACTTTCAAAATAAGAGTAATTTTAAAAAAACGCGTTAACGCGCGATAAAATAATTGTCGCGTTAACTGAATACTCCACACACCCTGCTCAAGGCTCCTTACCCCCAACTACAGCATCCAGTACACATCCAGCTCCAGCCTGTCTCTCTCAACCATTCAGGTTAGGAGGGAACTGAGGAGGATCAAGGCCAAGAAAGCATCAGATGGCATCTTGGCCTTGATCCTGGAGCTCATCTTCAGCCTGAGGCTGGGGAGAGTTCCACAGCTCTGGAAAACCTCATGTGTGGTACCAGTGCCAAAGGAACTCAACAGCTACAGGCCGGTGGCTCTGACATACCTGATGAAGACCCTGGAGCGGCTGGCTCAGCTTCAGCCTATGGTGAGCTCATCACTGGACTACCAACTGGCTTTGATGATGCCATCATTCATCTCCTGCATCGTTCCCTCTCTCACCTGGAGACTGCTGGAAGCTCTGTGAGAATCATTTGATTTCTCCAGTGCCTTCAACACCATCCTTCCTGAGGGACAAGCTGGAGTACACAGGAGTACGATCACCTGACGGTTGGTGAGGTACTGGACTACCTCACCAACCGACCACAGTATGTGAGGACTCAGCGCTGTGTGTCGGACAGGGTCGTCTGGTACTGGGGCCCCACAGGGAACAGTTCTGGCACCGTTCCTCTTCACATCTACCCAACTCCATTTTTACATTTACAGCATTTAGCAGCGACTTTAGCAGCGTCTTGCCCAGTGGTGTGCTGGAGGGAGGTATTCGAACCCACGACCTCTTGGTCCAGAGGCAAGTATCCTACCACTAGGCCACCACTCCACCCAGTGCTTCCTGCAGAAGTTCTCGGATGACTCTGCTATAGTCGGCCTCATCACTGATGGGGACAAAAGGGAGTACAGAGAACTGACCCAAGACTTTGTGGACTGGTGCCAGCAGAACTACCTCCAGATCAACACTGGAAAAACCAAGGAGCTGGTGGTAAGACTTCCGCAGGCACAAACATCCTCCACTGCTACCACTGAACATCCAGGGTCTGGACATTGAGGCTGTGGAGAGCTACAGGTACC
>JBBJLS010000032.1:6788865-6802408 GCA_037577275.1 Bryconaethiops microstoma | reverse complement strand
AAATAAATATATATATATATATATATATATATATATATTACAAAGCACCTGGCAACCGTCAAGTGTAGGTATAGAAGGAAGGTTGTTGGTGTTGGAAGCATAAAGTCAAGGGCCAAATTGTGGAAGCCAGATGACCGGATCAGAGCATCTCCAAACAGCAAGCCTTGTAGGGTGTTTCCAGTATGCAGTGGTTAGTACCTATCAAAAGAGATCCAAGGAAGAACAACTGGTGAACGGGGGCATGTTGGGACCAAAGGTCTGCCTGTCTGATCTGATCCCACAGAAACATGAATGCCTCTTTAGTAGTGACAAGACACTGGTAAATCGCTTTTAGATATGACCCTGAAATCAAAATCAAGGGCATCAATATACCCACTTTCCCGGAGGAAGGGTCCCAGAGACATGTTCCATTCCCCACCAAATCACAGTGGAAAATGCAACAAATAGATCATGTTTTCTGTTTCTTGGACTACAAACATTATGGCCACACAAACTCACTAGACTGTACTTCAGTTAGTTCTTCGGCCGCAGCATCACTTTTTTCCTTTTAGTTTCACTGATATCAGACAATGGCAACTGTTCTCAATATGGAGTATCTAACAGTTTCTTTGGAGCAACCAGGGTATTGCAGAGTAAACTGTTTGTAGCTTTGCATGTAGCAAAGATAAAGAATGTAGTACAAAAAGAATATCGTATTTCACTGTCAAATAGACGGAACTAACAACACAAAATAAAAAGATACAACTGGTGTATTTCACATGAATGTGTGACATCGTTCAAATAAATTGACTAAAATGTTTATTTAAGTGAATCTGTTCACAAGACAAAGGAGAATACAGTCAGATCATCAGCGAGTGAGAAGAAAAACAGAACAGGGAGAAAGAGAGAAAGCCGAAAAATTTTAATGTTTTTTTAAAAAATATTTTTTCAGGGACAAATGTCCGAAGTAAATAAAGGAGTCTCAGTATCCACATCAGTACTTTGACTTTAAAAGGAGAGCTTTGAATGGGCCTGGTTGGATAGCTTTCTGTTAAAATACAAAAAAATACAGCTGTTGCCAAATCACTGGCCCAATGCCTGTTAAAAAAAAAACATACTTACCTTGTTAATCTTTAATTGAAATGTACTCACTTTGTTCTTTGATTGCATAAAGAATGAAATCATATCTACCTGTTATGATTAAGAACTACTTGATGAAGAACGACTTGAGTAGAAGTATCACTTTTTCAAGTGCCAGTAAATTGACCTTTTCATTTTTTTTAATGCAGAAATGTACATACTTTCATAGCTCTCAAGTAGTGCAGCTGTCTAATTGCATGATCATCTGCAGATCATGAGGAAGCACTTACGTTTCCAGCCTGGGGGCATCATGTGATAGAAGGGGTCCAAGCCAGTGGGTGAGAATGAAAGTAAAGTGGCCCCTTATAGTCATGCGTGAACACACCATCGCACAGCACGCAGTGTGAACCATGTTAAATTCTTTCTCTGCATTTAACCCATTCACCAAGTGAAGCAGTGGGCAGCCAGAAATGCAGTGCCCCGGGAGCAGTGTGTGAGGACGGGACAGTGCTCAAGGGTACCTCAGTGGTGCCACTAGCAGTCCTGGGATTCTATCCTACAAGCTTCTGATTGCAGTGGGATCTCCCTAACCACTAGACCACCAGCTGCCCCAAGGGACTAAAACTGGGCAGGAGAGAATTGAACAAAAAAAAACCAACATTTAAGCATTTCAGTTTAAGAGAAAAGAACCTAATTTACTTTTTAAACCTAACAAAGATCTCTTAGATCTCTCAAATTTCTCCTTCAATTCCAGCCACTAGCAAGAACATTCCCAGTCACGTGAGAGCATTTTGAGCTGACACGAACACAATGACACTGGACGGCTCAACAAGCTTTGAGAAAAATGTTAACCACCAATTCTTTTGTCAACATTGCGCTTAGTAATGAGGGAGAAGGAGGGCAATCCTATCCATCCAGAGGGAGCAAAGCCAGTTGGGTTCTCTCAGACTCCTGGCTGTGGCATCACTAGCTATCAAACTCACCATCTTCCAGTGATTCAGGCAGCGCCATGATTTTTGACTTAAGAAACTCCACTACCTTCAAGTAGAGTTATCCTTGGGTGTGCAGTTCAGTTGTCTTCTGATTTTAAGGTGGCCTACGTTTTCAGGGTTTTTGCCAGAGTGCCAGAGTGATCAGGCAACTGCTAATCATCACTGATTCATTGAGAATCATTTTTAAATAGAGCAATCAAGCAATCAAGTAGTTCATTAATCATGACAGCCCTATTAGACTTATAGGCCTTGGGAGAGAATTGTGTTTTGGAATATCATAAAACCTTCTATTTGTGTCGAGGTTTCAGTCAACTTTTCTGTGATAAAAATAAAATTAGGATGGCAATCATGTTTGCAGATTCTCATTTAGAAAACATTGCAGCCTGAATAATTATGTATTAACAAATCTCTTTTTCCTTATCAGAATGAAACTCTCATAAGCACTGTTATGTAAACCCTGCCTACATTCTCTGCTTTAGCTGAACATTTATTCCAAACGATCTCAGGTTGCCTCAAAACAAACCTTATTAGTTATAGAATTGCTTGTAAATGCGAAAAACGTAGTAGGAACAGCTTTACCATAAATAAACATATCTATTAAGAGAAAAAAAAAAACAATAGTGCGCAGTGCATGCAGTCACTGAGTAGATGTTTCAGCACAGTGCAGAATTTCAACTTAGATCGCTTCTGTTGCAGGGCAATATAAAATCAGAACCAAATCTTGGATAGCAGCTGTGATTAAGTCTCAGAATTAATATCAATTCAACACAGTGCCACAAGCTTTGCTATGCTGGTGGGTGGGCGAGGTGGGTTATGGTGGCAGGAGGCTGCTAAAGAGACTTGATGATGTGTTTTTTTTTTTTTTTCTTGGAGCAAGGTGCACATCAAATCATTAGGTTTATCTCCAGCCATATTCAATTAATCTCTTAGACAGCTGACCAAACATGTGATAAAGTGATCGGGTGCTGGCGAGTTTACTCAAGGAACAGTTCTCTAGGCTGCGATACAGGTCATCTCTTCAAAGATGCAGACAGTCGTTGTGATCTCAGACAAGATACAAATCAACCTTATAGTCCAGTGCTGACTGGTCAAATTGATTAGCCGACAGTTTTGCAGTCAATCTCACCAAATCTATTACTCTAATGATCATATATCAAATATTCAAAAATGGGTAGTGTCGAGCCAGTTAAGCAGAAGGAAAAAAATATAGAACCCATTAAAAATGTTGTTTAACATCTACCCATGCCTGCATCATAAAATAACTCTCACTGGATGGACCACTGGAGATAAGCAGAACGTACTAAGAGATTAAAGAACCTTCACACAATGCAATGACTGTATATCAATGAACTGTTTTTTTTCTAAAGCATTCAAACTAAGAACCATTTAGGAACCTTTGTTTTTTGGAGTGTTCTAGCCTTTAAATTGCCAGCAGCTAGTTAACAATAACAAAAACACATTAGGATAATTTCCATGCAGCGCTGAGCAGGCTACATTAACTTGACAAAAAAATTAGGAGTACTACAGCAAAAAGTCAGATTAAATCAAGCTTATTTGTTTAGTGCTTTATGACACTGCTCGTTGTGAAAAGCTCTTAACAAATATAACTTTTTTTTTTTTTACTTATCAAGACATTTTGGACAATGCCACACTTCCAACTTTGTAGACACAGTTTGATGAAGAAGCTTTTCTATTCCAGCATGACTGAGCCCCAGTGCACAAAGAGAGCTACATAAAGACACGGTTGGATGAATTCAGTGTGAAAGAACTTGACTGGTCCACACAGAGTTCTGACCTCAACCCCATCCAGCACCTTTGGGATGAACTGGAATGGAGATTGTGAGCCAGGCCTTCTTGTCCAACATCAGCGACTGACCTCAAAAATGCGCTACAGAATGAATGGGCAGAAATTCCCACAGAAACTCCAAAATCTTGTAGAAAGCTTTCCAAGAAGAGTGGAAGCTGTTCTAGCTGCAAAGGGGGGCAGCAATTCCATATTAAAGTCGTTGAATTTGAATGCAATGTCATTAAAGTCTCTGTTGGTGTAATGGTCAGGCATCCCAATACATTTGTCCATATAGTGTGACCTCATAAATGCTCTACAGAATGAATGGGCAGAAATTCCCACAAAATCCAAAAGCCAACCATGAGTGGAAACTCATAGCTGCAACTCCATATTAAAGACAATGTGTTTGAAAGCAATGTCATTAAAGTCCCTGCTGGTTTAATGGTATTATTCACTTCAACTGTTAGTGACTTTAATGCCGTGGCTGCTCGGTATAAATCTTAAGAAAGCAACTCAGTTCTTATTAGACTTGAACTGAAGGAACAAAGCTGACTTCACAGCTACATAGCAAAACAGTTTTCCAAAATAATGGTGGCATGCTTTATAACCAGCATTGCAGTTCTAGTGAAGCAGAGATACAAACTCTTGGCCCACAGAAAACTCCATGAATGTCTGACATTAGAAGTCTAAATCAATTTGCTAATCTCTGTCATGCCACATGTTTTTTGAAAGGCATGATAGAAACAGGTGATAATGGACACGGCACAGTGGGCAAGATGTGTCTAGTGTTTACCTATAATCCTGGCAGTCTCTCTTCCTAGAGGGAGGGTAATATTCACTCAGCCCTATCATCGAGATACACTGAGCTGCTTTATCTGGTCCCTCAGCAGGCTGTGTGCGTTTGTTTCACCCAACTGTCTCCAACCTTTGAATTCTGGAATTGTGTTCAGCCTTGACGTCTGATTGGATCTTTACAAATGCATATGTATGCAAAGGCAGCGGTATCAGTCTTTGCTCCCAGCAAAAGTAAGGAAAATGCCGTTGTATTCTGCAAAAGTGTGCCAGCTACTTTAATCCTGAGAGAACCTGGTAATCCACAAGTCCATAGTCAATCTCTTTTCTCCCCAAACTGACATTTGAGACTTGACATTGTACATTTTCACCTGGCAAAATCAATAATCTGTGTCAATTTCATCAAATGCACAGGAGTGCATGTCTTCCAGTCTTCCAGGCAGAATGGATTCTTTCCATCTGAACAAAGAAAAATAACCTTTTTGTTCTTGTTCCTGAACCTTTCTTTCTTTCTTTCTTTCTTTCTTTCTTTCTTTCTTTCTTTCTTTTCTGTATTCATGTTCGTTCTTTCTTTCTTTCTTTCTTTCTTTCTTTCTTCATTTTCTTTTTTTTCTTATTTTCTGTATTCCTCATCTTTCTTGCTTTTTCCTATATTCTTCATTCATTTTCTTTCTGTTTTCTTTCTTTCTTTCTTTCTTTCTTTCTTTCTTTCTTTTTCTGCATTCATCATCTTTCTTTCTCTTACTTTCCTATTTTCTTTATTCGTTTTCTTTCTTTCTTTCTTTCTTTCTTTCTTTCTTTCTTTCTTTCTTCATTTTCTTCCTTCCTTGCTTCCTTCCTTTCTTTCCTATTTTCTCTATTATTTTTTTTCTTTCATTTTTTCTTTTTCATTATTTTTCTTTCTTTCTTTTTCTTTCTTTATGTCTATCTGTCTTGGTTGTTTCCTTGCCCTCCTACCTAAGCAGAGGACAACAAAACAAATGTACCGGCACATAGAGAGGGATCTTATTCACTGTAGGTCTAATAATGTAACCCCAACATTAATATTTCATAAAGGAGCTGATACAAAATGAGTGTGCCAAAATAAAATGCTCCCATGTTGACTTTAAGAATTGCAAAAACTAGTAAAGTGAATTCTTGTGATTATTCTGACAAAACCAAACTGTGAAAATACCATCCCCACCCCTTATCATCCCACAGCCCCTGCCGTCCCACCATCCGGCACCCATAATCTGGCAAATCAAATCTAAGTAAAACTGCCGCATCAGCACAAGCCAATTCCGGCATTTAGATTTGGTGTTACAAATCACAATTCGGCAGAACATGGATGAGCCACTCACAAATAGCTTTCCTTGTTAATTAAGGCCTGATGGACATTAAAATTTAATCTAAGCATTCTACTCAGAACTCCTCTGCAGTCAGTTCAGCGGCAAATAAAGGTCACAACATTCAAGTTCCACTCAGATATGCCAGCTCTGATAAAGAGATCCGAATTCAAGCAAGTCTCTGGTTAGGGAGTGTTGGGGTGGGCCCAGCACGATACTGAATGATAGTCATGGCATGAAAGTGCTACTGCATTAAATGACTTAGTGTATTCTCATTAAGAAGCTCATGCGGAACAGCATGTGCATATTGCAGTTAATATTTAAGCACATTTAGATGCAAGCGCATAAAATTCACTCTTTTAGCACTACAGTGATGTGCTGTCTGATCTTAGTACAAGGCAGATTACTATTGATAAGGATCATCTTTATTACAGTCGTTCTTGTTTTTTTACATCTTTACATCAAGGTATGTGACTATGCAACACTGTTAGATGTTTGTCCCTGATGTCTCATGTGTTTAAGTTACTAATGATCGCCCTGAAACTTTTGCTTTTAATCTACCTTGACATATCAATTTGTGTCTTCTCTATTAGGCAGGTATTTATTTATTTCTTTATTTATTGCAGACCTTGCCTCGGTAGGGTAGCCGTGCGGGTTTGTGACGACGGAGCGGACGTATGGCAGCTGCTTTCCATTCTCTGTCTGTCATAACAATAAGGCTGTTAACAAAGCAGAGTGAGCTTCATGCATTGCGCGGCTGCATTGCTTCTGACAAGTCCGGGGAAATTGTTTGATTGATGAACAAAGTCTTCTCCCATTTGTAATTAATACGAGAGGATGTGAAGTCAGTTTCATAGCAGACTGAACTATTCCATTAATTCAGGGTCTGTGTGGAAGAGGGGGGAATCCCAGCAGACAGAGGGGGCAGGATCTCATTTATCAAAGCACACACTAAATACTCATGACATTATTAATGGATTTTTCTTGCAAAAACGAGGCAAAATGATTAAAGAGGTAAGGGAGGAATGATATCTATTTGTACTGCGCCTTCTCTTCTTGTGTTTGCCGTCGCGTTTGACACACCTTTACACCGCTTTCTTTTTTTTGCATGTAACTTTGCCGCTTTATTAATGTGACTGTAATAGTACTTTTAACAAGACTCAATTAAAAAGACTAAATGTTTCTCATTCTCCTTATTTTTCCTGTCCTAACTAGTTCACCAGGCTTTTTTTTTCATTTTCATTTTTTTATACTTCTGTTGCAACCCATTATTTTTTTGCAATAAACCCAGTTCTTCAGGTTCAAAGACTCTTTCAGACCTCGAGCGAATGATAGGGTCTGGATCTGGTGCACACACATTCAGTCTTTTTCACGTAAACAAAAATGAAGGCAATAAGGAAATATTATTATGTTGTGCAAGTGGAACTGTAGACATAGGACATACTGGAATGGGCATCTGAAAAGAAAAGCGTTTTCAACTATTCTGTTTGACCTGTTATTATTGAACGATTCAATCTGAAACTGGTTGAAAATGGTACATGTCACTAACCCTGCTTCCCACTTTATGGTGCGCCATAATCTTTTATAATCTGAGGTATAAAACCAAAGCATTTTATGATATTTCATAGTGCTGAATTCGTAAAGTTAACAGTTTGAAACACACATTTCTGGGGTGGAAAGGCTTTTTTCAAGCAAAGCTCAGTTGCAGAACATGGTGTAATTTTGATGGCTCACACAAGCCGGTATTGTGCTATGAATCATTGATTATACATCAGTTTAGTATGCCGCACTGCAGACTCCGCATTGGGTTCAAATAGAGGAAAGGCAACCTGAAGTCCCTGATCAATACAAGCAGACCTGGGAGATATCTGTCAGGTCCAGGCAGAGGACTCGGCACAGATCCTTAGGGCCAAGGCCTAACCTTTTCAAAAGCAAGGTGATGAAGAAGCTCATCATTCTTAATGAGGAATTAGAGCTCTATGTGGTTAAAAAAAAAAAAAAAGTAGTGAAGTGCAGTGAGGAGAGCTGCTGACTCTGGGGCAGATAAGAGTCACATGGCAGTCATTTAAGCAAAGATAGCGTACCACAATAGAATAAAGGATGGGATGAAAAGGTCACGTGGATTAACTGGATCTTCATATTATGCCTAATGTATTCCAGTTGGTTTTACATTTGGAATATGATTGCGAGGCAAATGACTTTGAAGTAATCAAATTGCCACAAATTTTTCAACCTGAAAATGTTGAAGCACCTAAGACACACGAGAGATTACGTTTTTTTTTTTCCCTTCAGTGTCGTTGGTCAAAAAGAGAATATTTTAACCCAGCATAATGCCAAAGGAAATAGACATGATATCTAATTTGAATGAATGTATCCTGTCTGGCATGGCACTTTATATTGCACGGAGGAATGACAAATTGCTGCAATTGACAGAAACAGATTCACAGTTAATTAAAAATGTAATTACATGCACTTAAGCCATTTAGAGTAAGATGAATGTGAAATCATTACGCATACTTTGAGAACCAGATGTTCGTTAAATTCTTTTATACGGACAACATAGCACAATAGATAGCACACATCGACCATCATATGTATGCGTACAGTAAAATTCAGAGGACTATTCTGTTCCACAATGTGCAATTAACTTAAGACTCTGAAATCACCAACTCCTGCTGTGTTAGCACATAAATTAGTGTGTCAGCTATCCTGGCTTCATGCTAGCTCTGTTCCTTTCATTGTCTATTGTCAACAGCTAACTGGTCATACCTCCTAGTTGCTGAAATGCAGGTATTATTGTGAATGTGACCTCGTTATTTGTTGTCAGTATGATACTAAGCCGGTTTGTCCAGTCTTTGTTAGACTGGCACAGGTTCCTCATGGCCTGTCCTAAGACATTTGAGCCTCAGCAGGAAGCTAATAATTAAGGGTATGTTTTTCCCTTCTTCAATTAGCACCTGCTGTTAAATTTATAATGATGCATTAAAAAGGCCAGATTAGTATGAACCCTGACCACTAAATGAACCTCTGCAGGGGTTGCAGTGAAATTCAGTATGCACTCTTCATTTCTCTAAAGTCGGAGCATAACTCATTTGATGAAGTTGGTGTATTTACTTGGACCATCGAAATATGGCAAACATATAACATCACAATAATCGGTGGTGGGTTGAGTAAACTTATATTCAGTAAAAAGTATTTTTACTTCAGTTAAATACTGACTCAGATTAAATCTAAAAACAACTCGTAGAAGAACAAAAGATCAAAAATGACTCTACAGTGATGGTGAATTTTTTCCATGTTTTTTTTTTCTACTGGAAGTTTTATTTAAAAAAAAAAAAAGCAAAATCAAATTAAATTTGCAAATGAGATGTCTACATTATTTTACTGACAAACATCTACTCTTTGTGTTACAATGAAGTTTCTTTTTCATTGGGACAGAATATATATTACCTAATGTTATTAGGTTACTAATGTCATTGTAATTTTTTCTGGTCAGTTTGGTACCAAATTTGACATATATCCAGATATGGATTTACCTAATAGATCATTTAATTAGGAATTCTGTCTCCACTGATGTTTAGAATGTGGTCAAATATAAATAAATCAAAATTATTTTTGGTTCATCTTGATTTTTGTTTCTGATTGGAGAGAAAATGTGAGAAAACTATGTGTGTGAATCTTGTCATTAGTATAAATGAACTATTTGCATAATTCAGTTAGAATTTACAGGAAACAAGCTGTGATATTTGGCACATATCTGCTGAGTTTTGACAAAACACAACACTTTCATATAGTGATGCATGGGTCAGGGCTTTTTAATACTGACCCAGCTGACCTGTTATGAGAGAGAAAACAGACTGCCCAACCCACAAAAATCTAAGTTAATCAAATGAACCTGAACCTGCAAGCTACAAATTTTGGGCTGTATAGCAATGACATCCGTATCATATAGTAAGAGATAACATTTTACATTTACATTTACGGCATTTAGCTGATGCTCTTATCCAGAGCGACGTACAACATTGTTCAAGAATTCCACGTCTGTTTCTTAAACCTGTAAAGCTAAACTTTTTTTTTAATAGTTTCAAAAAGGGCAGATACTCATGTTGACACCAAGGTTTTGTATAAGCTACCGTAGGCTGCTATTGTTGCACTATTTTGTTTTTGCACTGTTTGTTCAAAAGTTAGCATAATAAATTGATTGCAAGGTCAAGCTTATTGTACCTAAACCTAAAAGTGTTTGGTTCAAGGGTACAAAATAAATAGATTAATTATTCCAAGTGGTGTTGACTAGCAGCAAAACAAGTAACCCTTCCAGTAACCCTCAAGTGCAAAAGAACTCATTCTAGGTCCCCCACTGCTAATAATTATGAGGTGAATAAGAAGAGAGGACCTGCTGCAATCATTCCAGTCCCAGATGTGTGTCTGGACCCCACAGGCCACTGGAGAGCTATGTCTGACAAGGGGGGGAATTGCAAGGTACCAACACACCAAAAAGCCAAATGCAGAAACATGGATTTTAAAATTACCCTCTTCACACACACATGCACAGTGAAAGATGAAACACAAATACTCTGATTGATTAGGTCCAGGGTGTCTTCCCAGTCCATGAGCATTGCATGTCTTTCCAATGAATGCTTTGCATAATAATGAACCAGTGGCCAGCATCACAAGTCAAAGTCAAAGTCTACTACTTCAGACACAAAACTGCAAAAAATAAAAATGAGGCTTTCTGATTATGACAGGTTTGGAGCTACATGTTGAAGCTTACCCTGACTACTATGATTCTGCAGGGTGAGGATAAGGGCTGTTGTCAGTCTTCAAGTCTGTTGAGTTCCGGCTTGGACTGCCATCCTTTCAGCTGGCAGGAGCATTTTCAATGTTTTGAAATGTGGAGAGTGGAAGGCAGCAATTTTATGGGTCGGGTGATTACAAACTTCTCATTTAAGAGCTCTTCTGCATGGCTGCGGACATGTTGCATGTGGCCTGGATTTCTGCACTAAGGCTCACAACGGTGCCAGAACGGAATTGTGCTCATTGTATGATAGTGGTCACTGTCCACATCTTCTTTAAAGGAGGACAAGTAATCCCCAGCTGTGTTGAGAACCTCCACTTGGATGCCCTCCATGCTCTGTTCCAGCCCCTTGTCCTGGACCAGCTTCGAGATCTCCCTATGTTGTCTGGTGATGAATTTCAGAATTGATGCCTTGCTTTTCCATCTAGTCTTAGTTTCTTATAGAACAACATGCAGAAGGCTGAGCAAGTATGCTATTATATTTTTTGCATTACTATTTGGTAAATACAGTCACATCCCTTTCCTCAAATGTATGCAGCAGGACATCAGTGATTACATGTGCTTCTCATGGTATCCACAAATACACCACAGCTCTGGAAAAAAATTAGAGGCCACTGCAAATTATTTTTCAATCAGCATCTCTGTAGGTATGACAACCGTTCCATGCCAGTGTCTGTTAAATTCCTACACAAGGACCTCATTCTGCTTTATGAGATACTGATTAGTGATCACCTGAGTCAAATGTTATTTAATAAGCAAAAGTATTAAAAAAAAACACTGCTGTAATCAACACTCTTCTCTTGCAATGAGACCAGTTGGATGGAAAAACACTACTAGAAGTACGTCAAAGGTAATTATTGCCATTTTATTGAGATTTGTTTTCTTTGAATTATTCTGAAAACACTGCATCATTTCTCTAATTTTCTCTTATTTTATATTCTCGTAATGTCATTTCCTTTACAATTGTGCTTTAAAGAACAATATTTTGATTTGGAAATTAGGACAAAAATTGTCAGAAGTTCTAAAAAACTAAAGCAAAGCTGTTCAGTTCAATACTTGCAACTATAAAAGATAAAACCTGGTAAACTGAAGATTTTTGCAGTGGTCTCTTATTGGTTTTCCAGAGGTGTATGTGAACAAAAGTATTGGGACACACTTCTTAATTACACAGGTCAACAGGTCAAAATCATCAGAGATAAGTTTATGTGGGTTTTGTAGTGTTTATCATGCAGATTTCAATTCTGTGTTTAGTTTTTCCCGCACGTACAGTTTGTTTTCTATTCCAGCATGACTGTGTCTCAGTGCACAAAGCAAGCTGCATAAAGACATGGCAAGATGAGTTCAGTGTGGAAGTAATTGAGCCATAACCTCAACCCCATCCAACATCTTTGATTGCGAGCCAGACCTTGTCGTGCCTGACCTCATAAATGCTCTACAGAATGAATGAGCACAAATTCCTACAGAAACTCCAAAATCTTGTGGAAAACCTTCCAAGAAGAGTGGAAGCTGTTATAGTTCCAAAGGAAAGACCAATTCCATATTAAACTCTACATATTGAAAACAATGTCATTAAAGTCCCTGTTGGTGTAATGCTCAGGGGTCCCAATACTTTTGTCCATTCAGTGTAGTTCTTAGATACAGCTTTGACACTGGGACCTTAAACATTTACAAACAAGTTTTTACAGGACTTCACCTGATAGGCCACCTTCAAACTTCCTCACTGATTCGCTCATGTATGTTACTGGCAGTTTTATATTGTTATGTTGTCGTGTCAAATTCTAAAGTGGAAATCATTTGAATCAAGAGTATCCAGTCGTCTGTGACGAAAGGACATATCAGTACTGGATATGATCTCATACTGAAGCTGTCTGTCCACATACTGGTTGTGATACCAATTCTGTATTCCAGTGCTTTGTTGATAGACTGACAGAGACTAGGCTTTTCTTTTTTTTTGCCTACTCTTTTGCACTGTCACAGATGGTCTGCCTTTGAGGGCTGACAGAGTTCGCATCCATTGCCCCATAACATGCACCGACATTTATTAGCCCTTGTGCCACATGAGTAAACCCGGCACAATATCAAACGGGTGCAGGTCAGAGCAGCAGAACTCCTAAAACTAGCCCACAAGTTTAGATTTTGCTGCAAGTGACACCTTGTTCTTCATGAATGCTGACATCAAGGGCCGATTTGATGGAGCTTGAGTGGGCTTGCTAGGCTGTGGGGCAGTGGTCCCATGATATGAATGTCAATTCAGGTTTGCTGTACCTGATGTACTTTCTCTGATGAAGCTGGCCATATCATCAGTGGAACCCTCTTCTTTCTGACCAATACAAATTGGGCACTGTACAATCTAAACAAAAGCTACGTATACCACTTAAGAAATGGACACAGAACATATATTTCAAAGCTCCCAGATCACTGGACTGTTCACACACTACTTTCTGTATTGTAATTGAAAATCTTAGTTATTATGGTTTGCAGACTACATGATTGACCAGCAACAAGGGGTCACACAATACGAGATTATCCTCCAGGAACAGACTCTGATAAGTCTGTCTGGTCTCCAGACATGTTGTCATGAAAACATATGTGAGTTACACGGGAAATGACACAATGCCATGTACAAGACAGGGATTTTGTTCATCCAGAAAGGGAAGTCATGTACAGCAATACAGCAATACAGGGAGTTACTGGTCCACATGCACATCACTACTGGGCAGATGGTGGCCTAGTGGTTAGGGCGAGCGCCCTGCGATCAGGAAGTCGTGGGTTCGATTCCCAAGACTGCTAGTGG
>JBBJLS010000032.1:6773107-6788765 GCA_037577275.1 Bryconaethiops microstoma | reverse complement strand
AAGAGGGGGGGGGTGGTGTACACACACACACACACACACACACACACACACACACACACACACACACACACACACACACACACACATGTACACGCAGAAACACATACACACACATTCACACACGCACACAGTTGTTACCTCACACTTACATTTCATTTGACAACCTGATGGTCTTATTTTTCTTAATGTGTGATGAAAGTGTTTGCAACAGATTCTAACAGGCTAGGCTTTCAACTGGCATTTCACCTAGATTTTGTTTTAAAAAAGTAAAAAAAGAAAATGAGTAATGAATTTAGTTCCATAGACTAGAGAAAATATACAATGCTGTGCAACCTAAATGTTCTTTTTTTCTATTGCGTTTTTTTTTCTTTGCTGATTGCTGTGCATACAGATGACTCTCTCTGAGATTTGAACTCGCAATCTCCTGACAATTGGGAAACAGCTAGGACAGTAGGGACTCTTTTACAAGTACTTTTTTATTAGAACATGAAGTTGTCCTGCAAGCATTGATGATATGGACACTATGCTGAGAAAACCTCATTGTCATGTAATTTATTATGATAACAATATGACATCGTTGTGTCACCCTCCCTTAACCTGGACTGGTGGTACTACAAAACTTCATGCAAAAGTCAGCTTGGCCTACTCCAGATACTACCATTCATTTTTGTAGTGGAGCCTTTTATGCAATGTCAGGCAACTGTTTATGGGACATTTAAAACTGGAGCTTTAAAGAGATTTCAAGGACTTGTTTGTAGGTGAGTACCCACAGGAGTTTCTGCTGGACCTCAGGGAATTGGTCCAGTTTTGTTGGGGGATTCATTATACAGGGGTTGTTTTATATCAGGTCATATGTCAGCATGGTTGTACTTGGACATACAGTATCTCGCTTCAGAATTTACATGCCATTCATCATTCACATGACCCCTCTATGTTATGAATTTTTTATACTCTGATTGCTTTCCACCGTTTGTCCATTTCTCTGTTAGAAACGGAACAGATGGAACGTAGATGTATGACTCCACACTATCATTGTATTTATGCATGCTCTGCTGATATAAACAAACATATTGTATTCAATACTCACCTTTAACATCATATTCAGTAATCATCTTTGGACCTGTCCCTCTGCTCCATCTGTATACTCACACTATGCATCTCTCCAGGGAAAGCAGAGCTACGATCTATGCCAACGATCCTGTGGTTATTAATAAAAACTTCTCTTTTTTTTTCTTACCAGATCCGAAGAGCTGCTTCACTGTGGTGCTAAAGATTCATTATCAATTCATTTGCATGCAGCTCAGATCTCGGAAGCATTCTATTTCTGTAGGACACTCCACTCCACTCTCTCTCTCTCTCTCTCTCTCTCTCTCTCTGTCTCTCTCTCCCTCACTGACTTGCTGCTCATTGACAACTGTGTTATTATTCTCTGTTGAGCACACAGGGAGCCTGTCTCACGCTGCCTCATTCCTCTTCTAAAAGCCATACTGAGTAATTTCATTTTTTTTTTCTGCTTTAAGGTTAAGCCCTAACAACAGCCCCTTTCCCTACCCAACGCTCTTTCACTGGCCTCCATGTGAACAGGGGAATGCTATATGCATACATTTTTTTTTGCATGAAAGTTTTGTTTCCATTTCCCACACACAAATGTGCAGAGTGTAGTTGTTGCCTGGGTGAAGGGTCTTGAGTGCATGTATACCACTGAGCAAGCTGGTTGAATAGGATTGGTGATTGGGTTATTGAATGCACAGAGAAATCTAGAGTGTTAGCAGTACTTTGACAAGCATTGTGAACCTATTGGGTAAATACGTTTTTTAAGTCACTTGAATTAAATCAATTGTTAAAGTGAGAAACTGCACTCATATCTTAGTGCAAGCATGCCATTTACCATGTCAGTGTTGTGTACTGTAGTAGTGTTCCAAAGTCGAATTTAACTTGCAGATGCGTAAAATGTACATTACAAAGGACAATATAGATAATGTAGATTACAATAGATAATATAGATAAGCAGATGTGTTTAGGCACTTGTAGATGTGTTTAAGCACTTATAGATGGACAATAGATGGTTCAGCAATGTTCAACAAGTACAATATTCCAGTGACTCTGACATTTTTAGGTGCATTATTTAAAATAATCATTTACCTTCTTTAAATACATACATTACGAAACACAATGTACTTAAAATGTGCTTAACCCTTCCTTTACCCCTGAAAATACATCAACCCCCTTAATTTGAATTAAGTGGCCATTAGTTTGTGAACCGATCCCTTAATTTGACTTTATAAGTGGATCTAAGGCATGAGATCTTACACATAAGACATTAATTCAGGAGGTTCTATTATTTAAGGGGCAAATGTGAGAGAAAAATTCAGTAGTTTTAACCCTTAATCAGCCTTAATCTGTGCACTTTTCCCCTTAATTTTCCTTAATTTCATGGAAATTAAGGTCAAAATTTAGTTAATTTTAAGGTCAAATTAAGGGGTTTGGATTCGTATTGATAGTACAAGCCCAAAAAATATCAAATTGACACAATAAATAGCTGGAGAGAGTCTTTTAATGCAACCTCCAAAAAGGAAGTGGCAATTAAAGATTTATAAGCATACTTCCAAACCAAGGATTTTTGAGCACCATTTTAAGCATTGAGCAGATTTTTACACAAAACACCTGCTTAAGCCATGTACATAAGGGTCAAGTTAAAAAGCAAACATAGATATCACAAGTAATCTTTGCCACACACACACACACACACACACACACACACACACACACACACACACACACACACACACACACAAATCTTGCCCTAGGATGATATTTATTAAGTTATGTAGATCCACTTCGAAGAAAGTATTTTGCAAAAAATATATTTAAAAAAATTATTGTTTTATATTTGATTAAAAAATATAAAACATTTGTATTCATTATAAAACATTTGTATTAAACATCTTTGCATAATAGATATATTTTAAAAACCATCTTTTTTAGAACACTGAATTATATTAATATAACAAAAATTGTATTAAAAGCTTATATAGAAAACATTTGACATTTATTGAATGCAGGTATTTCACAAGTTGAGTTTTTTTTTACTTTGAATGCAGAAGAAAGCTAATTTAGGGACTCCAGATTATCTTGAGATCTCTGAAAACATGCTGTTGTTTTATGTTGAAGTTAGTGCGAAGGAAATGGAAGTGAGTGGACAGTACTGGATGTGACATACTTTGACATACTGAAATGAGTATAATACTATTAAGCTTTTACACTTATAAAATTACAATTCAGGGGAAGATGATAAATGCAATTTAGGCAAAAATCTGGTTCATCATTTCAACATTCAAACATTCATCATTTCTGCCTGAAGCGGTTTGATTAATGGGATTAAATATTACACTCGTAACAGTATATATGGACTATTCCAGAGACTGCATGGAGAAAAGTTACTGAGGCTCACAATAGAGTAACAGAAGGATTCATCCACAGTCAAAAACTGAAACGAAAATTGGCTCCCATCACTCTGAGATGCCAGACAGCTTCTACATCTGTGAGCTGACGTAATCGGCAGTAAGCGCTCTCCTCCAAGCATGTTGAGATGCCCAAAGACATCGTGTCAGTAACAGTTTGAAAAGATGTGGTTGTGCTTTATATGTTTTGGATGAAGTGTGTGCTATATTTTATCACCCCCTCTGTGTCAGTAGCATCGCATAACAGTGGGAGACCCGGCTAGTAGGAATTGGCAATGATGAACATTTAGTGGAAAATTGTGCAAAACAAAAATGTCATCCCCACTGTGAAGCATGGAGGAGGGTGTTCAGTATAATGGTAAGGGGCTGCTTTGCCGCCTCAGGGATCAATAGCTTCCATGTTCTGTCAAAAAACTCTACAGAAGAGTGTCAGAGCTTCTGTCTGTGATCCTAAACTCAAACCTTGAGTCAGTGCACCTACAACAGTATGGCTCTAAAAGAGAAAAATCTATACCGTGGACTCAACAATTCAAGTCCTGACCTCAATCCCACTGAAATGCTAAGGCATGGCCTGAAGAGGATTATTCAAGCAAGACGTCTTGAAATTATATAGGAACTGAAACAGTTTGATGTGGAATGGAACAAAATACTTCCTAACTGCTGCACATGGCTGAACGGCAGGTACAGAGAGACTTTGTGAAAGTTATTGATGGCACTAATTACTAAATATAAATGTACATTTATTTTTTTTATCCATCATCTTGATTAGTTAAACTATTTGGACAATAAAGAGATAACAATGTTGTATGTGTTGTTTTTAAATAAAACTAATTACCGTAATTTTTTTAAATTATTATTGTTATAATTATTATTATTATTACATTCATTACAATCATGAAAAGTCTCACGCTTTATTTACTTTCGCTTATTTAGTTCACTTGTGTTTCGGTTCTTCAAAGGCTTTCATCAAAGGCAACGAAATAAATATCAAAACAAAGCTAGTTTCAGAGGTCAGTTTATTTGGTTGTGTCTATGTCTATCAGAACAATTTTATTGAATCTCAAGTGCAAACACAAAGTGCAATTTACTCTCTAGTTCAACAATAGACATGAAAGGCATTCTGAAATTTTTTCTTTGGTACAGTCAAATGCAAATGTTTGCACCCTGACACATTACATCTTGCTGGTTTTCTAAGTGCAAATAATTCACACATTCTAAATATGTGAACGCACAATTTCTATTTATTTGTGGAGTTAAACATGGTTGAAAGTCATTAAGCATTAAATGTGATTGGTCATAACTTTCTCACAGGCCTTATTTATTTATTTATTTACTTATCCATCCATCCATCCATCCATCCATCCATCCATCCATCTATCCATCTATCCATCTATCGATCTATCTATTTATGAATTCATTTATTTATTTACCATTAGGCCTTTGCATATGTCTATATATCAAATCGGAGTTCCCAGTGACATCCTGACAAAGAACCTCAGAATTAAGATTAGGGTTATGTTTAGGTTTAGGTTGAAAGTTCATTGAGGACAGGGTGAGCACCTACAAAGCACTGAACTTTCTCAGCAAAAAAAAAAAAGATCCTTTTAACAGAAGTCATGAACGTGTGAAAGATGAGGAATGAGATCAGTTGTATAAAATATGTCATATTCTAACATCTTTACTTGAGGTAATCTCAAGCCAGCAGAACTGTAGAGTGGTATATTGAGACTACTGGTAAAATATGCTGCACACGTGTCCAGAAGAGTTTCAGAGATGGCAATGTGCAATAGTAATGTCAACCTGAAAATGCATCGTGAATATCACCAGGAATTACATTCTGGATTAGGAGGGACATTCATAATTACTGTTTTTAGAATCTACTTTCTTCCTGTCCCACTCACTCGGCTACCCAAGCAGCACTATTACAACAAACTAGAGAAACAAGATAATGACACTAAAGCTTATTTCTTCAGTGATGTGAAGCACTGCTGATGCCTGCCTACTCATGGAGAAAATTCTTCAAATCCCTCGGCTCCATGAGGTTGATTTTGTCACCAGTATTCTGGTGTCAGAATAAGACAGCTAATCAGAGTAACAAAAATTCTGATTCAGACAAACTCCATCCAAGTTTTCCTCAGTCCCTTGAGGATGTTGCGAGAAGAAAGGGAGTGCCATGAACGATTTCATCTCTCATGCGGAGTCCCATATTTAATGCATTATTAACAAGTCTTCTGTTATTGTTATATCAATAATCATTTTTCAAAACTAATACAGTTTGTCAAGTAATGCCCCTCTTTGTCAAGCAATATACTGTTCAGATTAAATATTTATCACAACCCAACTACAGACATGCTGCGCTGTAACAGCAGCGCAATGAACAAGAAAAGCAGCCGAAACCCATCAGAGATGTTTATTGCAAGATCAAGCCTAATGCAAAATTCAGCAGATGGAGTATTGAGTGCTTTAATTACTGCAAGTAATGCCTTTCATAGTCTCCTGCTTTCTGATTTGAAATAAAGTATTTGCATAGTTCTCTTTTACCTTTCTTTGTTTTATACTTTCCATGGATAGGCAAGTAATGCAAGATGGCAAATCCTTTAAGCCGTGTTTCACCGGCAGGACGTTTTGATCACACACTTACTGGAGAATAGAGTGGGGAAGAGTGTGTGTGTGCTTATCACTAGGTGGCAATGTAGCAACATCAGAAAAAAGGGACAAGCACATGGGCTGCCTGCAGTCCGGCGGCCACGGCACTGGTGTGGTGCACCAGGCGTCGAGCACCACTTTCCGGGCTGATATTCTAAACTTCATCCTCGGCTTCTCTAAATCAGGAAAGACCAAAGTCATAATGACAATGTCATTTTCTCAACATTAAAAACGTAGATTATAGATTATTTCATTTGTCCCTGATCTCTTATTATCAATTTCAACACCCAGTAACTCAATGGTAGGCAGTTGACAAAAGGTTCTAAAGTCTAAAATGCATTATACCCACTACTTGTGCCCATTTCACGCTGTGTATATTTCTCTGTGGTTTTTCCCTATGTATACATAATTTATACACCATATGGCTGTGCAGTTAGTGCATAATTTCTAGCATTCTCAACCCTATGATTAATATCATTGTACTGCTGGATCTCAATGTATTGCTTTCATCCCTGTTGCCCCACCCCACAGAGAGCGAAAGGAGCACACTGATAATAAATGCCCCTTGCTTTGTAAACCAAAACGTTCCATCCCCTTATGGATGCCCACAATATAACTCCCCTGGAGAAGTGGATGGAGACAAGCATGACTGTCTAAAACACCAAGCTTTCCAATATCTCGCAGAGCTCCTCTCCTGTCTGCAGAGGCAGAGGTAGTGACAGGTCCCGGTAAGGGAGTTGAACTGGCAATGCATGTCAGCTCGTGCCGTGATTTTGGAAAGAGCTCTTGTACATTAGCGCTAAAGCAAGCCCTTACAGGAGAAGAAAAAAAAAAAAATAGGCAAACTGAAGGATGGATTGAAGTCTAGATTTTCAAAATGGCTCAAAGCTCGTCCTAAATAATGTTAAAAAGAATGTCATTTTTATTTTTATATAAATGCTAATTAGGGCCATTACATTTTAGTTTATGAGGTGACCCATATAAAAACTGTGATGCAATGAAAGTATATTACTAAATAAATATATTTTTTATAATAAATATTTTTTATTATTGTTGGTTAATAAAAATATATGTTGGTAATTAAAAAGAGCAAAAAGGGCTTCTTTGGGGTGATGCTATAGAACATAACTTTTTAATTTTTTTACCATTGAATAGATGACTCATTAACAAACCGTTTTTTGTGAAGAACCTTTTCCATATTATATATAAGTTCCAAACCAATTAAATGTTTTTTCCCCTATTGCCATATGTCCAAATCCCTTAACCCTGGTACAAAAGTGTGGCTTTTTCTGCCATTGCGGCAGCTTTTCTCCACTAACAATGTTAACGATCAGTGTGGTTGGATTTATACATCCTATAAAGAACATATACTAACAAAACTAAAACACTTTCCTCACAGACCACCTTTTTGAACAAGCAAACACATGAATTGGAATATAAATTACACATTAGACATGTTTTATCATCACTCTGTTTACACAAAACTATAATTAGTGCTTACCGAACCAAATAACACTCTGAATGAGCTCATACGCTCACGCTTAAAAAATCACAATGCATCCAACAATAAAAAAAGCTACCTGCATCTTTGATATGGTGATAGCACACAAAACATGCTGATTCTACACTTTGATATATTTCATTGTTGCCAGTATTAATTCATCTAGCAGCAGATGTTTACCGGAAAGATGCTCGGCTCAACAGGCTTAAGCATATACGGTGATATATCTTTCATAACAACCACATCTCTTTTGCTATATAAGGTATATAAAATGTATTCCAGATTTGTTATGGTTAAGGATTGATGCATTTCCCATTTGAAACCAGCAAAAGCAAATAAATGGAGGAACATGTTTAAGATGTAGTTTTAGCAATTAAATGAATAATCACCAATGCAAAAGACCCCTTTGGAAGGGAAACGTCCTTTTCCAAAGGGATTTTCCTAGAAAAGTATACAATGCATATAAAGAGTCAATGTTTACATCAAAGTTCATGTGTACAAACCGCTGATGTATGATAAAGTCACAATATCGGAAAAGTCATTGCGCTATGTAGACACTTTTCATAGTCATTACTGATTTTTTGTGCTCCTTGTATGTAAATGTCAATGTCGACAAGGCAAACAGACAGAAAATCCTCTCCCTAAAGGGATATGCAAGCTGGGAACTATCATAAAAGATTTGGCATAAAACAAAAGGAGGAGCTTGAGGAGCTTAACAGAAATACTCCCCCAATCCTTGGGATCACTTACATGAAGGCCTGGGCTCATGTCCTGCTCTGCAGATGGCACCTCTGTGATGTTTGGAGAGTGGTGCATGCTCATTCTGAGCTTTGGTTGCGAGCTGGCACTAGCTTCCACCATGCCTGCGCTGCTTTACCGCCTCTCACACTGAGGGATAATACATTGTCTTGTCTCAATACAAGTAAAACACATCTAAGCACTTTAATAATGCAAATCCCTGGGGACACTTTGTCCTACCCAGAGAGAGCTCCACACGCTGATACTTCGGTGAATATTGTGCGCTACCATAAATAAAGCAAGATGCTTTAAAAGGTCAGTAGTTGTACATTATCTATACATTTCAATGTGAAAGTTTTTTTTTTGTTTTGTGGTAAAATTTCATTAGAATGCAATCAAAAATTTGATACAGGACAGAAAAGTTTGTTTTGCATTGAAAGAAAAGGGTTTAGACCTAGTATTTAAATACATTTAAAGTTTCAAAATGTATGACTGACTCCCAAGGTTATACAGTCCATACATGTGCAATGAAGTAGATCATTTTTCAGACAGTACTTTGTAGTTTGATTTGTAATATTTAATCCTGGACTACTTCTTGAACGAGACACAATACAGGTCAGTCCGTCGGAAAAGAGGGCGTACACATATCTCACTTTCAAAGGGACAGTAATGAATTGAATTTCAAAGGTCAAAGCCCTTCAGACATAAATTACACCAAATTTATTGCATTATTTATTTATTTATTGCTACAAAAAAGCAGCAAAATTTCAAATGCAAAATTATACTCCTCATTAAATGGCTAATGACACCAAGTATTCTACACCTAAAGAGCGCTCTTTATGGGATGCCATAAAAGAACCATTTTTGGTTCCTTGAAGAGCCTTGAAAGTTCTTTGGCGAACTTCTTAATACTACCAATATGAAGGTTCTAGGAAAAACTGTCAGTGAAGAAGCTTTACATTAGCTTAAGGTTCTTCACGTGCACAGATCTCTTTGTCAAACATGTTCTTTAGGGATGCAGAAAAGTTATTCGATTGTGCTACTCATAAAACTGTTTGTGGGCTCTTTTTTAGAGTGTGCTTTGCATTTTGCTTAAACAAAAGGAGCACCTAGAGCAGGGATGTCAAACTCTGGTCCTGAAGGGCCCGTGTCCAGCACAGTTTGATGGTTCTCCTCTTCAAACACATTCAATAAACCTGACAGTTAACTGTTGAGGTGAACCAGGTGTTTCTGAGCAGGGAAATCACCAAAACGTACTGGACCACGGACCTCCAGGACTCGAGTTCCACACTCCTGACCTACAGTTTCACCTCTATCACCACAAGTGACAAAGAAAAGGACAAACTAATCCTTCTGATGTTTGTCAGAATGTTGCAGTTGCTGGGACACAGCACATCCGTCATCTTGGTTGTCATCATGACAACACCAAAAACAATAGTGATTGGTGGTGTGAGTTCATGCTGCCAGTGGAAGTCCTTAAAAAAATTGAGTCTGATGCGTGAAACATCATCTGTCCAAATTTGTTGACGTCTGAATAAAAAGCATAAATTAATGATCATTCACTGTGGAAGACTCTTTAGGGATCAAGATAGCATGAGAAACAGTCATTTAAAATGAAATAATTCATTAATTTTTGAATACTTGAAATAATTCCATACATCACAATTATTGGAACCTCAAGAAATTTAAATTAAGCACCTGTAAATGAAGTATGATCTTACACATATTTAACTCAGTTAGCCTAAGCGTTTAGAAGTCATCCGTATTTTTCTAATTCACTAGGGTATAAAAATGAGGTGACAGGGCCCGAATGTTTTAGTCATCCATCATCATGGGAAAGATTTAAGAGCATTCCACTGCAATAAGGCAAGAATGTGTTAATTCACAAAAATCAGAGAATGAATACAAGAAAATAGCTGCTTGATGTGACCCCTTTTCAACAGGGCAATCGTTAAGAAATTCAAAACTACCATGAACCAATCTGGAGGAGGATGCAGGGGTATTTTGTTAGCAGTCACAAATCCACCAAATCACCTTCATGCTAAGAAACTGTTTGGAAGGTATGCTAGAAAAAAGCAATGTTCTTACCAGGTGCTAAAACATTATCATTATGTGAAATATCATGTGATGTTTTCTAAATGGGTGCTAAATCACATAATTACTTGCAATATCTTAAGTGCAAAAGTCTTCATGTGCAATATTACTACTTAGGTCAATATTACCTTTTCATTACTTAATATTGCTACTGATTTACTAATAAGTGCAATAACTTACTTCAAACTACCATTTGTGCCAGTCGTTTTTTTTAACTTTTTTTCACTCCACTCTTTTATTTATATATAGCATTTATACCAAGCATTTCTGTATGTAGCATAGGGTATTCATATTGAGATTGTTTTCTTTCTACAGATTTTTTTAATTTAGATTTTATTTAGACTTTATATTATATTGTTACTGTCTCTGTGCCTCTGTGAGTCATTACATAAGCAATTTCCTCCGGGATCAGTAAAGTTTTCTGATTCTGTTCTGATTTCTATCTTTTCGCCACAGGCAAAAGAGTTTGGAGCGTCAGGCGTCACTGGAACTTTAAGTGGGACAGGGTGGTGTGGTCAGATGAAACAAAAACGGAGCTCTTTGGCTCCAGTTGCTGAAGGTGGGTTTGGCATAGAAATAAAGATGGAGCATCAGAGCAGTGATGCACACACATGCTCAGAATATCCACAGCTACTTCCAGGACACTGGGGATGTATGTTGCATATGGCAGGGCACCTGGGCCATCACCAGCTACAGGGCATCTCCACCTGCCTGTGATAGTAAGGCCTCCCTTCCAGATGTGCGGACTTCTATGCACAGTTTGAAGCACAAAATGACAAGGCAGTGGGGTATTCCCCACCCCCACAACGACCAGGTTCTCTGTCTGACCATGTTGTGAGGAGTACTCTGCTTACATGCTTCAAAGCCACCACCATCATCCCTGCGCCAACGACGTTGCCAAAGTCTCCTGCCTCAATCACTGCTTTTTCATTGCACTCACACATATCATCATGAACTGCTTTGCTCATCATAAGGCACATAAAATCACAGCTGACCCCATGCAGTTTCGTCTATCCCCACCACCCTTCACCTGACCCTCACCCAACAAGGACACTTATTTGAGAATGCTGTTAATAGACTTCAGCATTCAACACCATCATCCCTCAGCATCTAATTGGGGAAGTTGACACTGCGGGTCCTGAACACCCAACTCTGTAACTGGATCCTGAACTTCCTGACTGGGAGACCTCAGTCAGTCAGGATTGGGAGCAACATGTCCAGCACCACCACGCTGAGCACAGGTGTCCCCCAGGTGTGCTTAGCCACCTGCTTTTCATAGTGATGATCCATGACAGTGCAGCAATACACAGCTCAAACCATTTCATCGAGTTTGCTGATGACATGACCTTGTGGGTTTGATCAACAGGAATGATGAGGTTTCGTACAGAGGGGAAGTGTAATGGCTAACGGTTTGGTGCAGAGCCAACAACCTGTCTCTGCCAGCAGTGTCTCTACTTCCTGCGGCGAGTGAGGAGAGCGCCCCCTCATCCTCCCCCAGTACCTCACTATGTTCTACACAGGGACTATAGAGAGCATTCTCTGTAGCTGCATCACAGCTTGGTATGGGAATTGTTCCATTCTGGGTCTCTCTCCCCTCTGTCAGACATTTACATCACATGCTACGGTGGTTTTGTGGATGACCCCACATACTCCTCACACACCCTCTTCTCCCTTCTCCTGTCTGGCAAAGGGTGGCAGAACGGCAAACAGTTTTTTCCTCAGGCCATCAGATTGCTCAAACAGAACTAAATCAAAAACTGCTCACCCCAACACAGTTTATCTATTCACTGACCTATTCTGCCATGAACAAACAACTTACAACCCAAACAACATTATAAATACATGACTATTTATTATAAACTGCACTGCAATTATTTGCACGTTTATTAGTGTCTACCTCTGTTCTGCATTTCTGTATTAAATGTTGTCTTATCCTGTTTTTTTGTCACTTGTGTTTTTTGTTCTTGATGTTCTTGCATTTCTGTATTAAATGTTGTCTTATCCTGTTTTTTTGTTACTTGTGTTTATTTTGACCTGCCTGCACTTGTGCAGTCCTGTGGTGCTTCTGTTTTTGTTCTTGTCTTGCACCATGGTTCTGGAGGACTGTTGTTTTGTTTCACTGTGTACTGTGTATATGACTGATATCACAATAAATCTATTTGACTTACAAAATAACACCTGAAAAACCTTAAGAGGGTGTTTTCGTCATCCTTTTGAAGGGCATTGCTATAACTGATGTTTCTTTCTGTTGTTTCTCTAGCGCCTTTCCAGAAACCCCATGTGTGTGTGGTTCGTGTCACTTTTTTGCAAATTTTCCAACCATTACTGCCTACCTTCAGGCTACATACCAAATGATAAGCTAGTAAAGCAAGACTGAGCTAGTTCACAGATATACTTTTCTGAAAAATGTAGATTTATCGGTAACACAGCACAAAAACCCTGAGCATATCCAGCTGGAAACTTGCACACAAATTAAAGCATTATGTAATGGTCCAATGGAAAGTTTTGAACAGTTAAAGCAAGGGCAGCAAGGGTATTATAGTCATTCTATCTCATTCTTTTTCATTTCAGCTGAATACACTTGCTTAAAATAACTCCCTCAAAACTCAAACAACCAGAATAAAAAAGTAATATTCACAAAGTCTCACTTTGGATGTTAAAAATACAAATGCATGCTGAAAAACATGAAACTGCATGTAAGCACACGTCAGTTATACAGGAGGTCAAAGATGAAAAACCTGCTGAGCATCAACAGAGCATCAGTGGCACCAACATTTCAGCAACAGTGGGAATGAGATAGGCACTGAAGCAAAGATGAAGTGTGCACTTGAATGATTGAGGTTACTCCAGCGACCTCATAAACTAAAATCTATGGCAGCCTCCCAAGGTGAATGCTGAATTATGCTGTCATTAAAAGGACAGGCCTGGTAGTCAAGGTTAGTATGTAAAGCATAATCACCCTCCTCTCTCTACAAGATACTTGTTCAGGGTTCGTGTGAACCAGACGATATCACACCTTGAACCAGCCTAATTCTCCCTCTGATGGTAGATTTGGATTTCACTTATATCCAAATTTATGTCCAGATTCTTCTCTGGTGAGAGTATGTGAATGGAACCAACTGACTAATGAATGGAACCAACTGACTAACCACTGACTAATGAAAACATGTAAAAAAAAAAAAGATTAATTCAAGATAGCTGGTCGATATGACTATAGTATATTTAAAAGACATGCCTTTAGCAGCCTGCTTGTGATTTATTACTAAAAACAATTTAAAAAAATGTGGTACCAGCAAATGAAACATTAGGAGTAACTAGCAAACCACAGGTAATTTCTGATTTAAGTCATTACTATTGGTATTGAACTATCCAGTGGAAAAAGGGAAGAAATAATTAAATGAATGAATGAAAGAAGGAGGGAAGTAATAAGGAAAGGAAGGAATACATAACGAAATTGCACATTACTTTTCAGATGAACTCTTGGACATCACTGCAGGTTTCTGAATATCCAGTAGATAAATGAAAATGAATGAAAGGAAGGAAGGAAGGAATGAAGGAAGGAAGGAAGAAGGAAAGTGTACACAACAGAATTGCACTTATCAAATGATTTTCAGATGGGTTCCTGGCACACCATACCTGTAAAGTACACCTTAGCTGTAAAAAGTTGTTAATTGTATTGTACCTAACTGGTAGTTTAATTGCTAGTACTGTAAAATACTTTAAATGTACCATTAATACTGTAAATGTACAGTATCTTAGCATAAAATATTTTACTATTTGACAGTAATGTGAACAGAAATTGATAACCATAGTAAAATAGACATTTATTGAAACGACAAAGAATTAAAATATGCTGTAAAATTTAACTCAGTTGACAGTACTTTACAGTACACAACTAAATGGCTTTTACTGATCAGTATACACTCTACAGACACCGTAACTTGGTGAGGTTGGGTAACTACCCACAAAAACAACCCATTAGTTTACTTACTCCCTAATCCGTAAGTGAGTGGAAGAACTCCTGGTAGTACACTAAAGCCATTGCTGAAGTTATTCTATTCACAAATATGGTATTGATTTTTTTTCTGTTCACTTTGAAAATAATTCATTGTCACGTGTATGACAGTTTGTTAAACCTTTATTGAGCTTAATAATAATACTTCAACATTGTTGAGAGGAAAAATCAAACAGTTTCATCTTCTAGAATCGTGAAATCAGCTCACAGTTAAAGTATCTGGGCATTAAATAAAAAAACACCCTCTATATTAGCTAAATAAAGTTTGGGTCAAAGTAGGATGAGTTAGAATTGAACAAGATTCAATACTCAGTACTCGTTCTCAAATCTTTTCTGCATTCCTTACTTAAGATGTTTGACAATGAGCACTGGAACGAATGGAATAAATATTAAGAAGGTCCTAGATGTTAAGCTAGAGGTGTGACTATGTTTAGACTATTGGGCTATAGGCCAGAATATTTTTTAATAGTCTCAGATCTTTTCTGGGGATAATGTATATTCATATTGAGTAGGCCTTATGTGGATACATTAACTAAACAAAACTAAAATGAAAGAAAAAAAAACATTGTCAAGTTCTATAACTCTTAATGTCTGCTAGACTTGAGTTTGATTACTTACATGGTCTACTTAATAAATCTGCTAATTTGATTGTGGTTAACACAGTACAACACAACATTAGCACCTATTTCATGTGTACAGAGCTTTGGATTTTTCAGCGAAGGCCAAGTTTAGATGGTTCAGCGAATAATGCATTTGTACACTGTTTACTATCCAGCTGGAGTAGCTTAGATTACGAACTAACGTCAAACGGTGAATGAAATGACATGCATTTCCGTAAGTGATATCTTCATTTTTGGTGTCTGTGTACTAAAGGTGCTAATGGTAAGGTGTGCCACACAGACAAATCTAGAGCTGATATTTTGACAAATAGCAGCAGATAGCATCTCAAAATTGCACAAAATTGAATCTATGGAGTTGAAGCCATGGTAATCATCTCATCTAAGCTCCAAGTACTTCTGTAAGAGCATCAAATTTGCCTCTGCTCCACAGGGTAATGTTCATTCTGGGTGTGTTCTGTAGCTTTGCTTCCGCTATATATGACTGTCATTAGATCACTAATGGTATCTATTCAGCAGAAATGTTGTTCACTGACTTTTCTTTTTTTTTGGGGGGGGGGGGGGGGGGGGGGAAAAAAACTCCCCC
>JBBJLS010000032.1:6738597-6761298 GCA_037577275.1 Bryconaethiops microstoma | reverse complement strand
GCATAAAAATGACAGAGCCCTTAAACGGCTCATTTTGAAAGGGACTGAAACTGTCAAGAATAAAGCTGGTGAGATCTCATTATGTGGGAGTGATTTTGTGCAAAGAACTTCATGAACATGTTTTGTACAGCCCATAGACCTATTATAACTAAAGTGAGTTTTGCATAATAAATCCCCTTTAACTGTCTTAGACTTGAGACTTGTGAAATTTCAGCCAGTGATAAAAAACCCATACAGAGCTCCAACTTTAATGTGTTAAATGAATAAAACCTGTCTTTCCCAACTTAAATCTATGACTTTTCAGTCATAGTCATTACTGCAATGCCATTCTCAGGTTCGATACGGCATCAAAATATAAAGCATTTGATTATTGAAAAACAGAACCAAACACTACATGTAATAACTGTGGTGTTTAAAGGAAAGAGCTATGCCATCATGAATAGCTCGTAGTTGGATAGCAGATATTCTGTCAAGCACAAAGTTGTCAGCTAAATATAGTAAATTAGAGCTTATACTCCTTTACAACTCACTAAAATGAAGTGATTTTGCCATTCCTTTAAACTTCGCATTCACTGCTTATATCTTCGAGCTTCAGTTCTGTCCTTCAGCCTGAATGTATTTCTCTTATGAAAGCAAACAGTCTTCTGCAAGAACAGGTTCAGATATTATCCCAACTTCATCAGAAACAAACAGAAAGACAGATATTACAATCATTCAAACTTTCTGAAGAATGTGGGTAAGTGCTGAAACAGTTCTAAAACTACACAGACCTTTCAAGCCTGTCTGACTGGTTGGACGTGCAGTGTGCCCCCAAGTCTCAAACTCCTACTAAATAACACAATCAGGAAAAGTCATTTCCCAAAATGCTTAAAAAATCAATATCAATGTTACAGGTTCCTTTTTTATAAACCATGGAGTTCTTTTTCTTTTTGGGGCTTCACTTTTCAACTGAATGTGAACAGTTTGCTCCGCAAGGTCTGTGTCCATGCCTGGCATTTTATTGGTTCAACCACACTGACATTCTATACTGATTTTTGTAGAAAAAGTTTACGGCTGGAATATTAAAAAGGACTGAATAGATGAGGTTTAGCTCCTTCCTCCTCAGGCTGAGACGTCCAATAACATATGTGCAAGATTATCGTAAATCTTAGCTTTTACAGAAGTTAAAGAAATGAAATTGCCATATCAACAATGTAGTATATAATTCTTGGGAATCATCCAAAGAAATGCCAGGCTGTCTTCAGAAATACAAACAAACTACTACTGTACCTTCCCTGTTAATGAGCATCCTTGTTCCTTTCTGCACGGCTTGTCTTGATATAAGAGCTGGTCCTCATATTTGAAATCTACTTTCTGCACAATTACACCTTAATATTGAAAAAAAAACCCATGATATTATTTTTTCAATGATAGTTCTTATCTGAAGTGATGGATTCAGTGATTCTCCAATGAACTCTTTAGTTGCATAGGGCATGCAACTAAAACCGTTTTTTTTTCCTGTAGTCTGAGGCAATAAAAGATTGCTGTACCTGCCAGTTTCTTTCAAAATGAGTCACTCAGCAATCAGAGTGAAGAGCGTTATCAAATGAGAACAAATAATACATTTTGCTGTCAGGAGTGTCTGTGATTGAGACACAGTGCTCATGAAGTCAAAATTCACCAGGCTAATTTTGAATTGCATATTAACATCCACAAATTTAAAAGAGAGGGTGCACTTTCAATGGACTAAGGATATTCTAGTGCTCTTTAACCATGCATTAACCATGCAGTAGTTGGTAATTAACAGCCTGCTTGTGAATAATGCATTTTTGCAGAAGACTGATAATGTTCTTATAAAGTTTATACCAGTAGTTACTATTTAATTGGCTAATTATTACTGCATTAAGAAATTGGTTGAAGTAAGAATTTTCAACACCACTTTTATCTGTGTGTTATACATGATAATCTTCACTGGGTATCCATTATTGTGCCCTTATTAAGATTGTAGTAAGGCTGTTAATTGCAAACTACTGGCTTGTTTAGACTTAATAAGTTCATTACATTGCCATTATTATTATGATAACTCAGTTACTCAGTTATGATAACTACTCAGTTTTCTATATTTATGAGCAAGAATAATGACGAAAGTCCAGTGTCTGTATCACAAAGACTGCAGCCTTTGGTATATCCCTAAATTCAGACTACTTTTTGTCTCCCTGTAGGTGTAAATTTATGTATATCTCTCTCCATGTAGGTGTATAATACTGTAGCATGGGCCTGGACTAACCATCTGCATTTCAATTCAGGAGGTTTTGTGCTGTCGCGTTTGTCATGCATGACTTTGTAAGAAAGCTGTATAGAATATGTAATTATAGGGAGGATAAAAGAAGGTTCTTTACAAAAATGATATTATACTTCTTATATGTAAAACCAAAATACTCAGGAAAAGAAGTTACAGCCTCCAGTAGAATACAAATCAACCTTCTGTTTGATATGTATACATGCACATGATTCTCCAAGTGCATCAGAACATGTGTAGATACATGTCCTGTGGATCATTTTATTCTATAGATGAAATTTACTGTTTTTGGAAAGGCAGCATGAATATTAGAAGAATTATATAAAAATATTGTGTAATTGTCTTGATTTTCATAAACGGAGCATTTGAGTAGAAATGACTAATAAAGTTTAACCCTAAATCTACACCTAAACATAACCCTAACTGTCGCAGAAATTGTTGTAACAATAGCAGCGAGTTATTTGTAGAAAGGGTATTGTGTTATTTTTTGAAAAGGGGTATTGTGTTAATTGTGGAAATGCCTTGGGTTATCTTGAAAGGCATTTTGTTATTTTTTGAAAGAGCGGTATATTAATTTTAGAAAGGGCTTTATGCTATTTTTAGAAAAGGTACTGCGTTATTTTTGAAAATGTGTTATGTTATTTTAAATGGGCATTCATACAGGCATTGTATTATCTTTAGAATGAACTTTGTTGCATTGTTTTTTATAAATGATAGTGTGTTGTTCTCAGAGAGTGCACTGTGTTTTTTCTAGAGGGGCATAGCACAAAATTTGAACAGGAACATTTGTGCAGAAACGCTACAGGCAAATCCTCCGAAAATACAGATTGCACCTCTAGCGGACAGAATGTCTCAATAATCCACAGGATGTGTATGTACTAATGTACTTGTGTACTGATGACCGTGCAGACTCATACACACACGCATGTACTGAACAGGCCGAAATATATATGGGCTAGCTTTATGTTTTTTCACAAACTTTACATCCTTTCATAGTTTTTCGTGATTAGAAAAGTTTTAAAGAACACTTGCCGGTCTGGGTTTAAAGACTTGAACCAAAGATTTAAACCAGCTTTGAAAATGACCTTGAGCCAAGTGTTCTGCTGTGAATAACATAAAAGATGCTCTTGGACAAGCACAAGTAAGGGACAATAGGATATGGCCAGGCTAACAGGTCTCCATGGTAACGAAAACAGAAGTGAAATCCGTCATAGAAGGAAAAAAGTGGGATCGTCTAGTTTTCAGAATTGATTGCCATGGGTGAATAATCCTGTAGCCTTGCAGCGAGACCACTGTGTATACATATACCTTTTTATGGGAATGGCCGTGGTGGCCTTCTTACTCCGCCTTATAGAATTCACGGAAAGATAAATAAAAACACTGATAGACTTATGTGTTTGCTGCAAAAATGAAATATATATGCTAGACCAAATCTCTACTGAAATGTACTCTGCTGAAAACCCAGTATTGACACACTGATTTGTCTGCAAATTGGCCGTAACGGGCTATTCAAAAATATTGGTTTCTTTGTTAAAATTATTTTGTAGTTTTCTATTGGGATCCCATTCATTACTGCATTTTTTTAAACTCAGTAAAACTTGTTTTTACTCAATACCAAACTTGCTGTGCATTTATTTTGACCAAGACTGGGGATTTAATCATAAAATATTAACCCATAAAATGTCCTTAGTTAAATGTCCCTTTTGCAGAAAGGGAATGCATTCAGAAACATGCTTCCCATACTAAGATTTCAGGAGTTAAAGAAATACATCATTGATAACTTACTTTCTTTGCTTTTTTATTATTACTTTCTTATACTTGCATATTACCCTTAATTTGTGTTTAAAGTCATTATCAGATCACCTGTGGACTGTATCATTCGACAAATAAAATGTAATAAAATGTAAAGTGAATCATTAAATTGAACGCTTTTATTCTAATCTGTTAAGGATAATATATGGATCACTTTGGTGTTGCTTTGGCCTTTCAGTTTGTACCAAACTGATCCCAGATAGAACAGTGATTCCAAGAAGAACGGTGTCTAACAAAACACTGTTAGGCAGTTTCTATTATGATAAACACAGGCACAGAAGACATATATGCCATATAGACATAATGTATGTTTCTGTATGCATCACGTGTCAATACTATTGTACCAAGCTCATAAATGTGACCAAAGTCTTGCCTGTCCCTCCTCGGTCTGCATACACACATGTGCACGTCGTCACTATGGCAACCAATCTGGATATACGAGCAAATGTGACTACAGACTGACCATACAAATTGGATTTGGTCACTTGTTACTCGAGATCTGAACACTTAAGTCTAAAAATCTGATTTAAGAAGCAAATCCAATTTGTCCTGCCGTGTGAACAAAGAATTAGAGACAAAGACAACTAATAAGTCAGTAATCATAATGAGATTACAAGATTTGAAACTGGAATCATTACACTGCTTTATTATAAGAAAAAATAATTACATTACTGTAATGCATTGCTATTTCCCGCAGCACCTTTATTGAGTACTTAAGTATCTGTTACATAGCGTTTATTTATTATTGACTGTCATGTCTGGGGACAGTGACGGTGAAGGGCCACTAGAGGCTGCCACATATAAGGTGATGTTTTGGGGGCTGTTGTTTTGAAGAGTAGGTAGGGTTCTTGTTATTTGTCACAGCTGGGGTGTGTTTAATAATGATTGCTGGTGTTTTGTTATGGGTGGACAGGGTTTTGTGTTGGGTATTTAAGTTCAGTTTAGGTGGACCTAGATTGTCGGTCCACCGTCCGAAAACCTCCTTTTCTTATGAGTATCTCTAGACTCCTTTGATTTTGGATAACTCTAGGATTTTGGTTTTGCAGGCCCTCGAGCCTTTTTGTGTTTTTCTGAGTTTTCAAATAAAATCATTCAATGAAAGTCTTCGGAAGTGCTTGCCTTTCTGTGGGAGTCAGGGGAGGCCATGACAGAGACTCATTATTTTACTGACGTATTGTTTTACCCCTAGTTTATAGTTTCACTTGTGTACATGTTTTAATTTTGCTATTTATAATTAAGTTGTTTATCTTTTGCAAACAAACATAGTATTATACTTGTTCAATAAAGATGTCTTGGATCTTGTATGATACTTATTACTCGACCTATTTTTACTATCATAATGTGATAAAGTATTTGATAGGTAAAGTTACCTCAATATGACAGATTATATGATTATAAACTATGATAACAGTTTCCCACACCTCAGTGGATTTTTTTCTCTGATTTCCAGTGTGTTTTAATTTCAACTGCTATTCAGTTTGTTTTCCTTCCCCTCTTTCCAAGTCTTTTGTTGAAGGATACATAGTTTAGTCGCACGCTGAGCTTTAGTCACTGCTGACGGAATTTCATGTTCCAGGACAAAGCAGGAGCTGATAAATGAAGTTTGAAGTCTTCTGGTCAACAATGTGACAGGGTCAAGGACAGACAATCAAGTGCCCTGGCAAACTCTCCGATGTTCAGACAAAAGACTGGCAGGCAAGGCAGCGTGACATTGTGACTGCCACCAAATACATAAATATATAAATAAATAAATGGCAAGCTTTGTGTAATATGACCCAGACTTTAGTGAGGCCATCTTTTTTTTTTAATCAGAGCCATAAAAAAATAGTGCATCAAAAGGTATGTAAAGGTTTTAAGAAGCAGAATAATTTCGTCTTTTTATGCTCTGGAACACTGAAAAGCAATTCATGGTTTCCTTGTAACAAATAAAAGACAAAAAAAACCCAACATAAAATAAAATCACAGCTTTAAAAAAAAAGGCTACTTTCTCTCTTTTCAAAGGATCCCTAATCTAAGCAATCGAAATCAGAATCCCTTAGAGTCCTTCTAATATGTCAGAGTATATTATTACATGCCTTATTGGCGCCTTGATTTTCATTTAATCTGCCTCTGTGATGCACCACTGCTTACCCTTTATGATCTCATTCTGTTTTATTGCACGTGCATTGTGCCTTGCTGGCGATATTCTCATTTATTGTCACTACCCAGCAATAAAATGCCCGCAAGTTTTATTATACAACCTTTTTACTGCTTTTACACGAAAACATGAAGAACACTAATAGTATCTACAGGAAGAGACAGCATGCTGAAATCTCCACAGACAGACCGAAATTTGTTAGGTCTAATTTCACTCCCACAATCCCATTCATTCATTTACTAAGACCAACAAATCCAAAAGACTGACCTGAAAAATTACAACCGGAAAGATGAATAAGAACTGTCCTTGAGTTGCTATAAAATTCTTCCAAAACTCAATACTGCAGTACACTGTGGAGTGCAGATACACATCAGGCTGGGAAAATAATCTAAACAGAAACCTGATCAGACCATTTTGTGAGTTACTGCCTTTCTAGCGAGTATTCTTGGCTTCTTTCTTTTTTGTCTTCATCCTCTTTATCATCTTTTTCTTTACTTAGAATGTCCTATATTTTTTGTTTTGAATTCTTAACCATGCACGCACAGGTATAGAGCCATTTAATTTGCACGAAGCTGTAACCTTGTCTTCTGTTTTTAGATTTTCTCGAACGCCAATCATGGTTAAAGACTTGGCATTTCAGTTTATCATAGTTCTATAATGTGATGAGACGACATTCACCGCAAATTAAACATCTACATATGAGCATTAGACTAATTTACAGCCTATAGAAATGAGACTTAATAAGAGACGTGGTAACACGGTAACAACAGGACTGGAATACGACTGGTTACTAAGAAACTGGCGACATTCGGTGGAGAAATTCGCGAAATAGAAAGCCTACACCTATGTTTCTCCATACATCATGCAGTTATTTTTAAAAGATTATTTAAAGGAAGTACTTTTGTGCACTGTTTACAGGCACTGGTGACATTGTGTTATCAAAATCGCAATAGCCTTGAGCACAAGACTCACGCTTTATTTTGTCCTTTCTAACAGAGTCATGCAGAGTCGTTGTTTTTTGCATTCTAAATTAAAAGTCACTCATAAAATCATTAAACACTGACTACAATTCAAGCCAAAATCTCTCAATATGTATTAACAAACTACATTCCCCATTCCCCATGACCATATTGGACAGCTGGTGGTCTGGTGGTTAGGGAGTTGCTCCTGTAATCAGAAGGTTGTGGGTTTGAATCCCAGGAGTACCAGTGGCACCTCTGAGGTACCCTTGAGCAATATACCATCCCCATACACTGCTCCCCAGGTGCTGGGTGGCCCCTGTGATCAGAAGGTTGTTGGTTCGAATCCCAGGAGTGCCAGTAGCAGCACTGAGATACCCTTGAGCACAATATCGTCCCCAGACAATGCTCCCCAGGTGCTGCGTTGATGGCTGCTTGATGGGTTAAATGTAGAGAAAGAATTTAACATTGTTCACCCTGCGTGCTGTGGTGTGTTCACGTGTGACGGAAGGGGCCACTTTATTTTTACTTTACTTTATGTATATGGCATGTGTGATATGTCAAATGTTTATTTGCACATTTTTTTACGTTAACATATTACTCACTTAATATTCATTAAAATACACTCAACATTCCTTGCTAACAAATACATTTACAGTATGTTCAACGTTTGAGTACAGAGTCACATTTATTAGCCAGAACATGTCTAAAAAGCAACCCAATATAACTAGAATTAGAATTACAGTGTGGATGGCCACACAACTTTCAGTTAAAGAGCTGTTAAGTGACAGGCAATGAAACAGTTATGAAGTGCATTTAAAGTTAAACGACAGTCTAAATGGTTGTGCTGCATGTCAGTTCATAGGATGTCCGACATGCACCGTCACGTATTCTTTCCAAGTTGTGTAGGAAACTTGTTTTATTTAACATATTTCATGAACATGTTTTCAAGAATTCAATCCTTAACAGAAATGCAAATCTGTAGTTTATGAAATATATGGATAATATAGAAACTGTGTTTGAACAGAGTACAATATCTCTGTACATTGAATAGTATGTTCATAGGATTTATAGCATATTATTAATAGCATTTAGGGTATAATAGCTATTGTACTATGAATTAATCAATCGATGAATGCATCACTTTTTAATTTGTTCTGACTGGTTTAGTATGTTATAATGGTGCATTGTGTTAGACTTCAAATGCAAAATCATTAAAATGTTGGTTCGATTTGAAGCAAAAGAAATATTATTATTATTTTTCTTTCATTCCTGATTAGCACCTACTTTTGGGGACATGAGAGGTGCTGTTTTTCGTAGGAGTTGCACTGTCAAAGGATTCCACCTACCAGTCATTAATTCTCTCTCGACTGCAAGCTGTACTACTTGAGCTTGAAGAGTGCATCATGCTTGGGCTGCTCTCTGTGAGAGTGTTGTGGAGGCTGAAAAAGTCAGTGCCATTTCCCTGCTGCCATAACGCTCGGTAAGCCTCAAGAGCTGAGTGGGATGACCTGAGAAGCTTTTTTTACTGTCCGTTTGCTGTTGACAGTTTTTTCCTTCATTTGTTTAGACAGAAATTGGTTTGCCACAATCAATTCTAAATGCCTGTTGCTGGTAAATTTCGTTGCGTGCGGAAAATTATTTGAATCCAAGGAGGGATTCGGGTACAAAGATGTCTTGTGTTTAGATATATGTTTGCATTATGAATCGTACAACACTATTAGTCCAATTCATATGTAGTATAGTGGACCATGTATAGTATAATAGTTTGCTCACTCCCCGTATACTAGTTACAATCAAATATTAACTGTTCAACTTTGGTAGTATAAGGTAGTACTGCCATACGCTTGAACCGATAAATGATGGTTTTGCAGCTAGCTACTCTGTTTTACTTACTAATCCTGAAGTATTGCCTCATCCATGGAATGTCGGTTGCTAGGTTACTAACAGAATTTGAATGAAGCGTCTGAAGTCACTGTATTTTACTGTCCATTTTTTTCTAAGGATTTTTCATTCTTAATTCATATTCAAAAATACAAATGAAAGCAGCAGCGAGTCACTAGAGATGCACTAAAAAAGTTGCATGATTTTCAAGCAGTGTCCAACAAATTACTGCAGAGAGGGCATCCTTTCTTTGAGATTATGATCAATGAACAGACCATAGTTGATGCCAACATGCTAATTTACATTCATATTCCTGATAAAGCATTCCACTTATTAGAGACTCAATTTTTGCAACGTCTCTGTGATCCCCCGACATAGTGTCCCTTTGGCTGCAGCTTTGGTGTTAGTTTGAGGACGATCATGCTTGTTTTGCTACTGCAGTTGACTCTTCAGTAGTTATTAGAACGGTTATACTTGTGAATGATGAATGTCTTCGGCAAAAAAGGCATTGCCTATCAATGAATAAATTTGATGAATATCACCCAGTTAATAAATCGTTCAAGGCAAACTCATTTTTATTACATCTTTTATCGCCTTGGGCAGCACTCAGTTACTTTGATCCTCAGCATGCCTCTGCATAAAGGATCATAAGGAATTGTGCCATTAGAGTGAAAGGAACAGCTTCTTTTTATCAATTACATCAAAGTTTAGTGGGTGCCCATTAAGTATACAAATTTATGTCTCTGGATACACAAAATTGTTCATCAGAGTAATTTTGGAAGGACAGCTTTTGTGTAATTTAGCCTGGTCACATGGTGGGTGATAAGAACACGAGTTGCATCACAATTTAATTCCTTAAAGCATTGTGCTTGTTAGTGTTTTGACTTCAGAGTGTTTTACGCTGCTAGTGGCATCTACAACCAGAATCATATTAGAAGACTTGGTCAAAGACTTGGTCGACATTTACTTATTTTGGGCTTTGTTTGTAGTGGTGCTTTGTTTCTGCTCTCTTTTTGACTCATGAGGTTACGACTGATCTCAGAATGTAGCTTTAAATCTCAGTTCCGCTCCCAAGTGTATAAAGAGTTGGATGAAGAAGAGTAAGGGATAAGTGAACAATACTTCATTAATCATCTCATTAATCTTAACAAGGTGAGCGTTGTATTATTCTAAAGTAATCATAAATAGCAAACACGTTTAATTATACAGTAGCAATTACACAATGAAGCAGGTTTCCATTCATTTTACATTCTGTATCAAGTTAGTAACTCTGTAATGTTGGCCTTTCTTAGAATTATATAAAACAAGAAAAAAGAAACAAGAGGGCAAAAGAAACAAGGCTGTTTTTTAAAAAGGCAAAAAAACAAACAAATGTGAAACGGAGATTTTATAATATTTTCACTGCTTTCTCTTGTTTCTGGACCACAATTTATTACTCTTTGAAAACTCAAATAAGCTTTATTGTTGTTATTGTTTTACAAGTCTGTTAGCATTTGTGTTACTATCTCTTTTTCAGCAAGAACAATAAAAAAACAATTCTTAGTAGAGGAATAAGAACTGTAAGGGTACCATTAAGACAAATCTTTGTCTGATTAAAAAAAATAGCTAAATGTTTGTGTGTATGTGTGTGTGTGTGTGTGTGTGTGTGTGTGTGTGTGTACCATCAACTGACCTGTTTCATAGTCTCACAGCACGATTGAAAACTACAGGCCTGCAGGTTCTTTCTCTGTGTTGGTTTGATTACATGACCATGATCCTACTTTGTTTATATCATTCTTTTTATGTAACACTTTAGACAAGCTCATTGTGTTGTTGCATCTGTGGCCACTACTGCTAAAACTTTCAAAAAACAGTGCAAATACTGTCAGATTTGTGAACAATTTCACTGGATTTACACCAATTATTGATGTATGTATTATCTTACAGTTGACCTAAAGACCAAAAGTGAAAAGTGATGAGAGACAGGACAGTGTCCGGGAAGAGTCTGTAGCAGGCATAGCAAAGGTTATAACAAAACTTTATTTTTTTGAAATACAAAGTCATTTTAAAAAGATCTAATATAGTAGTTACATGGTGGAGTCTTCATATAGTGCAGAGGTTGAAAAAAACAATAAAAGATGCAACAACATGTTCTAATAAAATGGAAAAAGCCTTAAACGTGATGTTCTCTGTAATGGGTTTTTAGAGGTGCTCAACTTTAAAATGTCATAACTTGCTTCTTGAGATGGTGATAACAGAAACATAAAAGGCCCAAAATGTATTTTGCAGATCACCACACAGATATCTCTACTACTTACAAGTGCAAAGGCATCGAAAGTTCCGGCAGAACCTCTCTACTTGTTTCATTGAGCTATGAGGGAGAAATAATTTATATCAAATCAGACCATGCTTTTATCATCACCAGTGATTCTAAGGCTTAATGAGGGATGAAAAGCGCGAGCAATGGAGCCAACTTATTTTGACTTTCGCCGACTGTTCCACTTAAAGTGAAAAGAACAATGACTGTTGTGTGGTACAAATGTAGGGCACTGTTTTGAAAATATACAGGCCTTGACTGGAAAAGGCACCCGCCGTATTTGGAGAGATTCATTGCTGTGATGAAGTTCACCACATTGAAAACTCATTGACTCAAATCCCTCATGTCTTGTTAAATGGCATTGCAGCTCCAAAGAGACTTGCCCTGCGCTCACCAGGCAGATGTTGTTGCCGACAGCGACAGGGTCTTCCGAAGCAGTGTGATCCTCCAGGACCAACCAAAGCAAACACAAAGCAGATTTTCATCAGGGGGTTCTCCTCTTGTTTGGCTCCGCGCTGCACACAGAGTCGCTGTGGCTGAGCAAAGGCCCTTAAGTGAAACCACAAGTGATGAGGAATATAAGCAGGCCAGGTGACAGAGGATTAAGTCGGGGAGCTCTAATTCGGCACATCTACCAAAATAATTAGATGGCAAGTGCACACAAACACCTGTGGTTGCTCACCTAAAGAGCTAGCAGAGCCAGCCTTAATTTCAAAGGATCTGTAGGGAAATGCTCTGTGGTGTGTGTGTGTGTGTGTGTGTGTGTGTGTGTGTGTGTGTGTGTGTGTGTGTGTGTGTGTATGTGTTGCTGTTCACAGGCGTAGCCCATGCCTCTGAGAGCAAATACACTCAGAGGAGTTTTTATTTATGTTTAACTTGTTTATCAAGAGCTAACCGCACACAAACAGGCTTTGTGCATGTAGCCCTGCTGACATTGACCTTGGTGCTGTCCTCACACCATTGTTTCATCAGACTGAGGGGCAATAAGGTAATTTAGCAGCAAAGCATTTTTCTGTCTTCATCAGCAGTTTATATTTTTGTCAATAAAAAAAGGGCAAATTAATCAGGTCCTTTTGTTATGGTTGCTCAGTCACAATTACTACATGTACAGTTTTTAAACACGAGCATGGCTAACAGTACAAAGATGTTGAAAGGTCCTTTTAAAAGCTTGCAGGTTTATCATCTAGTATTAGTCCCTATTCAGATGAATGTAGATGTTTCTGAAAGTTTGTTTTCTTGGCATTTTGACTAACCATTCACTTTAACTGCTAAAAGTGACCAAAAATTGCTTTGGGAAAACACTCTCTTGGACTGAGATTTCAAGTAGTCCTTAATGTCAGTGACACTTTGCAATGCTAAGCATACTTCAGGACTCATGTATCTAACCTGGGTCATCAAGTCTCCCGGATCTGGGCTTTTTCTGTGTGTTATATGATATTTAATTCATCAATACACAGTTACTATACTACTATGGATTCATATATTTTATAATATATTTTAGACATACTCGTTGTGTTGTTGCAATGGTGACATGTTCTCCATGACATACTTCTGGCAAGTTCATAACTAAAGTGATGTCCAGTTTTATGACATATCACCTCCCCCTGGGCTGGCTTGCTTTTGTGAGCCTTCATCTGTTTTGTTCTTGTATTATCATGTGGATAAAGGGATTTTCATAAACACTGTTAGTGTGGATGGATATTATTTTAATGTTGAAGGAAAAAATACATACATTCAAAATTCAAGGATAAGTGGGCATGAGGATTTTTACTATAGGTCTAGACCAGTGTTTACCACCCTGGTCCTAGAGATCTTCCTTCCTGAGAAGTCCACTTGGTCTGGGTAATGAAATCCCTGACTGGCTGAAGTGTAAAGTAAGGGGGAAGGGGCAGCATGTTAGACCAAGGTTGGGGCAGCTGGTGGCCTGGTGGTTTGAACCCCAGGACTGTCAGTAGCACCACTGAGGTACCCTTGAGCAAGGTACCGTCCCCATACACTGTTCCCTGGGCGCCGCCCGCTGCTTCACTTGGGTGGATGGGTGCCCTGTTGTGCTGTGGTGTGTTCAATAAGGGTCACTTTACCTACAATAAGAAATACAGCAAGAAATGAGGATGGTTGGTGTCCACTGTTTTAGACAGTATACCACTAATCCCATTCTGATTCAAAACGAGCATAACCATGGCTGTGTAATGTCCAGTGCACAGGAGTCCAAGGCACATATGCCTGTGAATATGCATAATTACACCAGAAACCATATGAGTGCACAACCAAATAATACATGTGCAACTGTCCTCCTGCATGATATCACAACAGTATGCATCTGCCTATATACACAACTGGGATTTTGAGAGATAACTCAGTGTAATGAGCCCCTTGACAGTCTTAACCTCATTTGTTAAACTGGCTAATTAAAAAGACATTTATGACACAAATAAAACCTGTGTGCATTAAATTAACACAGCTCGAATGGTTACGCACAACATTTCTACACAGAATAAACCATCCTCTTGAGCATTCATCAACCTGCATAAAAACACTTGTGAGAAAAGGCTTTTTTTAATCTCATACGAGTGAAAAGCATTTTGGTTGGTCTTTGGTGGACCATGACGTTTAGGCCTGTATTGATGGGGTTAGCAGTCTGGAGCTAATTCACCCCAGTACAAGCACAAGAACAAGGAAAAATAACTAATATGGTACAAGCCATCCAACACATTAACATTATTTTTAATAAAAGTCTCATATTGAGGGGCAGTTTCCTGCAGGGCTCTGAACTGGTTCAAAGAATGTAAGCAAGCAATATTTTACTTGCAATGAAAACCAAACCAAAAATGAAACCATCCTGAACTGTTAACGTTACTCTGAAATTTCCCTTACCAGTTAATGGAATTATTTATTCATTGCATGAATAATCATTTTGGGAGAAATTTGTTTTTTGAGAGTGTTTGTGGTCAGTCAAAATCATGCCTTTATAATGGTAACCTTCCAATCGCTGCTTTGCATGCCAGCATCTGAACTAAAAGCTTTCATCAAAAGTAAGATTTAAATGGTCCAGTTACGTGTTTTATATTTTCTTTTAACGCCTGCAGTTTTTAAGCTTGTCCTGTGTTTTCACATGACTGTATACAACTGTTCTGTCCAAACTTTATCATGAGGATAGAAACCGTACACTCATAGGCCCCAAAAATTATTTCTGCTTGGGATGCTGGTCCTGTGTCTTTCACATCTTAAGAAAAAATGTGCAGTAGCTTATTACTCATCTTCACAAACTCCCAAATGACTTTGGATCAATGTCTAATGAGCTTTAGTTTGCAGTATGATTTTAAGCATGCTGTGTAGCATCTCGAGGGCTGACTGTAAAAGACTGAAGAAAGGCAGCTATGTTAGCATCCACAGCCTTTTTGATCACTGTAAGCACAATACTCCAAAGAAAACTGAGCTTACATAGTTTTCTCACCATAACGTTTTCATATTTACATGTTAAACAGATAACCAGGCCTATTTGCAATCATAACACTTTCTAAAAGTAATTATGGGCTATGTTACGTTTTGGAGCAGCTTACAGATTTATAAATTAAGTCTAAACATGTTTTTGTTTAAAAATACAAGTACATCTGTTGGTAGCTTTTACATCCTATTTTTATTTATTAAAACATACAGTCTATGTAACCAGTTTCAAATTTTGTTCTAATTGGATTAGAAATGTTGGGGCTGGAGCGCAAGAGCAAAAATGTGATTCTGCACATTTTCATTTCTAAACATTTTCATTCCTGAGCCCTTATTTTGTGGACAGAACTCATATGTAGTCTCATATTTTCCTTTCACTTGTGAAACTCCATTCAGAATCTTGATGCTGTTTAGGCTTAATCCCAAACAGCATCAACCCATGGTACTTTATCACAGGGCCTCAGATAAAACAACCTAAAAACCATCAGATTAAAATAACCTAAATTAATAACCACATTTTCAGAACCACCAGTACAATAAAGCCATCTTAACGACTGAGCGACGTCTTCCAGTAAGGTAATACTAGCCATCTGTCTGAAACCAGGGTCTAAGTTAAGTATCTGACTTGGCCAGTCAAAAACATTCAGTTCAACCCTGAAAAATCCCACTGTTGCTTCTGAACTTGGTTTGTCAGGTTGCTGCAAGGTTTTGGTGACGACCATTTGGTTGGATCTGAGTATCCAGATGCTTCAGTATGCTACAGATTTCACCCAGCTGCTGTTATCAGTCTTCACATTATCAGTGAAGACAAGTGAGTCATTTCCGCTGGTAGCCATACATACCCAAGCCACCAAGTTTCATAGCTGAGATGACGCTCAAGCATATAGGCTGTTCCTTTTTCTCCACTCTCCTCCTTTCATTACTCTAGCACAGTTTAATCCTCTTTTCATATTCTATAACATTTTATCCCAGGACCTGTAATGTTTTTATGTATTTTCTTTAGCAAACTGTAATCTGGCCTCTCTATTCGTGAGGCTTAACAGTGCTTTGCATCTTGTATTAAACCCAATGAAGTTATAGTGCTGTATTTATGTTAGTCTTTGACTCATCTGTGCCCACATTCAGATCTATTCAGCAGCCCTTCTTTCATGATTGAAAGGATTCTTCAGTCACCCTCTGCTGTGATATTTCACAGGCTGCCAGGTTGTTCTCTACTGCTAAGCTCACCAGTGCAGTATTGCTCCTTAACAATGCATGATGGGTGTACATGCAGATGTGTCAGTACAGGCGTAGATGCACGTCCTGTAGATTATTGGGCAGTTGTGCTTTTGTCTGCTAGATGACAGCAATTGCTAGAGGCACAGAACATGAGAGCGTCCAAGCAGAGGAAGAATACTTTCTGTTTTATAGAATGTTATGGAAATTCCAAACAATGCGATTGCCTGTTTTTCTATAAATGGAGTGTTTATGTAGAACTGCAAAAGTAAAGCCTAACCCTACCCCAACCCTAATCTTAACCATTGCAGAGATCAGTGAAACACTGGCATTGTCTTACTGATAGAAAGGGAGTGTCTAGCAATGCTAGGCTCAAGGCTAACCATTATCCTACTACTAATTCTACTGCAGAAACTGGGCATTGGATTATTTCTGAAAGGCCAGTGTATTATTTTTTGTAAATTGTATTGTGTTATTTTTTGAAATGGCATAGTATTTTTTCAAAACAGTAGCAATCGTGTAGAAACGCTAACCTAAAGACTACCTCAAAGCATCACAGAAAATGCATATGGCACCTCTAGTGGAAAAAAAGCCCCACATGACTTGTTCATTTCCACATACTGCTGAAGTGGCAGTATTCTTATATGATATATTCAATATTGACAAACATAATCTCAAATTAAAGTTGAAAGTCTTTACTATATCTTCATAACAAACCAACGATAATTGTGTCACTGTCCAATTACTAATGAATTGCACGATTTTATTTAGTCTTGCTGCTGGGGTATAAAACCTAAGAGTGCCTCACATTTTCAGATTCAATACGAATTTGAAGGTCAAGATTTGATTAGATTTAGAAATGTGTTAGAAATATCTTGACAGATTGATTTGGCTCAGATAAATAAAAGTTCTCAAGTAAAACTCTTTAGTTCTTCTCAGGTCATACTGTATCACCCTTAACTTTCACACTGCCAATTAAAAGGCTCATACAAAAAATGGAATTTTTATTCCTTTTATACAGAAAGGGAGAGCTAGGGGCTTAGTTAACTGAGTGCATTGCAACACAATGTTTCACCAATTAGCCATAACTAATGTTGTACAGATACCCCTCATGTCACCAAAACAGCTCTGACCATTGAGGTATAAACTCCACAAGACCTCTGAAAGTGTGCTGTGGTATGTGGAACCAAGACGTTAACATCAGATCAAGTCCTGTAAGTTGCAAGACAAGGCCTCCATATATCAGATTAGTTTGTTTGGCACATTCAACATATTGATCCTTGATCAAATTGAGATCTGAAGAATTTGGAGGCCACTTTTTATCATGTTCTTTGTCTCAAACCCACCTGAACAATGTATTGCGTTGTGGTAGGGTGCATTAGCCAGCCGAAAAAGTCCACTGCCGTTAGGGAATACTGTTGAGATGAGGGGTATACAGGGGGTCCTCAGGTTACAACAGTCTCTACATACGGGTTTACACCATTAGCGTCATACTTATGGACTATGTGGACAAACTAGTTTGGTTGCATGTGGTGGAAGAATCCACAGTAACACTATGTATGAATGAGGGAGTTTTCCTTTTCCTTGTCCTTTTCCTGTGGCTTAGTTGTGTTTTTTATGATTTTACAGCTGTGTTAGGATAGGTAGGTGACTTAGGCAAGGTTGTGTTTTGACTAACACCAACATCACCTGTTGAATGAACAGACCTGTGTCGTAACTCGAGGACCCCTTGTACTTGGTCTGCAACAATTTTTAGGTAAGCGGTATGTGTCAAACCTCGCCATGCCAAGAGTCAAGATTTCCCAGCAGAACATTATTCAGAGCCTCACACTGTCTCCTCTGGCTTGCCTTCTTTTCAAAGTGCATCCTGGTGCAATATATTCTCCAAGTAAGCCACAAACACACACCTGGTCATTTGCATGATGTAAAAGAAAACGTAATCCATCAAACCAGGCCATCTTATTTCATTGCTCCATTCCTGATGCTTAGGTGCCCAATGCTTTTTGCGGGTAACAGGGTCAGCATGGGCACTCTGCCCAGTCTTTGGCTAAGTAGCCCCACAAGCAGAAAACTGGGATGCACTGTGTGTTCTGAAATGTTTCTATTATTTCCAGCCCTCTTTGTTTCTGACATTTTGTGCTGAAGGAGTTTTTGTCTGGGATTGGACAGACAGGCTAGCCTTTATTCCTAATGTGGATCAATGAGTCTTAGGCACCCATGAGCAAGTCACCAGTTCACCGGCTGTCCTTCCATGGACCACTTTTCTAAGGTACTAAACACCGTGTACCCATAACACACCAGAAGACCTACCATTTTGTAAATGCTTTGACCCAAGCGTAAAGCCATCACAATTTTGCTCTTGTCAAACTGTCATCTGTTGCTGATGCACATCAGATACCTACACTTGCCCATTTTCCCTGCTTCCAACACAGCAAGTTGCACCCTAATATATCCCAGCCCTTGACAGGTGCCATTGTAACAAGATAATCAATGTTACTCACTTCACTTTGCAGTGGTTTTAATATTGTGACTGGGTGCATATGTCTGGTAGTTTAGAAACATAGGAGAATGAGTGCTCAGAAATCAGTTAGAATGCTGATACTATTTGCAATATGGAAGACAGCAAACAGTAGATCTCATCTGGGGGAAAATGTGCCGGAAACAAATAATCGTCATGTTTCAAAGAGGCATGTGCAAAAAGGAAGGCCCACTGAGTAAGGTTTTACTTTCCTAAAAAAAAAAAAAACTTAATACTTTACCATTTTAAAAAATATTCTGTCATTTTGTTCTCTCAGTAAGTGTACATCTCAGAGCAAATGTAAGCTGCATTCATTGCTCAGCAAAGGGAAGAACACAGTGAACTTTTTTCTCAATTCTTTTCTCTATTGTATGATCTTTAAGCAGGAGACAATTTGCATTATGTGGCATTAGTGAAGGGATTAGGGAACATGATTTATGCTAGCAAGACATGCTTCATTTTGGCAAATGAGTTTCTGTTCCCAGTTGAACAATGGAGCACTGTCTGACCCTCCCTTAATCTCACTGAACAAAAAAGCCCTGCTAAACTGTAACTTTGGGACCTTGTTATTCAGGCCATGATTAAACCAGTGCTCCTAAATTAACATTAGACTGGATCTCTATTAATTCTCTGTATTATCAGTGTTAATCATACCGTGTTAACCAGCCAATCAGAGAACAATAATTGAAAAATGGGAAAAAACTGATATTGCAGCAACTAGATGTAAAATGCATAAATGTCCATTCATTTTGGTGAATGTGCCTCAATTAAAACGGTTTGCTGTTTAATGTGCGCTAAACTTCGAAAAAGTGTAACATTTCACTGCATAATTCAGCATAACGTTCCCTCATATTTTATCAAAGACAGTGATGGTTTCAGCATCCTACAACCAAAGGTTTATGTGTAATAAACAGAATACATAAAGAGAAGATATAATGGTCATATCTATGCCCTTCCCCACAAATGCATCCACAATTCTAAAGCCTTTGGTAACATTTTTCCATCGCAGATATCATGGGAAAAAAATCCTACAACCCACAAGAGTATCTCCAGCCGTGCTGCAGTAGCATGGTGTAGCTATGATGATAACATGGTTAGCTAGCATGGTTAAAACCTCCAAACCTGGATAACTTTCTGCTTAATGTAGGCCTATAAACCAAGTGTATTAATCAAATGTTTATCCCTTTTTACCCCATCGACTGTAACAATGTGGTCTGTCACATATAGAAAATGCATAACTGGGTGAGGCCAGTTATGCACTTTTGGAACCGCAATTATGAATGGTTATGCAATTGGCAGGGATTGAGCTTGCAATCTCCCAATGATGGGCAATGCTTAGAGAGTTGCATCAACTTGGAGCCTCTATAAGTTTAGGTATTTCGACTAAAACTGAGTGTGATACCATTTCTTATTAGGTTCAAGAAGATTTCAGTCAGCATTCTATAAAGCTTGTCCAACATAGCAACAGTTCAAAAATGCATTTGCAGGATGTGCATGGCTGGGTCACAAACAGCCTGATTGCTTACAAGCTGCTCCAAAAACAAACTAAAACAAAAGGTGAAATTGTGCAGTCCGGTTCCATAGTGACCCTGAAATTTGCAATCTGACTTCCATTTAAGAGTGACTCACTCTTTGATGACATTCCAGTGTTATTAGAGCTGAACTGTTAACTGCAATCAGAGGGCACATCACATCTGGCCCAAGGAGAGGCAGGAGTCAGGATGACTGGCAAGGGCCTGACTGCACTGGCCAGGTGCAGAGTGAGAAGGGACCTCCCTGTTAACACATGGCACAACACTCAGCCAGGGAGATTAATGGGTCTGACTACACGGCAGCCGAGCGGCCAGGGATGGGAAAGTATAATTGGCCCGGGCCAAGTATGGGCATGGACAGCTGCTCATAGCAGGAGCCAATCACACTCTGTCATCCCTGCCATACCTCCAGTTGTTCACCCAAGGTAAGTGTAGCCCCATCCAAGTGATGATGAGTTGCCAACGAATGCATTTTAAATGACTGAAGCACCTTAGCCTCCTTCAGAAAACAACTCTCACTGGAGAAAGTGAGTCACAGATGTGTGTCAGGTGATTGTAGAAACCTCTGTACGTATACAGTATTTACCTCAACAGACTCTAGTCGAGAAGCCTGCATCGCATGCTTCTGGAGTGAAAACTTTGAGACTCCTAAATCAAAGCCAGAAACATCTCAAACAAGTCAATATTCTACAAGTTGTACAGCATATTGTGACTACTTGGTAACTTTATTGTATTCAGTTGTATGAAACCCTTACTAAGCCTATGATACATTCAAGATAAAATAATCTTTTATAAAGCTTATTCTTCTTTTATGCTAAATCTATTCAATTTAGAAAGTGCAGTATGTTTGTATTAATAAAACTACTTTGACTAAGATTTCTCACTCCTCTCCCAGGATGATTGAACACCCTGTTCTCAGTGGTCCACCTCTTGTTCTGCATAAAGTCTTTTGACACCCACATGCTCGTCTAATTTCACTGAAGTCCTTGCTCCTGCGACAGATGTTTAAGACGATGTAAATTCACTGGTGACATTGAGGTGGTGCTTTGCTATTCAAATTAGCACTGCGCCCTCAATGCTAAACGGCTTCCGCATTGGTCGACCGTACCTGTGCCTGCATAAACAGCTGTGACCCCACGCAGGAAGTCAGGCATCCCACTTCCTGTGGCAAGCTGTGCCGCTGCCTTTTCTGGCCAGAGATGGCTTTCTAATTGGTGTCCTCTCACCTCTTTATACTGAGATGCTTCTGTTTGACAGTTCTTGGCAGCAGGTGGAATGTCCTTGAAGAACAAAAAAAGTCAGATCAGAAACCTGCTAAGGCAAAACACTTGAAGCTTCTTCAAAACATCAATCAAGAGGAGGGCCGGACACAATAAAGGATGCCGGATCCAAGGGGACAGAGTGGCTCCTGCACCCTGACAGTGTCGTTTAGGTCAAAAATATTGAATTGCCACCTTTCGATAAGGATAGTTTCATCTGTGCCCATTAAAGTTGATGCACTGATAAAGCACTTTTCACCCTTTAACAAAGGCTGGGGAATGAGGTGTTTAAGATGTGGTTGCCTCATATGCTGAAGTGCCAGGAAGACAGATTTATGTTCCCGATGGGACGTTCTAGTGACACAGCTCAATTTGCTTGTGAAATATATTTCATGCACTTTCAAAAAGGGTGAAGCAATCTTTCATCATATAGGTTTTCTCTTTGATATCTTGAATAATGTTTCTGGTATAAAGATTAAATGCTAAAAGTTGCTGAAATAATGATTTAACAGCCACTCTTTGGCGTGCAAGACTACTGGAGAGATTCAGCAATCTTTTACCTGTCTACCTTTCTGGATTGGAGCTCAGAAGCTCATTTAGATATTATGAAAATCCAGAGAGGGAGAAGAGGCAAAGACAAGGAGCCACAATAGATCTAATTCTCATCCCATTTTGAGATAGATCTATACAATGAGAGAGCTGAGAAAAGTGAGCCTGGAGACACTTGGAAAATAAAATGTAGAGAAAAGGCTTCAAGTAATTTCATACAGACACTTCGACCGTGGCCATTGTCATGGTCTGAGGATATGCTGAGGGGTTGAATGGTGTGGAGTCGAGGCCCTTGGGCCTCAAGCATTTACATGTTACAGCCAGGCTAAAACCAAGATAAATTATTCATGTGACCCAGGCAAAGGCTACAGAGTGGGTCAACATAAAGCTTCATAAGCAATGAGAAAATTGACAGCAAGTGGTGCAAGACTTGTCCTGAAAACCTTGTTTTTTGAAAGGGTCAGATATGCAGCAGCTGTTCAAGCAAGCGGGGAAGTGACCTGCTCACTAAACCATAAACAAGTATAAATAGGCTGGGAGAATATGCAAAGACTTTGAGGGGGAGGATTTTTTTTTTCTACTAACCTTGAGTGCTGAAGAGTGTTAGGTAGGCTTCAAATGTCACTGGATGTATGGCATAGAAAATTCATTATCGAGGACTGTCATTAGCATGAAAAATATATTGGCGGTGAGAAAATGGAGCTCCATAGAGTTTGTGTGTTCCATAAAATCATACGCACGCTCTCACGCACACACACACACACACACACACACACACACACACACACACACACACACACACACACACACACACACAC
>JBBJLS010000032.1:6726598-6738497 GCA_037577275.1 Bryconaethiops microstoma | reverse complement strand
ACACACACACACACACACACACACACACACACACACACACACACACACACACACACACACACACACATATATATATACATACATAAATTTGTGTGTGAGAGAGAGAGAAAACAAAAATAATTGCTTAGGGAAATACTTCAGGACCAGGTGCTTTGCAGTACATAGCAATGCTTTTCTCTGCCCTTTCCTATATACTGCAGGTACTGTCCCAGAGGCTTAGCTATGAATTTTAAGGCGCAGTGCTGCAGAGTAGCTCAAAAAAAAAAAATGACAGTTATGCTTGAAGCTTGGGTGCCAGGACTTCTGGACACTTTTTTTTCTCCCTTTCTGAGCTCCGCACCAACTGCTTCACCTGTTCTTGTCTGCTTCACCAGATTTCCCCTTGTGGAAAGCCCACTTGCACTCATGCCTGTGCTCCCCAACTCGCTTGGCACTGTCATGCAGTGGCTACTCTCCTCCATTGATTGCCCGCTTCTTGGTATTAGCAATAGTCTCGCAGGGCATGGAACACATCTGCCTGTCCTCCGTAGAGTACTTTGTAATGAAAAATACTGCTCCACTTTACAAGGAGAAGTTTGGCATGGCTGCCCAGTGTGGGTGCCAGAAGCTGCATTATGCCATATAATATTCTTAAACAGTGTTTTCTTGGCAGTGAGTGATGCGACAGAACTGAGTCTAATGCGTACTCTCATCAAAAGCTTCAAGTTCATAAAATGAATGTAATGATAAGACTAATACATAAGTAATGGGGGAAGTGCTTCTGAGCGCACAGCAAAGTCGTGCAATTTTCTTTTTCCTTTAAAGTTGAAATGAAATGTACATGCATGTCAAGCATGAAAAACAAAGCTGACTTTACTGTCCAGTTGTTTGTTACTGCATGTCTGTATAGCAGGGAATGAATCCTGAATCTGCTGCATCCATTGGTTGTTCAGTTACCATTTTATTATTTGCATTTACATCTTTTACTGAATTATCACATCAGAACAGTTGAACTGAAAGTATATTTGGCAGTGATCACTGGGTCATTGGGCTATAATTTCATTTGGTAACATTAGAATGTCATTTTTTAAAAGTATTTTATGATTTTTATTCAGAATGTCATGGGGCAGATGTTTCCAGACAGCCTCACACTACTGACATATGACATGACTTCGCAACTCTGCTTCTTTGACAGATTCAGAGCCTGTTCCCTGACATGGTCCATACACAGCAGGGAAAAAGTCAGTTTTCACAGAAATGAACGAACACCTGCAGGTGAAAACACAGGGAATTATTTCTGATCGCTTTCTTAAGAAAAAGCGGTATCGCTCTCCAAATATGTGTAGTTTTTGGAACAGCAGATTGCTTAAACTAAGGTAATTTGTTGTGCAGAGCGCTGAGTTGACTGGCAGGAAGCAGACTTTGACAAAGAAACCTACTCTGACCTTCAATTAGACTCTAGAATGACAATGCTGTGGGGGTAAAAGTGGTGGCTAGAAAAAAAAAGAAGAGGGAGCGGAAAATCAATAGCTCATTTTCAGCTTTTTTGTATAAGGGATTTTTATGTTTGCAGAGATAAAGGCTGACAAGACTGAAAAATGGAGTATCCTCTTAACTTGAAAAAACATTGAAATTGTCACTGCCTCGACAAACCCTGGTAAGCTGAACTCAATTTTAACACAGTGTTTTGCAAAGGTTTCAAATAAAGGCCTAATTTGTCCCAGTCTTGGCGCCGAGTCTGCATCTGCCTCTGCATATTGTATTTAATGTTCATCAGCTTTATTGTGCTCTGTGTGTAACTTTTTACTTAATTGTCATCATAAATTGACATCTTGCAGCGTGCGTCTGTAGTGGCAGTAGTGGACCTGTACCATCTGCACCATCTCTCCCCTATGTCTCATCTGCGTTACTGCATCTAATCTGCTGTGTGTCAGTAAACTTAGGACGTGCGTTCTGCCCGCCGCCCGTTGACAGGCCCATGTGCTGCCTCTCAAAGTGGGACAAATGAAACGAACGATGGATATCTCGCTTTCGTGAGGGCACAACAAGAGAAATAGGTGTCCATTTCCAAGCGCACCTTATGAGGGAAAGCTGTCATTCCTTGTTAAAACTTTGATATGAATAGCCTAGATAAAGACTATTGCACAAACAGAATACTGGCTTTTATATTCAGGCGTAGTCTTTGAATGAGCGGATGCTGCACCGAACATGCATGTAAAGGTAGGCAGCCTCTCAGCCATGCTTTCCCTTTTTCCCCAATGTGTCTATCTCTCTCCTGCTCTGCTGACAGCCGCTGCCTGCAATCACACACCCCAGGAGAGAGCAGGAGACAAGCACACACACTGCAGGAAAAACCCCAAGCTCGAGCGTGGGACTCTCAGCTCTGATGGTGGCTCATATCAGCTCTGCAATCACATCTTCACTTTATCCTCAGCCATCAATTTTCAATCATCTCCATAGAGCCTGGTTTATTTTTGACCATCTCTATCTTTAGGCACACAGACAGACACAACCTCTGAAAAGGGGAGGGAGAAAGGGGGGGAGCTGGGAGAAGAAGAAGAAGTAGAAGGCGAAGATGACGACGAAGAAGAAGAAGAAGAAGCAAAGGAAGGAAAAAAATAAAGAGCCTAAAGTCCCCTTCTAATTGTGAAGAAGGACAAACACCTGCTGTGTTTGATCATAGTCGTTGGCGACATGAAGATTAGAACCTAGCAGCAGATGTTGTAGCCCTGGTCCAGACTGGCAGCCCCCTAATGAATTTTGAACTGTGTGAATGCTAAGTGGCATATGTAAGGTCCCACAGTACAGTTGTTTGCAGTCAGAGGAATAGAGCTGAACTCCCTAAACACCTGCTTCATGACAGTTAGGTGCCTCCCATCCAACTGGACGACGCTGTCTTGTGCGCTGCCAGGCTTTGCAGCAAGCAGATTGCTGTGCATCTTAAAATAAAGCAACACCACGGAGTATTGGAGACACGCGGAAAATTCATCCAGGGGAACACGATCGCGCGTGAAGATTATAGGAACAGTGCACTCTTAAAAATAAGGGTTTCTAAATAATTTGCAGCTATACCTTCAAATGGTCTAGAACCTTTACATGATGTAAAGGTTCTTGAACCTTTAAAAAGGTTCCAGCATTCATTGAAAGCTTCTAGGAAAGCAACTTTGGGATTATACCAAGGAACCCTTTTTGGCACTGCCATCTTACAGAGAATATGATAACGAGTTTGACGCGTTTGAAATTTGCTGTATTAAATTTTCAATTTAATACAGACTCCTGTCTTATTCAGTTCAGTAAATAAAAGAGATTTTGTAACCCAAGGCTATTTTCAGAAGCTTTCTGGGAAAAAAAAAATTAAAAATTCTGATCTCTGAATGAATAATTTTGAGTAAAAATGTGCACCTTAGTTAAAAGCTGTCTGCATTTTCATGATGTTTAACTCATATTTTCTGCTCTGTAAATCACATCTGTGTCTGGTTACTGCTGTGATCAATAGCGTTCGACAGATCTGTCTGGCGTCCCCGAGAATCGCCTTTGCCGAGGCCCTCGTGAGGGAAATCTCTGTCAGCTGATATATATCTTTGAATTTGCATTTCGCAGCTGTGACACATGCCAAAACAGTCACAGAAATGTGACTATGTCATGGAAGAGAGGTGTCACTTATTCAATGACCTCTCATACATTGGTGGGAAAGAATGAGATGTCACCACAAGCAGCAGTAATAGACTGGAATACATTAAACAATGGGGAGGAGCCCACTCAGCTGGAACCAATCTGCTCTTTCATAGAGGCCCAGGGACCCCCAAATGCAAGCATGTGCAATTACGCACCGACGAGCCAGGTTGCAACAGATGAATGGTATCGAATGACAAACTGGCACTAATTTTTGGAAGAGCCATCAAACAGCTCTGCAAAGGGGATCGAAAATCACGTCCTTTATTTATTCATTTTCGAACAAAAAAAAGAAATTACTTTTAAATGGCATATATGATCATGTCTTTTTCTTCTTTCTTCCTTCTCCCTACTTATGCACTGAAGTCATATAGAGTGGTATTATAAAAAATGAAGAAATAAATAACCCTGTAGAATAGTCTTAGATGAATGAATTCAAACGTTCTTCCTTTCCTCTCTTATATTTTTCGCTCTCACTTGGAACGAGCGTGCACCGTCGCAGCTGTTAAATGGACCTCGCATTTGAAGAAGAGGGGAAAAAAACAACAACATCACAGCATCACTTTTCAGTACAGGCTGAAAATAAACCTGACAATTTCCTGAATGTTAGTCAGCGCTCTGTTTTATAGATTTATAAAAACCGGAGTGTTCCACCCCTTCTCTGACGGAAGGAAAGAAGTATCATTTCGAGTCCAACCCATCCTCCTGTTTCTCAGCATTAACGTTTCTATTTATAACTGTGTCATTGTGGCAGAGTCCCTCAAGAAAGCAATCAAAATGAACTCATTTGAGCAATTTTATATGACATGATCAAGTGGTTGTTAATCACATCCGAACAGGGAACTTTTGCCCAGACGGTGTTTGGAAAACAAAATAAAGTATTCACTGGGAAATTAAGGGCTGCTACCTCAAATACTCTGGCTGATCAGTGCTATAATAGGCCCTTCTGACACATTCGGTTTCATCTGAGCTGAAACATTAAACCTTCTCTTCTGTCTCTTATGAGGATTTCTTTGACATTTCAAAGGCTTCCCTCCAAGTAAAACTCACTGTCATTTTCTCCAGTAACACATCTCAAAGCATCAGAACTGAACGCTGTCTGGATCTGCTGTTTTGTCCTCTTTGGAATTGCTTGCTTCTCCCTACTGATCCAAACAGTCAGCTTTGGGAGCGAGTGGCACAAAGACACATGTGTTGCCCGGGAACAACAACAGCAAACTCTATTCTGAGTTCAAAGCAGCCCAAGTTTAGTGTAGCAGTTTTCTAGAAGACTGCAGACCATTTAGAGATCTTGTAACACATTTCATGGACTGACAGTGCCTACAGCGCTGAGCTCTTCTAGCAATCTGAAGTTTGCGACTCTATATTTACCTCTTCTTTTTCTTTGAGAGGAAGTCCCGAGCAAAAAAACATGTTTATTATTGACTGACTTTTACACACTCATGTTTTCATTTCAAAAACTGGCTTTTAACATCATGATGCAATTAACAAAAACTGCACCATAATAAATGTACAGTATTCGCGCTACTACACACAACAGTAAATATACTGTATTAGCAGTACTATGTACTCTAGAAAATATATTGTCTTCCGTAAATATATTGATTTTTCAGTGTACCATGCACTCTGTATTTGCAACAATGTATTTCCAGCATGGTACGACATAAATCTATTCTATAACAACATAATAAATATTCCATTTACAGTACTGTGAAACATAGTAAGTATACTGGATAGCAATAATGCACAATAAAAGCACATTTACAGTATTTGGTGGATGCTTTTATAGTGTAAAGTCAAATTTCCGTCACTTTACACTACATGTTGTACAGTACTGCACATCACAGTAAATATATTGCATTTGTTGTACTTATTAAAATACTTTGGAATATAGTTAATGCAGTATATTGAATTTGGACTGCATGACAGTAAATGTACCACATCATAGTAAATACTACCCATTTACTGCACTGCACATTATAGCAAATAGATTACATTTAGATTCCTGCAGAACATAGTAAATACATTACATTTTGATTACTATACCACATAGTAACCATATTACTTTTCCAATGCTGCACAGCATAGAAAATATATTGTATCTGCAGTAGTGCACAACATAGCAAATACATTAAGAGTGCTGCACAGTAAATGCATTGCATTTGTTTTATTGTACAATGTATTTTAGTTCTGTACATATCTGGTAAATACTTTGTATTTACAGTACTGGACAGCATGGTGCAGTACATGTTATGTTTTACAGTTTCTTCCTTTAGACTTTCGGGATACGGTTTCCTCTATGAAAATGTTCCTTTTCACTGTAGTCCAAGAGAAACTGTGTTAATTGAAGATGTCATTGCAGCAATCATGATGGCTGGAATAGAGTACTGTTTCAAAAGGACTCGCCATAGTGCACATACCGTAGTGGTCAATGTCACTTCAAATTAGATTCCGCAGTAGTTAAACCCATTTCTGTTTATTACATGATTTGTAAACTTCTTTCTTCACTTTGATGGTGAGTTTAACACCACATCGTCTACCACTGACAGTAATAGTTTTCAGTTAACCGGGTTGTGACACCTGAATATCACGTCTTTAGAATGCTTTTGAATTTGCGTCCTTGGAGTTCTTTCTATGCTGCGGTTGCAAATTAAAGTCTCCGGGGACAGTCTGTCTGCATTTAAGCTTTTATCCTTGTTTGCAAACCTCTAAGTAAGCTACCTGTTCCTGACTACTAAATAAACACTTTCGAAAAACGTGAAGAACCAAGACATCTCATCAACAAATCCATTAGCATATTAACGGTACAGTGAGCACCAAAGCTGCTCATACAGTGGATAAGTGTGATTACTCTTCCCTTTGAGCAGCTGAGATTGATTCTTGGTAGGTTCTTGCTCGTTGCTTTTCCATGAAGAGTGAGAGTTCACACTCTGTCTGTGTTTATTTCTCTGACAGGCTTCAGCAGTTCAGAGGGAGAAAGTTGTGCAAAGATGATTCCAAGCGTGAACGTGAACTTGACTAATCAATCTTCAATGTTTTAACAGTGTTTGGAATTGTGACATATCTGTCTAATGTGCCATACATAAGCCACCGAGAATAATATTTAGCATGATTAATGTCACAGGTAATGAGCTCCTCACACCCCTTGAATTAGTTCCTATTGTGCAACAGATCATACAATTAATACTCATTTTAGACGAACAATTGAAAACTAATTTTCCATCCATTATTCATTTTCATTGCCTTCGGTTGCCCTATTTATTGCTTTTCTCCATGGTGATCTGAAATTAAAGAGCTATCTCCATACTCACAGTACATAGAAATGGAAATTACCCCTTTCCCTTAACACTTTTGACCCTTTTCTTAATCCTTTTTATCCCTTTGCTTAATTATGGGTTTATTCAATTAGGGAGAATGCTGGGATTACTGACATCAGGTAGACAAACACGCTTTCGATGACAAAGTGTTTTGCTAAAATGTTTGACTAGAAAGTTGCTCGTGAACCATCTTTCTTTATTGTGCTGCTCTGTGTGGAGGGCAAAGCTTCGCTGATCTAACTAGCTTGTTTTTCTGTGTACACCTCTCCCATGGTCTTGGAAGATGAATTATATTCTAGGGGCTGATGCTATTTTCTCAGCAGAATACAATGAGCCTGTCTTTCAGAGGGAAGGTAGTCTACATAGTGCCATGGCAACAAGCCACAGGCCTGCACGGCAAGTTATGTGCTCCACAAAGGTTATTCAAGAGGTTCATCCTCCTTTAGGGCCATGGAGACAGAGCCGCAATATCAGAGCTGTCCGCCTTTCTTCTTCTCTCTCTCTCTCTCTCTCACTCTCTCTTTTTTTCCGAACTTCCTACTAAATAAGTGATACTAAGGTTGAGCACGACAACGGTAATACTTTTAGAGGTCAGGGAGTGTATTGTGGCTCTCATACCTTGTGAGGAAAGGAGTGTTAGGATCACATAATGAGATTATGTGCTTAAGACGACGTGCATTCGGATGCGCTTGCCTGTGTACTCCGGCAGGAAAATACGGCTATAATGATTTCATAGGGTGTTGTTTCTTTCCTGCGTTCATGTGGTGGGGATAAATACTGCCACATCCAGTGCAAACTAAAAGGGTCTGATCGAGCTACTGAGAGAAAAAGAATGCGTGCATTCGCTGGCTTGAAAGTAGAGGAGAAGAAGAAAAAGTGAAGACATGGACATTTAAGTGCAAAGGCAAAGAAGTTTTGTCTACTTGCTTTACTTGGTTTCACTGGGATGATTGACCAGAATACTCCACGATTGCAAAGAGCGTCCACTACTTGTATGCAAATGCAACATTTACTGTAAAATGATAAGAAGTTCAAAAAGACCCCTCAGGACTTAAAATACAAAATACCACCTCAATATATCATCCCCTTTCATAATTTTCAGAGCAGAACTTTCAACCATCAGATATTTCAAGATGTTTCAACCACCCTGGCATTAAGTTTTAAGCAGATAAGTAGTTCACACTGCTGACATACTCTTTAGAAAATCACAGCCTTCTTATAGCTTATTATTCTGTAACTACACAAGGTGCCAAAAAGGGTTGGGAACCACTTTCGGCTCCCTGAAAAAACAGCCATATTTAGAAATGAAATGCTGAGGCCTTTTGTAAAGATTTTAAAGAAACTCCACATCTAAAGGTTCGAAGAAGAGCCCTTAAATTGGAATGCATTATCTGAAGGTTCTTGAAGCCTTTAAAATGTCCTTCACATTCATGCTCTTGACCCAACAAGGGAGGAAAATCATTTTTTTCTATAGCATTGCTTATGCAGCTCTTGTGTATGTATGCAGTGTATGTAAACTGTAATGCAAACTGTTTGAATTATTCCCGAGTTCCAAAAGTGTGTATTAGAAGTCTGGTGCTGCTGGAAGAGTGGGGTTAATGTGGTCCTGACCATTTAAGGGGTTGAAAGACCCCTGCACTGCTCCAGTATGATCGTTGTAAGTTTTCTATTGCTCAGACTGGGTTCTAAACAGCGCTACAACACAGTGCATGGCAGCTGCTGTGTGACAAATGCGTGTTTGATAGCACAAGGCTTCCATTCTTCCCCTGCTACATTCCGCCTCCAATTAGAGCAAATGTAAGGATCATTATCCCGTTGCCCGATTTGCATTATTTAAATCAGCCATCGCAGTTGTCAGTCATTAATCAGTGCTCAATGAAGGTTGTCGTAGAGCTGTCGAGTCTGTCAGCTAATTATGGACTGATTTGGTGTCTCTTATCATCCACATCGCACACTCACCTGACCCGGGCCAGAGGTGATTCCCTTTCTGAATGGCTGGGGGTGGGGATGGAGGGGCTCATTTTTCATAATTTCAGTCCATTCTGTTGTTTGAAAGGAAGGCCTTTTGTTTCCACAGCACCAACTGTTGCTAATAGCTCTCAACCATGAGCGTTTGTATGTAGAATACTGAAACTATTACAGCAAATTCTTTCCCTTTTTCTTGCCTTTGTTTTCTGAAGAGAAAAAAAGGGTAAAGCTATTTTTTTGTCTCGAGGACATGAAATCTATGAAAAAAAGGCACCAGATTAGAGGCATTCAAATGTTTGTGGCCTTTGCATTGGCTTTATGTCAACTGGGTTTGTGGCGTGCCAAAATAACACCTTCATGTCCATTATCAGAGCATATAATTGCAATTGATTTCCTCCCTCATTTAAAACTCTCTCCAACCCTTTCTCTGTTCTCTTTGGGGTTCATGCAGTGTGGCAAATGACTGTGTATGTGTGTGTGTGTGAGATTGGTGGGGGGGGGCTTGCAGCTTACACTTTGTCTGTCATTATGAGAGAAATCAAGGCTTAATTTGGAACCTTAGTGATTGACTGGACGGTAATTTGTGATAATTGAGTAGGGAGGGTGATTGCAGCAGAGTTATAGATTATAGATGTCACTTATTTTGAATAGGGCCACAATGGACACTTGAAGCTCGGCCATCCGGTGCTGCATGTCCTAACACCCAGTATTGCTGTCACAGATTATAACGAACGGTCACCACTCCTAGGTCTGTACCCCCCCCCCCACCCCCACCCATACTCTCGTTTCATTGGAAAATGAATTGGCCTGTGGCTAGACTTGCAAAATTGAATCCTGTGTGTGAAGTAAGGGAAAATGGACAACATAACGCTATTACAGTATCAGGGCATGAGCCAATGTGGGTGGACTGAAGCTAATGATTGAATTAGGCTGACCTGCTTTGAACACATTTTAAAACTGCTGTCAGCAAAAAAGAGAAGAAAACCAAATTAGACTGATGGGAGCACTGTGTTTACGAAAGTAAGGCCAAGATTACTATTGCATGGAGGCGCTCAGATTGTAAGTGTGCAGATTTGAAATGCTAAGACAGAGGATAAGACAGTAAACCAGTGTCCACACAACGATTGGTATTGAGTGTGGTTATGCAGAGAGAAATAGACAAAATGACAAAATGAGACTATAGAAAGTAAACCATATATCACCATTAAACTATTAAATTACCATTACATTTCTTCAAAATTAACTATTAAACAAAAACTATGTAAATTCACTTACACTACAGGTCAATGATGATTTTGCCTTCTGTAATATCTCGTTTCTTGGACAGTGACAATATGCACATTCAGTCAGTGCTCATATTCAGACCTATAGACCTATTAATGCACGCTCCTCAAATATTCTATTACGTGGTCTCTCAATGGCGGAGTTCAATTTTAAAATTCATAGTCAGATTGTTCTGAGCATACAAAGTTCCCTTGGATATAGAATGAATGTCTCAGAAGCAATCTTCTCAATTATGAATTATTCACCAGATATTATTCCAAAGGTCATCTTATAGTAATTAGTATCCTGCTGTTGACCAAACAGCCTCAAGGTACCTGATGGCCAGTTTAATTACAATTTAAAATGAGCATGCTGTTTGACACTCTCTATATGTTCAACCATTCCCTTTCACTGATGGCACTCTGAAAACGAAGTGAGCCTCTACTGAACAACCATATTTGCAAAGTTAACAACTGTTCTTGTTGCTCGCGGGGGATGGCAAATGAGAAAGTGTGTCTTGTGCGTGCAAATGAAGACCTCAATCAATTGGCTATTTAGAAAATCCAGGCATGTTGTTCGGCATTCATATTGGCTTTCCTAGTGTGTATCGGTGAGGTGAAATACGCCATACTGTATTTCCATAACTTTGAAATGACAAACTGGCAAACAGCTTGAGCTGCTATTCAAACGTAAATGATGTAATCATACTGTTATTGTATGCCTCTGTTACTGATCTATCCCTGCTTTCTATCATTTCTCTTCCCCTGTATTACTAGACATAGAGACGTGTTAAAAAATTACAGCTATATGTGAGGGCTGAACCAAAACAGTAGTGGAATAAGCTACCAACCAGATTCTCCGATGCCTAGGGCAGCCAACTTAAATGGTTGAAAATAAATAAATAAATAAAAAGAACGCTTTGAACAGGGGCTCTGCGGTGGTGATGTGATGACCCCATCTAGAAGCGCTTGATGAGCTACTCTCCCTGTACACACAAGCGCCTCTCAGCAGGTGCCGTGTCACCACATACTGACCTCACACTGAGCAATTCATTTAGCTTCTCTTCTCAGATAAGAGCGTCTGCAGGGACCGCTCCTATGAGCCGCTGAAAACTCCAGCGGACCTGGCGCAGAACCTTCAGGTGGAGAACAGAGTGGTTCCCAGTTACAGTGATGCGAACTGAGAGCCGCTCATAGAGGCATCGCCATCTCCCTTCGAAAGTAATATTGCAAAACTGACTTGATTAGCTCTGCACCTGGATGAGGGGAATATTCGCATTTCATTCATCCAGCGCGGTGGCTAGAAGTAAAAATCCTGACAAACACTGTTCAAGGCCCTTCTCCCACTACCTTTCTGCTTTTACCTCTACGCATATTACACCATTGTCACAGTGAATCAGCATCAGCATCCAAATTTACATACAAAAAACTCATCATGTGGGCATTGCAAGAATACACTGTAAGACTAAGGCACTGAAGATAAAAATATGAAATGTACTCCAATAAGTATATGTATTCAGATTTAATTGTCACTGGATTGTTTGACCATTCAATATTCAATGCACTTCAGGTTGGTCTTCAAGTGACTTACAGAAAGGGACGTTTTTGAGCTTTGGTTGAGCTTTGGCATGACCCTCACTGCCTTGCGTTAATGTACTCATGAAGCATGCATAGAGAAAGATGTTTACCACTAACAGAATA
>JBBJLS010000032.1:6689799-6726498 GCA_037577275.1 Bryconaethiops microstoma | reverse complement strand
AGTGAAGTACAGATACTCAAAAACTGTACTTAAGTACAGTACTCAAGTAAATGTACTTCGTTACTGTCCACCTCTGCTACTAGCTGTCATTATTTTTCAGCAACATTAACACACATGGTTGAACGTTTTTCTAACGAACGCCGTTTATCAGTTTCTGGAAACATTAAAGTATGTATAGAAAAATATGCAGGAAAATGCATACGCTATTGAATGAGTATGTATGTGATGTGAATCTCCTATGAAGGCAACTTTAAATAAGAGTGACTCATAGGTCTATCAGCCTTTGCTTGTGAATTCTGCTTGGTGAGGTTCATAATATGCCCTGACCTTTCAGATCATTCCATTCTTTGTTATGCATGCCAAAGCTTTCCATTCAATCCATACAAATGACAGAACGAAATGTTTGATACCTGTGTTCTATCTGTCCATCTGTCCATCTTCTCCAAAGGGGGAATGCTGCCCATCCATTCAGTGTGTTCAACCAGCATCAGGGTTCCAGGTAAACACTCCAGACTAACCATCATTGAAGTCTCCTGATTTTCTGCCCTAGATGAGTTCCAGCTCCATGGAACACCTGCATTTTTCCAACTACCTTCCCTACCTCCAACCAAAGCTATATTATATGGACAAAAGTATTGAGATGCCTCATTATTACACCAACAGAGACTTTAATGAAACAGCATTCAAATACATAGACTTTAATATGGAGTTGGGCCTCCTTTGCAGCTATAACAGCTTCCACTCTTATTGGAAGGCTTTCCACAAGATTTTGGAGTTTCTGTGGGAATTTGTGCCCATTTATTCTGTAGAGCATTTATGAGTTCAGGCACTGATGTTGGACGAGAAGACCTGGCTCACAATCTCTGTTCCAGTTCATCCCAAAGGTGTTGGATGGGGTTCAGGTCAGGGCTCTGTGTGAACCAGTCAGGTTATTCTACACCAAACTCATTCCAACCATGTATTTATGGAGCTTGCTTTGTGCACTGAGACACAGTCATGCTGGATTAGAAAAGGTTCTTCCCCAAACTGGGTCCACAAAGTTGGAAGCATGGCGTTGTCCAAAATGTCTTGGTTTACCGAAGCATTAAGATTACACAATAGACTACACAAAAGGTCTGTGTATGTACTATATATTTGAACGAAGCTGACAACTGAACCGCTGTAAATGCATCTAGAATGGCACACACTTAAAACGATATTAATTTTTGATCTTTTCCGTAAAATTAAACATCTACTCTAAATATGGCCGTGGATGCGGGCATGAAGAGTCACCGTCTCCGTCTCCGTCCGTTCTACCGCCACTGATTGACCGTGTTTAAGAAATGCTGGTGTTGCAGTGTTACAGTGTACAGACGTGACGTAACAGTACTGGTGATTTCTGATAGGCTGTCATCTGCTAAAAACTAATCATGTTTTAGAAAAGTGAGACAATATCACCCACTTTCAGAAGGTAACGAGTGACGAGAACCTTGAAAGAAATGTGGTGAAGTGAAAAGTATGCTTTTGTCTTTCAAATGTCATGAAGTGAAGTTTCCAAAAAAAAGACTACTCAAGTCAAGTACAGATACTCAAAAACTCTACTTAAGTACAATACTCAAGTAAATGTACTTTGTTACTGTCCACCTCTCTTTAAACTAGAGACTCCAGCCCTCCAGACCAGTCTGACCACCCATGATCACCTACATGTCCTGCCCACTCTCTAATTAAACAAAACTCACACAGACCCCAACAGAAGCTACTGTTACAAACTTTAATCATACTATGGTTAACTTTAGACTGCTAGATTCTTATCACCAATGAGGTTTGCACACTCCCTAAAATTATAATATAATTAGTTTACTCTTTCTCATTATCCAGTGTTGACACGAGGAGGATGGATTCCCCTCTGAGTTTGAGTCTTGGGTCCTTCTAAGGTTTCTTCCTCCAGCTTCAGGGATTTTCGCCTTTGGCTCACTCCCTAGGGGTTTGGACCCCAATTCTGTAAAGCTGCTTGTTGACAACATAAAAATAGCACCACATAAATAAAAACGGAATTGAATTTAATGATGAGACACCTCACGAAGTGTCTAAAGATACACAATATTTAATGATTCAAGTAAAATTTCAAGACAAGAAAAATCATCACACCAAATGTATATGAATGTATTTTTTTTCCTCATAGATTCTAAAGGGATATTTTACAGGGGCATGACAATATACAGTTCTTTTTTTTTTTTTTATCGTTCAATAGTGTACTGCTGGCACATATCAAAGCTGTCGTCTTTCAAAGCAAGTGTGAAATACAACAAATGTGAGTAAATTACAAGCAGTATAGTATAGCAATCATTTTGTTTTGTTTCCAATTTTATACAAGATACATGGTGTGTACGTACAATATTCTGACCGTCTTTATGCCAGTATATATACATGCGCGCACACACACACACACACACACACACACACACGCACACGCACACAAACACACCCACACACACTCACTCCCACATACACACATACACACGCGCATACATAGATTGATATATGCATAATGAATTCTTATATTACGAATGAGATTGTCCTTATTGTTGTATGTCATTCATGAATAGGTTCAGTATTTTTATGACATATCAACAACACTTCCCTTTGCCAACAAATTAAGTCAGAATTTGTCACCCGGAGTTAGTGGTAGGCAAATATGTACACATCTTTTTTCTTCATTCAGCCTTTTTTTTTTTTTTCCTTTATTCTTTTGTTTTGTTTGTTTGTTTTTTTTTTGTACCATCATGTAAGTTTATTTGGTTTTTAAATTTTTTTTATAATTTTTTTAGCTCACATGTGACCAAGTACGAAGAAAAGCTCGTATTATTATCATTCATTTCCCACCACAGCGGGATCAGAAGTATAACAGAGCTCAGGGTTGATGGGCATATGACTATACAAAGCACCTGATCACCATCAGACACAGGCTGAGTGGTAAAAAAAATCACAGCCAGCTACCGGAGGTCAAGTAGTACTACATGCAAATGGAGATGCAGTATATGACTATGGAGAAGAGTCACAACTTCCACATTAAATTCTGGTGAAAAGTCAACTCGAAATGTATTCAAAATACATTTTTTTTTAACCATTAAAAAAAGGAAAATGAGTTCAAAGAATGTGAGGTTCCTTTCACAATGCATTGGACAGCAAGGTTTATAAAAAGTATAAAAAAGTGTAGGCCAGGAGGACGGTCATGCACATAATATACATTGCTCTTTTTTTTCTACTGGGGATCTTTATCTTACGGCTGTTTTCACTCTTGCTCTCTCTATTTGATTTGTTTTGTTGTTCATCTCACTTGCAAGACCTTTGGCACCGAGTGTAACCGCACTGAAATAGTTACACACTGAAATATGTTGTTTTTTTTCCCTTTTTTTTTTTCAAATGAATGTTTTTAGAGTTCATTAAATGTATTCAAGTACAGAGATCAACTGTCCACAGATGACGGCGTACTTGCATTTCATGAAAGTGAAGAAGGATTTTTGATTGTTTATGGGAATTGTGGGAAAAAAAAAGATGATGTTTTATTTTCTTTTTCAACCTAAAACGTGGAGACATGCAGCTGTAAAACAACATGCAAATCTGGTGATTTGAAAGTGAGGTGTTTTTTTCCCCCCAGAATATTCATGTCAATTCCTCCGAAACCTCGAGGCCACGTTGTTCAAAGACCTTTTTTTTTTTCCCCCAGCTAATAGGGAGCTCAAAAGAAGTTTGAAAGCCATTAGACAATAGACTTTTAATTACTCACTCTCATTCTCCCCAACTCAAAGCAGCAAACGCTCCGCATGTTATACGCTGTGACTGACGACAAAAGGAGAGAAATTCTACTTGTGGTCTGCAGTCCCGATATCCAGTGTGTTAGCGCTTTAGACCTCAGTTTTCCTGGTTTATCCAATTCTTTGCGTCCTTAAAATCCTGTAAAGCCTTTCCCGACACAGTACTACCCTGTAATTATTCTCATTGATTAACAGCATTAAAGGGATGGTTTTTTTTTTCCTTCTTTTGCTGTACTGCAGGGCCTCACCGCTGCCTTCTTTCAAATCAGTGAGTATTCCAGACCCGGGCTCATCATAACACTCTCTTGGTGTGCATTCTTCCACTTCTACTTCACCTAATTTATAACAAAGTAATTTTTTGGACCACTGACCCAAATACTTGGGGTGTCATCAGAAAATACTAAGCAGAATTGCTGAATTAAAGGAAGCATGCTTCCTGCATCTGGCTTATAACTGACACTTTCTGTCTCTTTGGGGGATTACTTCACTGCAAATGTGGAACTGTGTGAAGAACAGGACAGTGTATAAGACTTTTAACCAACCTCAAAGCTAATTAAGTACATCACGGCATTTGTGATTGACTATTATTTGCTGTCCTTATGGGCAACACCGTGTGATGAAGTCTTTCTCCTACAACACGAGTGAAGCTTCAGTTTAGCAGTCCTGGCACTGAAGAGTGTTGAGCTGAGCGCAGATATATATATATATAAAAATGCTTCTGCCCTTATTAGTTTGAGAAGCACACCGAGAAGTTAAGGCTGCGGATTCTTTGATATAGTTAAGTCAAAGCCATGAATGACATACATCAATAACTCTAAGACTATTCACAAGTAATGGTATGTCCTGAAGGTAATGCTCAAAAAAATGTAAGCCAATTACGCTACTACAGAGCAGTCTTCCACAGCTATGGCTGCTATGGTGATTACAGATCAAAGTAATTATACTATCGGGAGATTCTTATAATTGGTTCCATAGCACTTGCTATGGTGCATAAATTGTATATTTCAATAGGAAAACCTGATGCGGGGAGAGGACGAAAACAAAGGGCGGCTCTTTAGCACATCTGCCGGTGCCTTCCCAGGCTTGGCTAATGAGGTAATGTTGAAAATGAGTAGGTTCTTAATAATGGGAGGGAAAAAGTGTCAGATGCACAGAAAACCACCGACATGCTGAACATCAGTAGAAGGTCTTTCTCAGTTCACAGGCAAGAAAAAAAGGGAAAAAAGGCAAAACAAAAAGTAGCTGAATTTAGGAGGGAACAGGGCCTCGTAAAAAAAAAAAAGAAAAAAAAAAAGGAATTTTTACATGTGAACACAGAGTGAGAGTTATTTTTGCAGCGAGGTTTTATAATATGTCCACGCACCGCACTCTGATGAGTGAAGAGAGTGTCTCAGCGCATCAGATTTAAAACTGGCTGCGAAAAGTCTGCTAGAAGCGATGCACACACTACCGCACCAAAGCTAACGTATGGCTGTCACCCTCACAAACAACACATTACCTCACTGACTTCATTTGACGGCGGATACTCACGTGTGTTTAGTAAGTACGTTATATTTAAAAGGCTTGAGAACATTGACATCATTTTTCTTTTTTGAGCAACGGCAAACCTCTGAAGCTTGATTCTTTAGCTGCTACCTACCAGACAGACACACACCTTTATTTTTTTCTCTTTTTTTTTGTTTTGTTTGTTTTTCTTAGATGAGAAGCTACTTTGGTTCATATCTACTGGTTTCCTAGTTCATACAGTTACAGTACTGGTGTTATGAGAGGATTATGAAACGTAGTCAGTTCACTTAAGCAGCCATCTCTACGGAAAAAGAAAAACATGGAATTCCCTTTATAAGCACTGCGATTACAGATGCGTTGATAATCAATTTTCTTAAGTTTTTTTTTTTTGTTTTTTTTGTCGTCTGTCACTCACTCTTTTTGCCTTTCTGGCTAACTGGTCAGTGGCTTGGACATGCCCAGTGCTTGCTTTTACAGTGCCAAACACTTCTTCTACAACTGATGCTCGTGTAAGAAGGCAGAAGTGCCTCCACTGGCAGAGCTCTGCGGGCTGGACGTGGCCGAGAAGCTGGCCAGCGGGATGACCTTCACATGGTCCTCTTTCTTGCTGCAGTGTCTGTCCAGTGTATTGTAGAACTGGGGACGGTTGCCACCTTTGTCCAGATCATCTTTGGGCACCGACCGACCCAGGGTGTGACGGCCGTCCGCCTTGGCCCCGCGCGCCGCCCAGCTCTGCTGAAAGCTGAAGGAGGGCAGGGTGGCAGTGCTGGACGTTTGGAACTGGGTCACCGCCGGGGGCATCCAGCAGCTGTCGGAATGTCCAAGGATTAGACATTCCTGGGTACAGGTCTCCGAGGCCTCGGCAAGCGCTTTCTGCAGGTTCACTTCAGTGGCTGTAGAGGAAAGACAGACAATGAATACCTTCGGACACAAAATTTGAAACATTATGTGAAGTCAAATGGACCAATAAATGGGATCCAAGATCATAGGGAGTAAAATCTTGCTACATTAATGTGAAAAACATCCTTTTCTTTCTATATGAGTCTCAAGGGTTTGTCTCGACCGCAACAGTATGTAAGTTCGTACAAGCACCAAGCCCAGGGAAAAAAGAACAACAAAAATAAATAAATAAATAAAAAAAACAAGAAGCAAAAAAGACAAATCCTATTACAGGGTTCTTGATATCCAAGGAAAGGAAGTGTGTGCTCAGTGAAGAGTTAACAGAATAAAGTTGTCGCTATCCAAAGCTGACCTGTAAATGTCAGCCTTTTAGAGAAATGAAAGGCAGCAATAAATGTTTAATTCATCTCATAATGAGAAAAACACCACCAGTACATTTAATTTGCACCGTATTCCCATAGTCATCAGTGTTTACCTGCAATATGCAGCAAATTCCCTGTAGCTTAATTAAATTCTTAAAAAAAATAAAAAAGTCTCAGTTGTTTGTGGGGAGATTGGCTTTGCCATATTAAAGAATTAATGAACAGCTCTGCAAATTGTTTATTTTAATCACTGTCATTGTGGCACACCTTGCATCGTTTGATTTTCCCCGTATTTGATGAATTTGGTCAATTAAGATAAATCAAACACAGAAAAAAAATGCTTCACTTCTCTCCTCTTTACCTGCTTGTTGGCATATTTGACAACATGTAAGGCACAATGAACGTAGCGATGGAGAACTGTATTTGTTGGAATTGGAGGCTCTTGAACATCTCTCCTCATTAAACCTACCCCAACATCATACATGTGTCTAGGAAAAGGCCTCACCATTGAGGCCCAGCAATAAAGTCTGTCAGCTCAGATAATTAGAATGTAAAGCAGTATTTTGGAACCGAGCATGAGCCCAGTGGGCTTACATTTCTTAACCTGCTAAGAAAAGGCGAGCCTGGATGTCACATCAGTCCTGTTAGGTCTTCGCTTCAAGCTGTCATGTAGAAATAATTCATCATATTTGCATGAGTAAGAATGCTATCAATAATTGAACAGAAGCGGATCTCTGATTTCCCCCTGTTCTGTGTTTTTGCACGCTCTGGTGACTTTTATTTCCAACCGCCAGCCCGCCCGCTTAAAGATTTAATCATGTTCTACATTTTCCTTACAATCCAATAAGAACAGCGGAGGGGGCCTGAAAATAAAATGACATCATAATTTTCCCAAATCCATATGTATTCAGGTTGCATAGTGTATTGTCAGCCAGAATGATCCTTCAGAAGCTTGATATGATCTATAAAATGGACTTTCTCCTGACAGCCGGGCTGAGCAGCTCTGGAATGTACAGATGGGCGAGAGGGAGGGAGGGAGGGAAGGAGGGTGAGAGAGAGAGAGAGAGAGAGAGAGAGAGAGAGAGAGTGATACAGACATGTGGCTGCATCCCCCTGGTCCTGCACTGTTTCCAGCCTGCCTCAGAGAATCAGTGCATAAATCAGCCAAGCGGTAAACGTGTCACCTTTCAGAGGGTCACTAACTTCATTAAGGAAAAATGATGCTGCTCACTCACTCTTCTGAGCAAGCAGAATAAAGCCCCGGCCACATCGCTGGCGGACTTCGCTGTAAATCACATCCGAGCTGTTTTTGGAAATTGGAGGTGTCTTTCTGAGCCATTGGTCTTTTCAGAGGCAAACACATCACACCACAGTGGACCCACTCTGTCTAGACCAGCAAACACACGCACGCATATGTTTGTTTTTATGTCTTGACAAAACATGGGGTCAAATGGGCCATATGTATGCAATATATATATATATGTATTTATGTGTGTGTCTGTTTGTGTGTGTGCGTGTGTGTGCATGCATGTATGCTGGTGTTCTTGGTCAGCAACAACGTTTAAGTAGGTGTTACATATTAAGGTAACATCCGCATGAATGCCACAACCTAAAGTGTTCCAACTGAACATTGCCCAGAGCATCACACAGCTTCCAAAAGATCTCCTCCCCAATCAAGCAATGCACACGTACTGACTCTCCACATCATGTAAAAGGAAACTGATGTACGTCGCTCTGGATAAGAGCGTCAGCTAAATGCCATAAATGGAAACATAAAACAAATTACATTAGACCAGGTCACCTGGCTACCATTGCTCCAATGTCTAATTCTGATGCTCCCATTGTAAACCAGTTCTGAGGCTCAGCATGGGCACTCTGGGCGGCACTACACAGCCCTACACACAGCAAACTACGACGCACCGTGTGTTTTGATTTTTTTTTTATAACATGAACTTTTTCAGCAATTTGTGCTACAGTAGCTCTTCTGTGGGCTTGGACCTGACGGACTGACTGACTGGTTGCAGCCTAATAAATGTTATTCACTTATGTTATCTACCTGTAAGTGGTTGTGTGATTGGAGTATATATTTATATATACAGTATTATGTATATGTGTATGCAGTTGTGTCATTTTATACATAATAAGCTAAACCCTGAACCTAGAAAACCAAAAAAAAAAGTATGGTTTGAATATCTTTAAAGAAAAAAAAAAAATCATGTTGTAATAGCATTTTACCTTAGGTTACCTTGTCTTGTGTCTCCTTACATAGTCAGATCATGAAAACGATTGAAAACAAACACACACGCACGCACACTCGGAGCCTGCGGCCCTGCTCGCCACTCTGCAGACACCTTTTCGTGCATTTGCCTGTGAGCTGGGGCACCCTTCCCGCATGGAGGCACCAACGATCAGCACAAAGAGCACGAGCTCGTGTGTAATTATATAATGCATGAAAGGTGTTTTTTTGGTGCCACGGTGCTTTTCCCGCACGCGCGCGCGCGATCTGAACAGAAGCACAGAGCGAGTTGTCAGTGACACTGTGTCAACAGCCAGGAGTGCTACTATTTTTTGCATGTGATATTTCACATTAAACAGCTCCAAAAGATGTAGTCGGTATCGGTTTCCACTCCACGGGGACTAGCATTGCTTGACTGATGTGGGTGACAGTGCTGAATTCTTTCGTCAGCCAGAGGCAAGCAGCTCACTCTGATGCTGTTTAAGTGCCTTTTGTATTCAGGGGGAATCGCTACTCTCCTGCAGAGCTTTTTTTCCAGAAAAAAAAAGGAAAAAGAGAAAAAAAGAAAAGGGATCATACCACAAGCACATTCCAGACACACACATTTGAAAGCGCACCCCCCACAAACCCGTGTATTTTCAGCGATTTTTTTCTCCTCAATGCAAAGACGTCCTGCCGATGATTCCAAAACCTGGATGTTGTGTACAATACATATACTATATAGTACGGGACAACATAGTTTAAAATGTCAGTCCTATTTACTCTGTGCATGATGAGAGTTAGAACAGCCCGTATTTAGTCTACTCAGCTACATTGTGGGGTTTGGAGTGTGGTGGATTGCAACATTTTGTAAAATGGCCAGTTGTTATTGATCGAGGCCTTGGCTGATTCAGACTCGTAATTACAGCAGCACAAAAGCTTGGAGATGTTTTTAATCTCCCGCTCTCTGCAGTTTTCAACTCCTTGACTTCTCTGAAGGTAGACTCATGGTCATCTAATTGCAAAGGTCCAGTCTTTTAGTCCCATTTCACATGCTATAGCTTTTAATGCACAGCTTTATGGGCAAATTTCAATACGTATCTCAATCCACACATACTTGTATAACAGAATACGTAACAAATCAAGAATCTTGAATCTTAAATGTTGAAGCTTGAATGTGGTTTCTGACATTATATGACATGATATTTGATTCTAATGTGTGATAATTTAAGCACGCGGTTTGCACAATGCTAAGTTGGTCATTAGTTATTTCTCTTGCATTTGGTGTACAACTAAACAAGCACATTTTAGACACCTATCACGACAAAAACATTTTGCGTAAAGGGGTCCTTTTTTTTTTTTTTTTTTAATTTTTAAATAACTTAAACATTTATATGTGAGGGAAGAATGTAATTTTATCCTGTGTTGAAACCAGCCAGGCTGCATTAAATAAGCCTACACAGTAAAAAGAGCTGCCCAGCAATACAGTGGGTGGAAAAGTAAAAAAAAACCCCAAAAAAACATGCACGATTGCACAGCCTGAGATGTGGCAACAGCTTATGGTGGCATTTGTGTCACAGAAAATGGCAATAAATATGTTACCTGACAGTATGCCACTCCTAGCTGAACACTGATGAGGCAGGAAGACACTGTGTTTGGACACAAAAGGCAGGCTAAAGTCAAACCATAAACACAGATGACACTCGGTGACAGAGCCATTCAGCAAAGCGGCACGACCTGGATGCCTCTTGGTGGGATTTACATGAAGGATAGGAGCGGGATGATTACTCAAGTCATTATGTTAGCATGTGCATACCCATTACTACCAATTAGAGGGCTAATTGCGTAAATATATAACGTCATTACTTTTTTCTAAAGCTATCTTGCCTGGGAAGAGAGCTCAGGCACCCTAAGGAGTGCTATGTAGTTGTACATAAATGAGCAAAGGAAAAAAAACACAGTGCCATAAATGTGAAATTTAATAAGCTATGCTATGTTTTTACTTTACTCACACAGCGCACATACATCCTTTAGTCAATGACAGTGCCAGCCATGGCAGATAACAGTTTTACAAAGAGTAGAAATCACTTGAATCATGGCATTGTAGTAAACATGCCTGAGTTTTGAGCAAATGATCTTTGAAAGTCTAAAATTACGTGACTTGGGATTTTAACAGGTTGCTGCATGCTTGACATGTTTTCAAGGACGTTGCTTTTAAGATGCAAATAAGCTAGAAATGACTCTTCATAAAATTTATGAAGCCAGAAGACACCAGTGGTGTGTGGGCACATTCTGCTATTTCCCCATTGCCATTAAAATGCTGGAGCTGTTGACAGTTCATGGAACAAATTCCATGAACCAAAGCATGTGGCAATGGTCTGTGGTTTAATTGGTTGTCTTCATGTCCATTTCAGCAGACAGACAGACAGGCAGACAGATAGATAGAAGGATAAACAGAGATGGACAGACAGAGAAAGATAGATAGATGGATATACAGACAGACAGACAGACAGACAGACAGACAGACAGACAGACAGACAGACAGACAGACAGAGAGGTAGAGGGACACATAGACAGGCAGGCAGACAGGCAGAGAGACAGAATGACAGACAGATAGACAGACAGACAGACATATAGGTAGGTAGCTAGCTAACTAGACAGACAGACAGACAGACAGACAGACAGACAGACAGACAGATAGATAGATAGATAGATGCAGGCAGGCAAACACACAGAATGACAGACAGATAGATTGTAGATACAGGGAGAACCAGACAAGACAAATAGACAGACAGACAGACAGACAGACAGGAAAGGTTATATGCAAAGTTAATAGTATTATAGTTTTATCATCGACAAATTAATCTCAGAACAGCTGGAATTTAAACTCAAAACAATGAGCTCAAACATGCCAAAGCCTACAGTGTGGATGAAAAAGCCAAAAATGGAAATATACGGCACGTGAGTATCCAAGCATGTTTATACATGTGCCCAAGCAGCTGTGATCATATGTGAAAGTAGAAGCCAACACAGACAGGATAGTGCCCATAAAGGATGCCATGCTGTCAACCAATGAAATCTGAAAGGAAATAACTGAGTTTGTAATTACATGGACTGTCGTTTTATTACACCCCGACTCTGCCTCTGCATCTGGATTGGCAAATGGATGATCATTAATAATAATGAAGCCATTTAACCCCATGGGCCTTTTACAAGGGGAAAGATGCCATTTTTCACTCTGAGGCTAGACGTGACCATCAGGTGGAAGAAGAGGCCTACTTTTCATTCTCCCAAAGCCAGCCTGAAAGGCCACCTACTGCCGGTCGGATGCATTTCATCACGATCCGGCTCTGCTGCCATATTTCATCAGAGGTTACAGAAGATTTATACTTTTACGTTAGCTGTAGGGATTTGTGTGATTTTGCACTGCTCTTCTTCTCATTAGATATTCATGAAGCCTTGAATGTTTAAATGTACAGTAGCATCTAAAACATGACACGTGTGGCAAACATAAATTACGAGTACGGGCCAAAGGCACAAAATACACCCACAGTGGAGATATATTACAGAGATGCCAGGCATCACGTCATTGACAACAGATTTCACACAGATATGGGAGAATTTCAACAGCCTTTGCTGCTTCACAGTCCCAAGTGAAGTCGCTGCCTTTTCGGAGTGCTCTGTGTCTTAGGAGTAACTTTCTCTGACAAAATCGATATGCTACAGAGGCTACCTTGCCCTTGCCCAGACAACATAGAGAATTTTGTTATAGTTCCAAAGGAAACAAAACAAATCAAAACAATCTGCAATTCAGAACATTAGATTGCATGTGTTAAGAAATGTGTAATCTAATGATATGTGTTAAGAAACTAGTGCGCTATCATTAGCAAAATGAGTAAAAATGCGATTCTGACTTGCTACCCATGTGCAATTCAGCGAGGCAGACTTCAGCAGTCCTGAGGAACACAGTTTTGAATAATGTTCCTCCACATGCATACACATCCTGCCATCTGTTACTGTTTAGTGAAGAAAGGCCAAGGCAAAAACAGCAGGGCAATACATGTGTGCTTTCTGTACTTGAATGAATTGTCTAAATCTGTCACCAAATCTGTTGACAGAATGTCTCCCTATGAAAGGGGGTGGCTTACAAAGGGATGCTGTTTGCTTAAAGCACAATTACAGACTCCTGGAAACAGTTCAGACTACACTGGGCCTCACGACACCCAGATTATTAAGGATCTTTTTTACCTGTGTGACAAATCCAATTTACAGGGGATTTTTGCGAATTGTAGAAAACATCATATGCTGCACTACACGTTGCACTACATAATGAAATGTTGCACTACATAATGAAAGTAACAATGCATACTCTAACTTCTGATTGTTTATTTCAAAGCAGCTAAAACTACACGAACAAAGCCAATTAAACTGTGCACGCTAATGTTTGTAAGGAACTCACGTCTGCCACCTGTGAAGCTTGAGGGCTAAGTGTAGGTGTAAGGGTGCAAAAAAAATTCTTTCATACCTGTAACTCAAAAAAATAAGGTTAGCTAATACATTTTGAGTCTACTTATAAGATATGCTTCTTGTGGCACTGGATCTGCTCTTTTGGAATTGCTAAATCTGGCTTCTCATCACAAATAAACAAGACAGCAAATATGCCAGTGAACTGTCTGCACTTTCAATGTCATTGTAAAACTAAACACATTGTGATGTGTAAAGCACAGAGGGCCTGTAAGCTTTTTGCAGCTGTTTAAGGTGCAATGCATATGAAATGCACAAATCTAAACATGCAGTCTATGGGCTGTGTGAATGGTAAAATGCACAATATAATGTACGTCTCTTCGTAATGCATTACAAAAGCGTATTACACATGCGGCTGATTACATATTCCAGCAACTAGAATGACTCAACTATACAATGTTTTGGTTATACTGCCTGATTTTTACCTCAACTTCAACCTAGTCTGTCCCTGTTGACTGCAGTCTGTTGATTTTTGGGGTAGTTGATGATTGAGAGAACTGAGTAGTGCCGAAGGGGCATGGATTTTTTGCCCCTTGATGGAGTGTCAGACCAATCGGTGTACATCAAACATGTATATCAGGATATATCAAATGTGTGGGCATAATCTAGTAGTGTATACTGATCAACAGTTCAGTCTCAATGAATCCCACCCCACCAACAGACAATGGAGACATAAAAAGAACAAATAAATCATATGTCTTACATTCAGAACCTTCACACAAATGTGTTTTACGATGTTAGCCAAAATGCCGACAAAATCTATTTTTTGCTTCTCCTGGTTAAAGTGTGCTAGCTTGGTTAGATTCAGCACCAACTGGAAAGTTGTTTAGAGCTTGGTTCAATGTGTGATTCCCAGTTTTTCAAAGGCAGCACCATTTGCCAATGAAGAGAGCAGAAAAATACGGTCTCAGAAAACGCCCTTGACCAACTGAGTGACCGTTGCTAGGCTGCGCTCACTGCGTTCTTGCACAGGCTGGTTTTGAAAAGCTTCAGTTGGTCTTGTGCTGTTTATCCCCATGCTAATGTGTTTGATGCAGATGAACTGTCCAGCTGTTTTTTCTTGTGTTTTCATCAAGCGCATTTCATGAACCATGAACTCACACTCACTTAAGTTTCTCAGGCTTAAAGTTCTCTACAAGGAAGAGCTATTAGCACTCGTATTAGCATTTGTGTGCATCTTTCGAAATTGAGAAACGTTTCAAGAAAATTGTCACAAAAAAATAAGGTTATTCAGTGAGGGATATTCATTCAGCTGGGTTTTGGATGTCCAAAGGCAAAAAAGAAGAGGCGGGCTGTGGAAGAGAATCACAGACTCCACACAAATACGGCAAGAGAACAGGGTCCAATATGAGACTGGGCCACTGTGTTAAAATGATGAATAATGGCCCCACCCTCCCAGCTGGCAAAACCACTCCACACCACCGCCTAGGACTTAAGCCAACTCGGGGGGGGAAACCCTGCATTACTGACAAAAAATCTAAACTATCCAGGAAGAGTAACATATGTGCAATTTGGTTATCTTGGAAATTATATTAGTGATATTACATTAGACTGTTCTTGTCTCACAGTTCAAATTTCCTTTTGCTCTACTCATGTTGCACCATCCATTCTATTATGTCTAGTCACAACTACCACTTGAAAGACCGGCACACAAAATAAACTCTATAGCATTCAGAAACAAAACTTTTTGCCATAGGATTGACCCAGAAATACATAAATTGGGTAAAACTAGTTCCATTCCCTTTCAGCTGCAAAAGCATCAGCATTTTTTTTTTTAAACATGGAATGAGTTTTCACTTGTTTTTGCTCAGCATTGCCAAGACTGAAACCTGAGGATGTGTCCAGGATGGTTGGAGAACACTCTCCAGGAACACAGTCTGAGTTCAATGAAGAATATACAGAGTTTCCTTTACAGACGTCAGGGTAAGATGACAACTGGTATTGATATCTGTTTCGTATTTCATATTTTCACATTGCATGTCTTACTTTCCATCCAAATGTTCTACAGTAGTAATAGTGACAGATTAAGCATTTGTGTTATTACTGACAATTCGTTATTACTAGCATTAACAACAGAAAATACCAGCAGAGGGCTGTGCTACGTAGTCATGGTCCATAGGGCCACTGAGTACATTTTCTACAGCCACCAGCTCCAGCGAATGAACATCTGCTCCCTGCCAAATGCTTGCCCTCTCAAATGCCGACAGCCTTTGAGGGGGAACATGAAGTCTGTTCCACTGAAAGTGGCCAGAAACAACACCGAATTTCAAACGGGAACTACCTTCATTGTAATCCGTAGCAGTGAAACGCTGACTGCACACAAAAGTTTGACCAAATGTATTCCTTCATCCTTCTTAATTGCACAAACCCATTTTGAACTCTACTTGTAACAGCTGGGAAGCACTTGAAAGTAAGGTAGGGTTGTTTTTGCTTGGATCTTTACATTTGGATACACTGAAAAAGTATTTGTTCCCGCACTCGGTGATCACTGTTGCTCAGTCACTAGAGTTACCTGGCAACGGGGACTTGTGAAAGACTCTAAAACTGTGAAGAGGACCTATTGCTTTTGTATTGAAAATGGTTATACTTGCTCTCAATATCAAACTTCTAAATGATGGAGCCTGTGGACACCCCATTGTCCCTTCTTTACTCAAACTGACTCAAAGCCATTTTGCTTGGTGATGCTCCTTAACACATACACTCTTTATGAAGGCTTATGAAGGTGGCATACTCAAGATTAGACATACATTTTTCAACTGGGCTCTACAGTACATCGCACTGCATTTTTCAGCCACTGAGCAGCAGACTATAATAAGTGGGCAGTATCAAGATGGCAGTCAATTTCATAATCTGGTGGACATGATGTATGCACACGGCGTGTTGGCTTGAGTGTCTTGATGGGTTTCTCACTATGGCAAAAATTAAAGGACATATTTCTGGAGCGGAGCAGAGAAAAGGTGATTCATTCGACAGAGGAGGACACACTTTAATTTGTTGCAGTTGCGGTGACAGATTAACAGTGGAAAGTGAGACGGCCCCACGTTGCGCATATATCAGCAGCGCTTCAGCCTGGCACCTTTTCCTGCTCGCACTCGCTCTCTTTCCCCCTCCCTCCCGTCACACCCACCCATTTCACTCTTTTTCTTTCTCTCTTTCTGTCCATGTTGTGCTTGACCCGACGCAGCCGAAAGTAATTGCGGGCCGAAAACAACATTTAATGATTACTTTATCTGAGTCCAAAGAGAGAGAAGTCACTGACGGGCACTTCTAACAAAAGAGGCGGGCTTTTTTTTCTTCTCTTTTTTTCTGTCCTCTCGCCCGTTCTTGCACAACAAAGAATATTATTGACTCAGCTGAGATTAAAACACCAAAACAAATAATGGAACAAAAATCAAGGACAAAGTGCAGGAGGAAGAAAGCGTCCCAGAACACGACGGGTCAGACGCTCTCTTCTCTCGTCCCTTTTGTTAGCGTTGATTAAAAACACGCACCAGCTAACAGATTTGATTCCTCACCTGGATATAAATAAATATATCCTCCTCTGACCTGCCACTCGAATAATAAGCCATTGATATATTGTCTTTACATGCATACTCCTTTCTATGCGTATTGGATGGGAATGAAAAAGTAAATGAAATGTATTTTGTTCTCTATTTTCTTTGCCTTTAGATTGCAGGGATAAAGGAAAAAAAAACAAAAAACGGTTGAGCCGCCACACTCCGTCTCTGTCTTCCAACTACTTGACTTTTTTTTCTTTTTTTCTTCTTCTTCTTTTTCCAGGCGGCTCCCGTGGGCTGATGGGCCTGATTGCGGTGTGTTCATTATGTCTGATGGCCTCTGCTTCTCCTCTCTACTCTCCTCCGCTTAGGCCTCTCCTCCATTAGGGGACCGGAGGAGGGGGCGGCAGCATCAACACAATCAGCACTGCCCAAACACACAGCATGCGCCGAATAGAGGAGAGGTGCAAACACCATAACAATCAGCAATCAGCACTGATCATGATAATAACACAGAGAGTGCTACAAGATCCATGCTGCGCTTTCCCTGCTTGCCAAGAGCCGTTATTGTATTGATAGGTCGGCCTGTGAAGAGAAGTAATAAATTCAGTCATAATTTGAGAGGTAAAAAAAAGGAAGAAAGAAAATCAATAAATAAATGAATAAGTAAATACATACATACATACACACATAAATAAACAAATTGCCAGACACTTTGCTTTTTGAAAGTAAAAGAAGGGATTCCATATGCAGGTGGAAATTTGACAGCCAAGTGAACCGTTCAGGGGATAATGCTTTTTGAGATCTAAGAGGAAGGAAACAATTTCTTGGGGGGCAAAATATCCACCTTGTATACTGAGAGGGTGCTCTTATGAAGAGATAACAAAGATGGATGGAGCAATATGTGTGAGAGATTAAGGGGGAGCTGTGAAGGCAAGGGCACTGACAGAGCCATGCACTGCCTGTTCGCAAACCCACTCACCATTCATATCAGCTGTTTGTAAAGCCGGGATGTTTTCTATGGTGGCCGGTTTCAACTCGGTCAGCGAAGGAAGCTCGCACAAATACGCACTCAGAGCTGGCGAAAAAAAAAAAGAAAAAAAAAAGGGAAAATAGGCTATGCAATATCGCCCATTCGCCCGGGCTGGCCGGCGCGCCCTTTGATACAATAAGGAATATCAAGAGTTTCCGTGCTAAGAAGGGGGGGAAAATAGACCAAAGTCATGATTATATCAAATGCTCGCGCTATGTTTTCATGTCACATGCAAACGCGTCCGGTTTGAACCGCTTTCAAATGATACTCTGAGAAGAACGGACTGCGAGTGGACCTGCAGTAGGCCTTTTAACTGGCCGAGAAGTCCATAGCTGTCCCCGGCGAATTCCTCAGGGCAAAGTGAAAGAATAAACTGCGCCACTGGATTTGTAATATATCTGTTAGTCACTTGTGATTTGTTCTCCTTCCCTTAGCCATATATTTTGGTAACTACTTCTATGGTCAGGCAGATAGTGAGTACATGGCCTCAAAGGAGGCAATCTTTCAAGCCTTCACTGGCAGGATAGAAAGCCAGTTGCCACGGTCTCTTCATTGTCTCGAAAAAAAAAACCAACAAATGTCTCTGAAAGGCATGGATTCTTTTGCGTGGTGAACCGAGTGAGAAGCAGCCTGCTAATTGACTGTTAAAAAATTTGATTACTGAAAAGCACTGCTTGTTTCTTCGTGTTTGTGATATATTCTTGAGGGCAATGTACTTGCTAAGAGCTAAGTATAACCTGAGCGCCCCCCACCTCCCGAACCCCGCTTTCTCGCCGAGAAGCTTTGTGCATTTTCAGGCGTAACTTTGATGAAGTTCGCATCATGTTACCAGACGCATTGTTTCATGAGGATTACACCTGGATTGATGTGCAAATCATTTGGCTGTGCTTCTGTGGCAAACAAGATTGAAGAGCAGATCTTCCACGATGGCTTAACATACCATGTGGCAGTCACAGTCAATGCACTGAATTATTAAAGGTGGTCCAGGATATCCCACAGGAAATGGGAAAAAAATATCTATAAATCTAATCACGGTAAAAAAGGATATTTTTCTCCAAAGTTGTAAAACTGTCATAAAACGTTAGCATTGCTGCTTCTTCTCGCCCTTACAGAGGACAGCCGCGCGTTCACCTTATTATAAATAAAGGGAACGCACTCCTCCTTCCTCTTGAAGCTTTTATTGCATGTCTCTTCTGGGGCTTCAGAGAACACAAACGCTTTCAGGTAGAGTTGTGTAATACATGGAGTTCTGTGCTGAGTTGCTGTAGATGCATTTTTTAACAATTGTGGATGTAAAAAGGTTTGAAAAGAGTAGAGGCTGATGTATAACACAAACACATTATTATTTCTCTAACCCATGTAGTATTTATCACGTAACGGATGTGTAAAGCCCACACTCGTCAACATATATCATGAAAAAAGACAGAAAATTCAGTGTTGTTTTAAGTGTGTTGGAACAAACCTTTTCATATTGTTTCTCATCCTATATTGTGACAATTCTGACATCACAGAAGTGTGCTGTATACAAATGAGCCTCTAACCAATCATTTCACTGTGTGTTGTGACCATTGTAACCAATCACAGATGCTCTTTCTGTGTTCTGATAAATCAAGGCATTCACATGACATGACATTCAGCAGAACATAATTTTGGTTAAAGTCATTTGAATTATCCTCAAACCGTTTCACATTTCACACATGTTTTCAAATGTGCTGGTCTTCACATTATAAAAAAACGACTTTTTATGTTTCTTGAACTCTTAGTAATATTACTTTTGAATTATTCGATATAACTCAAATTCAGACCCACATTATGAGTATCTTTGAAAAGTTCCCAAAACATTTTACCAGTGTTTTATCTGAAGGGAGTCAGGCACAGTTAAATGTTTAACTTTGCAAATCTTATAAACATATGTGTATCATTTAAAAAGTAAAAGAAATAAATCAAAATAATTTACTCTTTATCTCTGCTATGCCACTTGATTAAGCTGCTGTAGTCCCTTCACAGATGATGCATTGTCTCTCATCACTTTATTCACTTTCACTTTGTTTTTTTTTAGACTGGCAGAAAAAACAATCACTCCACCAACAGCCTTGGGGTTTTCAGATTGTTTGCAAACTTTTTTCATGTTTCACGAGTGACATTGTTCAAATATCTGACAGTACTTGCACTGTTGAGCAAAGATACACAAGCAAAGACACACACACATACACACCGGTCACCTATCCCCATGCACATTCTCTTGGTGAAAGAGTAATGAAAGCGATAGTCATGAGAATTAAGGGAATAATAATAATAAAGTGAAAAATTACAAACATCAAAACCAACCTTTCAATAAATAATGCAATATCCGAATGTGTTTAACATTCTGCCGGGACCATGGTGCAACCATGGACTGTTGACAGGACTACATAGAGTGCAAAACCAAACATATAAAGTGATCAATACAATAATACAAGAGAGGACAGAATACACTGCGGCTGACAATAAGTACTGAATGAATGTGAATGAATATACTATTGAATTAGATACTGTGTTTAATGGTAGAGCAATTAAAGGTGCAAAATGCAAAGATTAGTTATAGGTTAAGGAATAAATTGCCAAAATAACAAACAGAATATAAAATGTATTATATAACAGTGCATCAGAAAATGTACAAAATGACCCATGTTTCAGAGAAGGAATAGTAAGGCCTGACTTTGTTTAGGGGAAAAACGTTCACGTGTAAGTGTGAAAGAGCTCAGTTCAGGATGTGTCTGCATGTGAGAAGAACAGTTCCACACGTACTGGGAGATACACTGTAATCGCAAAAGGTAGCAAAATCACTGCAATACAATACGATAAATGAATTAATGAGTTCATCTCACCCTTTTAACACTCCCCTTTTCTGTTGCTAAGGTGATAATTAGCCGTACTTGGAAAATTTCTTGATCTTCCAATTAGTACAATGTGTATCACAAAACCCTAAAATTTGGATTTTACTCTTTCGTTATCATTCAGCTGTACATTTGTTCACTCTTACAAAAAGATTCCTAAATAGTTGACTTGGACATGCAGAACAGTATATAACCTTTGCATAATGCAGGGTGTCTTTAAAAATAGACTTTACGCGCTCAAGCCTGTTTCACACTACAAACTGAAACAGCTCATTTACAGAAAGGTTCTTCAGGAAACCAAATGTGGTTCTTCAATGGTATCGCTCCAGAGAACCCTCGTTGGCACCTTTACTTTTGAGAGAGTATGGTAATGATCATAGCTCATCAAAAAGACCCCCAAATCTGTGTATCTCTGACAGAGCGGAGTTACTGTATATTTCCCTTTGAATGTATTTGATGTGCCCACACTGCAGACAGCTGCAAAGCTCTGTCCCCACAGACATTTTTTTTTCCTTTTTCTCCACTGTCTCTTCAACTCTCCACTGTCTGCCTGCCAGAAGCCTGTCACCACTACTGCTGCAACTCCATGACGCTGGGCTTAAAATAAATACATACTGTAGGTTAGGAAGGAGGAAAAAATAAAAACAGATGCTGATTTCTCAAATATAATCACCGAATATGCGACCTGCGTGAGATCCATCCTTCTGAGGGTTCTATGAATGCACAAGTTGCACACATTTATCCCTCATGACACGAACTCTCTCTCTCTCTCTCACACACAAACACACACACACACACACATACACACACACACCAATACACACACACACACTCGTGTAGACTGTCTGAGTCGGGCAACAAATGTAGCAGACAAATGGATAAAAAATATTTCAGTTTTTTTTTTTTTTCTTTTTCTCCTCATGCGAGCAATCAATGCAAGAGCGGTGCCAGGGGCACTTACCGAGAGATGCTGAAGAATTTCAGCAGCAGAGAGTGAAATGGCTTTTTACAGGACCACAGTAACAACAGGAACTAATAGGCAGCCCCCAAAATCTCAGTTAATAAGAAAGGGAATTGACATAAAACATGCCTTTTTGTTGTTATTGTGTTGTATCTTTTGTTCTGTTTGCATTCTCCTAAAAACCTTATAAAGTTAAAGGACTACTTGAGTCGGATTAGTTTAACCAGAGGAAATTCTCTAATGTTGTTTGTAAGGGATCTTGACTGTGCAGGATAAAGAACCTGTGTAATGTCCCCAAATTACTGCAGATAGCTCAGATTGAAACATTACACACCAGAGTTTCATTACCTGGCAGGATTAATGACAATAACAACAAAGTGCACCGCTGGACTTCAACTATCCCGCTAACTGAGAAATCCTGTTTGGTGAAATAGCCACAAGCAAAGAAAAGGCCTACTATTTCAGAGGTGCACCTTCATCCAGTTACAGAAGGAAACTAACTCTGTAATCACTAGCAGAACTGTAAAAACTATGGATGCTTCAAATTCATGCTGGGTTAAAATCACAGATCTCACTGGAAATCACGTGAAACTCTAAGTTAAAACTTAAATGAATCTTTAGTCTTATTATTCAGTAACTATTGCATTTTTTAGTATCTACTATGAAACTGATACATAGAATTTATTGAGACAAGTAAGAAGAAGCATGTGGTTGCTTAAACATGAACTTTCAGGGCAGCAACAGGTAAAGTTAACCCGGCTCCGACAGGGCTTCTTTCACGTTGCCTTTAGTTGTGGCTCTAAATTTTGCCTCGAAAAAAGTATACAATAAAAAAACAAAATAACAGATAATAGGAAGAAGATGTGGTGAGGCGGCGTGGTGCAATCCCCGGCCAGCAGTAACAATGCTAAGACTGCTGTTTGATGTTTTTTTCCTCTTGTTTGGGTTCTGGGCCGAGGACAACAGGGGAAGCTGGAGGAAGCAGCGCTGTACCTCCCTTATAAATAAAGGATATTCGAATCTTTTCCTTTCTCTCGGTATTTCAGACACAACACCACCACACCTTGCCTGGACTCAATTACTACCTGATGCCTTTCAAAAACAGAGCTCAAATGTAGTTTGTATTGATGCGGCTAAGCACCCGTGTTGAAAGCCCTAACCTCAAATGGTCCTCTATTTTGTTCTCAGGACATGTCAATGGTGATGGAGGGCACACATTATCGAGCTTGGCGTGTGATTTCATAAGTCTTTATAGTGATTGCTCATCAGCAGCGAGTTGTAGAGCAGCCAAGGTGTGTGCTTTGAGAAGCAGAAACATTGTATAAATACGGCATGAAAAATCAATAGATGAGCGATCTCCAAAGGAGCGAACGCACCGGGTTCCAGGAAAAGACAAACAGCCGCGATGCAGAGAGCTCCAAATGCCAGGACATCCAGGGAGTGAGAAGAATTGGAAATAGCCACAGGGCTGCGCTCAATAGACTGCCCAAAACCTATTGACTTCATAGCCTTGAATTTTCTGAGTCTCGCCTGAGGTAACCACTATCAAACATTAACGAGGTACGCAGCGGATTTGTGTACATATATCCAGGCCTAAAGCAGGCCTAGCCATTAGTTCTGCTTTGGCCTGGGGATTCTAGAGTTGGAGGGTGGAGGTGTCATCCAGTCTGGGCTTATTTATCCCTTTCTCCCATAACCCTCTGTCTGTCACATTTCATGGTTGGCATCTCTTACAGCTGTAATGTCAGGACCCATTAGTGCGGTGTGCTGATGGTACGGAAAAGACAGAAACTCCACAGACCAAATGTCAGGGACTTTTGTCATCGTGCTGCACGGCCAGACTTCTGGCTCAGTGTCACTGTTTGTTGTCAAAGCCTATTCTGTGGCTTCTCTCCCCAGTCTGCTCGACAAAATTCAGCGCTGATACTGATACTATATGTATGTTAATGCTGTCTCCCATAGTTCAGCAAGTGTAGAAAGTTATATGCTCACACAATAACTTTCTACAGGCATGGGGAAGCAGGTTAGAAGGCAAATCTGGACAGGCGGCTGTTTTTTTCCATTGCGTTCATTATTCCGCGGGATTTGTAGTCGTGGCATGGGGACAAGAAGCCAGGGCTTTAAATTAGAGCCAAGATTAGTTAGCCACTGGTCAGTGTGAGGGACCGAGAGTGCACTCCAGTCCGTAATATTCAAGGTGATCCTTTCATAATTCTCACTTTCCAGACCCTCTGCTTTCCACTCTAATATTTGATAATTAGGTGAACCCATCAGGTAGACAATTTCATTTTCAATTAAAACTCCTCTGCCCTCATGACCTTGAGAATAACAGGGGAATGCTCTATATAGACCAGTGCTTAGCATGGACATTTCAGGAGCCATTTAAAAATACATTTTAATTTAAGCTAGACCCCTCAGCATCTAATCTTAATGCACGTTCACCTTCATGGAGACTGCCGGGGTATGGTGGGGTACACAGAGAGAAATGTTAATGTAATTATTGAAACTGACCCAATTAACCTCACAGATATGACTGGACACCATCTGAATGACACATTTGTGGCCTCATATTGTAGCATGGTTTTCGCAAACACAGCTTGCAAATTTGCAAGACTCTCGGGACTAAAGTTATTGTTTGCCAAAGAGTTAGTAATATGCAGCACACCTAATCATATGCACACTTGCTTAGGTAGTTTACACTGTGAAACTGGCAAAAGCATAGACAGAATTCTGGCTTTTATTGCTCTTTTTAGCTATGGAAGTTATTTTCATCAATTTTTAGAGATAATAGTACGCCAGAAACCATTTAAGAAAGTCTACTACTTGCTAACCACGATGGCCCATGTTTGGGATAAGAGTCAACTGATCACTTTAAAATGCAAACATTTCATACAGTGACGCAATCCATTGGCTTCAATCCACTTCACTGTTGGACAGCATTCATAAGGCACTGACACTGATATAAGACTTTCATAAAAAATAATATAACCAATTTATAACGGCCTATTACAATAAACATCACTTGACATAACACTGGCCAAGATAAAATGACATGAAAATGGCTGGCCTTTAATGACAGCTGAGCCTTGTTGGAATAAGCCTTTATAAAGGTTTATGTAGGCTTACGTTATGCAGGTAACATGTAGCCTTATGAACACAACCCTTCATGAAAGTGTTGCCGAAAATTCTGAAGCCACTTACTACTCTAGGCTATAATATTTTGCTTTGAAATGGAGACCCATGTTACTTTGTGCAAGTATAACCCAAACAAATTCTTACTGGAACGTATTCGAAATTATAGGGAACTTTAGTAGAAAACACTACTTGCTGTTGGCTCAGAGCAGACCAGTGAGACCACTTCATGTTTTTTGTTCAGCCCTACAACCCACAAGGAACTGCATCCAGCGCATAAGAGGCCATGTTTTCATTATGAGAGGAGTACAGCAGGGTCCCTGCCATCGTTAACAAAATGAATCAACCAATCAAGTGTCTACTGGTCATTTGGTTAACTCAGCTGATTAACATTCTCCATCATCGCACACTGATGTCGGCTGGGACAGTCATGTAGTTGTTGGTTTGGAAAAGTGCAAAAGTGGTGGCAGGCTAAATATAAAGCGAGATTTTCAGATACACAATAGACACCACAATTGGTGGAAGATTAAATATAACAACTATTTGAGATTACTAGATAAAACTAAATGAGCAAACTCTCAGTATCACCGCTAATGCCACCAACTCCAGCACCATTGTCTTGTATTTCTCTGCCTAAAACTCAATCAGCTTTCACTCCTGAGAAAATCCAGCCCAGAAAAAAAAGAGACACGCGTCTTTGTTTCATCCCAAGAACAAAGCCACACACAAACACGGCGTATTATTTCAATCCCGTACCAGCAGCGCCGTTCTAATATTTTCTCTAATATAAATAAAGTTGGGAGTAATGCTGCAAATTGCTAATATAAAAATGCTGTGCAATCAAAGTGGCCTCCGACAGAGGTGCCAATCAGATGAATGTTTATTCAGCCAGCCGCTGCTTTTCATTTTGAAAATCAGCAGAGATGCTGCAGTGAATCATCAGTCAATAGCTCTGAGCTGATAGAGAAAAGAATGGAAAAAAAAAAAAAAGTTGATTTGCACCGATTCTTCTCAGCTACCCTGTGTGGAATGCGCTCTGAACTAGAGCTTGGGCTACATCCAAAAATATCTGCCCTCTAAATAAATAATAAAAAAAAACACAGCCTACCTACATATGGAGAAAAGAACTATATATTTATTTATTTATCAGTAATGCAGCAAAAAAAAACAAAACAAAAAACACTATAGATAGAGACAGGCCTGGATGAAGATAAAGTCCTTTTAATTTTCAAAAAGTTGGTTTGGAGGTGCGCTGAGCAGTCCTGAGATATGAAAATAGTTTTGCTAACTGTAGTATGACAACATCATAAAACTGTTCTCCTTCTTCGGTGATTGGACTGGGCAGATAGGACAAATGGCAAAGGGAGTATTATCTAAATGCAGTAATTGACAATCTGAAAATCCTTACTTTACCCACCTTCAATCGATGCGGCTCTCGCAGATAAGAGTCTTCATTTTCGATCCCTCAGTTTAGCAATAACATGAAATGATGCGCTCGCAAACTGATTGTGACATTAATTTCTCCCGGCCTTTCTCCGCGGTCACTGCCTGCACCTGAATGTGCACTAGAACACTGCATTTCATAGTCTGTCTGTGTCCCTTCCAGAATAATATCATTCTTTAATGTATAGCTGTATAGCCGAGTATAGCCGAAATGCGTAATCAAATACACCGGCCATTAAAGGCTGGGGCCGTCCCCGGCACGCTTGTTCCTGCCTTCTTCGCTGTTTATGTGAAACTCGAGATGAATTCATTGAGTTTGACATTTTTACTTCTTTCTACTTATTCTCCCTTCCATCGTGACATTGTCAGCATCTTAAACCTGCAATGGCTGGTTCATGACCAGAATAATGGAGTGTGATCACTAGCTGCACGTATAAATGATCATTTCAGCAGAAACGTGTTAATGTGAATTCATGGGAGGCAGAGCTGGGGTAGAGTCATAATAGGCATTCGCAACCCACAGAAATGTCAAGCACAGAGAGGACAGTTATGACAAAACACAGATTTCCTGCCGAAGCATAATACAGGCCCTGTGTGCGCTGCCATATTTTAATGAACGGAAATGTCTCAGCTCAGACGGTCAGGAAATAAACTATCACTGTCCAGCAGGGAAATGTCAAGGACAACAATTACACGTTTAAAAAATGAAAAAGTTCTGATGGCTGGACTGAATGGAGGCATGTTTTCACATGTGTTCATCCAGAACCGTCTGTCCAATTACCGCTGTCCTCCTTCGAGTTCTCGCTAAATGCTCTCATCCTTTCTTTATTTTCTCCTCTTATTCATTAACTTGTGGGCAGGCGTTCATCCTGACACTCTTGCGCGTGACTCGTGTAGGTTGGCGAACGCCTATCCATCTCCCTGGCAAGCTGCAAAGTAATTTACTAATTTGCTTGTGGGTGACCCGGGTCATTTTTATTTATGATCCATTAGTGAAATATATTCAGACATCAAACCCCACGTTAAGAGAATGATGGAGAATTATGTGACGGAGAAAGCCCACCCTCCACCTGGACGCTTTCCTGAAGGAGGAAGAGGCGGTAACAGGCACCCTTTAAAACTAAATGCGGACACCGAATAATTTTACACCGGCCCGGGTGGCAGGAGCAGGTGGGGAGAAGATCTTGTGAAAGGTCTCATTTATAAACTGGACTGCTTTTCATACAAGGCACAGTAGTGTAGGACAATTACCATTTATAGTGGTTGCACCCCCTTTTGCGGCATCCCCCCCCCCCTCCCCATGCCTTTTATATGAAAAATACTGTACATTCTGCCATTACCTAACATATTGAGTGAGGCCACAATGGGAATGTGCACAGACTTTGGATGGGAGTGTGTGTGTGTGTGTGTGGGGGGGGGTATTGAACTTTGTAAATGGGCACAGATTGCTCCAATGCCTCAACTGTCAACTCCTTATAAAATGAGAGCAAAGTAAAACAAAGTCATTAAAAACTGCCCCAACGAGAGTTTCATCTTCATTTATATAGAAAGCTGCAGCTCGTCTTTTAAGCAATGGCCAGAGCTCATGATTTACACCGTGTTCTCGTGCTCCTCCCTGATTTATGGAACATCTGCGATGTCATCGATCACGCCATTTAACGAACTAAAACAAAACTGACTCTAGTGGTGAGAAGAAAATGAGCAATAAAAAAAAAAAAATCTAAAAGCTCAGAAGCTCAGAAGCTCAGAAGCAACCTTTGGACAGAAGGTCATGAGAAGGCGGTGAAGAACCTCTCTACTCGCTGCTCACTCAGCCTTTTCTACACGCTTCCGAAAAGGAAGCCCAAGATGGCTAAAAGCTCCAACCGCCAGAGGCAGGAACACTTACAGTATTATTAATTTTTTCAGAATATTTTAGCAGCATGTCTGTCTCCCTTTGAGAACTAAAGAAGCCTCTGAAGTGGATAATTCTCCTTTCAGTGTGAGAAAATGTTCTGCCTCATGTCAATACAACTTCTTGCGAGGTGTGCCTTGCTGTCTGCACAGCTGTGATAAGTGTCTTATTCCGAATGAATAGTAATTCACCACAGCAGTGTGTGTACACCCGTTTACTCCATATTGTAAATTAATTCATGTCCTCCTCAATTTGCCTTTGATGTTTTTTTTTTTTTCTTTTTCTCTTCCTCCCTCCGTTTTAGAGAATTCAAAATGTGGCAAACAATGGATGGGGGTGCTGCCTGCGGATTTGTGGACAGAACATCAATTAATGAAATAAAGTAAATAAATAAAAAGTGTCCCTTGGAAATGAAAGGGAATGTGTTCAGCCGGAAGAAGAAAGAGAATATGGAGTAAATTTCAGGGAATGGCTTCTAAATTTAATCAGTGCGCTATCTACATTTCCTTAAGATGCATTTTTTATTTATTTATTTTTACCTCCTTAGACTCTAAGTGGAGGAGTTAACAAGAACTTCTGCAAGGCCACTGCATGCTGTTGACACAACTAGGGTAGAAACACGTGTGCAGGCACTGTGGCTGGATCTACTCCTCCTGCTGGGCCCTTCCATCCGGGTCCTCGGTTTGATCAATGAAGATGAGTTTCTCCACCTAATGGAATCCGTGCTGGTTCATGGGTTTGTCAATGACCACCATGAAAGGTCAAGCCATAAAGAGCCTGTTTTTATTTATTTATTTATTTATTTAATGGAACCAACACACGCTGTAATGAGTTTACATTACCTTACACGAGGCCTGACACGAGCCACTCCACGAAAAGTTATGCTTTCACTTTTAATTAGGTCAATAGCTTAATACACCCTGAGAGGAGCCCGGGTTAGAAAATCGCTAGGCTAATTTACCTTGACCCATGAACTAATCAAGTCATTAACACCTGTGTCAAAATATAGTCTGGCTCTGGCAACATGGGGCTGATTTTTCTAACACACTGAACACAGGGTCAGTCAATAGAGAAATGTGCAAGAATATAATTGCACACTTATGTTTATCTCCATATTTTCTCCCCCCATTTCACCTCTCTGGCCATTTGCTCGCAGGGCAGGCTTTTGAAAAGCAATTAAATGCTGCGTTAGAGTGCACCAGTCCTACTTAAATGGAAAATCACTTATTTTGTTTCCCCCGTATGTTTAAAGATGGCTAATGTCGGTTGCCACGTCTTAGTCGGTGAGGTTTCCATAAGCGATTAGAGCTCTACGACCAAATCAAATTTACAGTCTCTTACGAGCAACTTCGATGGGCATAATTCAAGAAAAAATGTAGCTGTTCACAGGGTCGGGCCTGTAAATATTACCCCACCCTCTCCGCTCAGAACTAATAGGGCTGCAAGTGTCGGCTTGGGCGATTCATGGCTTTTTCGATTCTTCCGTCATTAATATTTGAATGCTGTATGAAAGAAATATTACGACACGCAGGGAACAAATGTGAACAATCTCTCTTTCTCCCCAGCAGAGTGGCGTACAAGGTATGTATCCAGCAGCACGACTACACGGCGTTACAGAGTGGCGGAACGTCACGGCGAATTTTCCGCACGCCCGTGCTTTCTGCTATCTGATGCAATGCTTATCCATCACAGTGAGACGCCCCCGCTCCTCATTCCTGTGCTAGTAACACCTGGCACGTGGTGGAAAGGATCATTCTGCACTTCTAAGAAAAGCCGTGAAGGAACCGATGGTGCTCCACACTTCTGTGAAGTCGTCCATCCGACATTTCCAGCAGTGCATCTCCATATCCTGTATGACCTTTCAGTGCACTGTATCTTCTCGAGGGTTCCAGCTCTTTCAAAAGGCAGCACGGCTCAGGCTGTAATAGGGTTCCACTTGTGCAAAAGCATGCGTGGTGGTTGGAGGGAAGGCATACTGCAAAGGGTCTTAATGCAAGATAGCCGCTTATCTCAGGCTTAGAGAATGAAACCGCGAAGGCACCGTCTGCAGGGACGCTGTACAACTGACGAAACCATATTCCCCTGATCAATGGGCAGATGACTCATTGTACAGTAAACACGAATCATTCTTTATCGGTGTGGCCTTCAGACGTGATCACTGGAGCTACTGTTCAGCACAGACACTGTAGTTCAGCAGCACTGAATTGATGCAGTGCCCAGAGAGGACAAGCACAAAGTTCGCATGAAGTTTATGAAGCATATTTCTTGATTTTCTCAGTGGCCAGTAGAGGGCAGATGATATCTTTTTTTCCTTTTTCCTTTCTTTTTTTTTTTTTTTGTTGGAAAAAGCAGCAGTTTCCTCACAGCTCGATGCCTCATTGAATATTTACGACAAACTCACACCAACCAGCATTGTCAGTACTGTATTTACCGAAAAAAATAAATAAATAAAACACCCTCCAGCGCTTTGGACGTTACTGTGCATCTGAAATTATACCTCCTCTCGCCTGGCCTGTAACCGAGTAACAGAAGCAGAAGGCTCACAAATCCTACTCCCACTTTATTATCCAAGAACTTTCCTTACTTTCATACCTAAAAAACGTACATATAAGTTCATACTGAGCAATTAAGAAGTTTCTAATAATATAATAGTAGGCCTTAAGATTAATAGCTGAAAAAAGGGCTGCACTATACATTGCACTAGCACTGAAACTATGTTGCTATTTATTGTAATTGCTATATACTTTGCGGTGCAAATTTCACACTGGTGGGTTAATAATAGGATTTGGTTAGTGACTGGTAAGCCAATATCATAATTGCATTAGTTTGACAATATTTTAATTTCATTTGATTATATGAATACCCTGAATCACCAAAACTCTCACAGAAAGAGTTTCTGATCAAGAAGTTCACAGCACAAAAGAAAAAGTCATTTAAAGGGTAAAAAGTGATTGTTGCAAGTTGTAGGCTTCTGTGATGTCAGCTTAGCAAAGATCCATAACACAATCACAAAGACCCCTTTCTTACCTACCGTAATCATCTGATTCAGAGACTTTGCCATTGTCCCCTTTTAACTAGTTAAATTCTGCCCTCAGAGTAGTTACGACGTGATCATGTGCATTTTGGGCATAGGAAAATGTATCAGTAGAAGGACTATGTATACCACTGTTTCCTATCACTATATAAAAGATGCTCCATGCTGCCTTTATTGTTGGTTGTACAGCAATGTTTCTGAGCATCCCCACCATAATGAAGAGCTAGGTGTGCTGTGAGCAGTTTAAGAGAAGTTTTGGAAATGTATTCATCGACTACTGACTTCAGCCTTGTAGCTCCGGTTCTAAACTAGTGAAGCAAAATTTAGACACCAATTATGTGTAATCTAATTATCTGTATTTTGAAACTGCATGTGTAAATTGTGTAAATTTGTATAAATCTGACATTTGTCCAAATTGCTTTAAAGTACATTAGGAAAATAATAGTGGTTCTTTTACAGTGGTTCTTCAAAGAACTCTTTTTGCTACCTATATGTTTAAAAGAGAACGCTTTAACAGGTGTTTCAAAGAACGTATTTATCAACTCCTGATTCGACTTTGCTGTAAAAAAAAAGTAATAAACAGATGCACCGAGTACAGACCTTGCCCGAGTCCCTTTCACTCACAGAGACAGAAAGGCTAACAAAAAGAGGACAGGCTGGCGAAGGACGCAGTGTCACTAACAGGTGTGATAAAGGTGCCGTGAAGCTGTGAGGTTGTAAGACACCTGTTTAAAGTGCATTTCAGGCTACAGTAAACAGGCCTCTGTGTGGGTGTGTGTGCATGTTTATGTGTGTGTGTGTGTGTGTGTGTGTGTGCGTGTGCGTGTGTGTGCATGTGTGTATGTGTGCCCTCACAGCCTGACTCTGTTGCGCTCCAGCGCTGGACGTGACAGCGTGGCCCACGGACGGACCTGGATTAACGACTTGTGACAGTCTCACCAGCCAGAATATGAAGTGACATCTTGCTGCCATTATGTAAGTGGAAACAGCTGTTATTTCTGGAGAGGCTATGGCTGGTTAAGGTCCTCAACAGACAGGGAACGAATTTCGGCCAATCCGTCTTCCGAAGCGTGCAAAAAAAAAACAAAACAAAAAAAAAAAATAGGAAAGGGAAAAAAAAGAAACAGGCCCTCGCTAAAAACAGAACCATACATATTGCAGAGCATCCATTTGAATGTGGCTGATACAGTCTGTTTACTGCTTTTAGAGGAATTCTCTAGCAGTACATTGGTATTTTCGTTTAAACAATGCGGCCAGAGCGAGGGAAAAGATGTCTCATAATCAGGCACGCACCGGCTATCAAAATGTGTTTTCTTGTGCTGACTGCTGTGTAATTGTGACAAAATTAATTGTGTTTCTAAAGGATTCTGTAAATGCAAGGATGCAAGATTATACCGGTGCACGCAGAGATGGCCTGGCTGTAATTAGACACAGCATATTTTCTCGCCATTCATGCACAACAACAGCTTTGATGCACAACAATCAGAAGAAGATGCTCTATTGTGATGCTTCCCTGCTTTTATGGTTAATGTAAACACTGTAACAAAACACCTTGTTGGGAAGGAAGACAATAGGACTACTTTGCATGTATCTGCTAGCAATGTGTAGTACAAGCACTTTATGCCTATTGTATGTGGGTCATTCATGTGAGGAGGAATGAAAGCTTATGAGAGGAGTCACAGACTCCTATTTTAGGGAAGGATGAAAAACAAAGTGCTGTAATGATTGTGCACCATTCAAACCACTTTCTGTTCTTCTCAAACGCTGTTCAGAGGAACAAGTGGGTTTTCTCTTTGGCCCATTGAGGATGTAAAGCTCTACAAAGCAATCTACTGCAGAGACAGGCTATTGGAGAGATGGAGGGACTGTAGCAATGGAGAAAAAGATCAAGTAAACACATGTGCACATGCATGCATACTTACACACTACGGAACAGACAATATGATAATGCTGCAATATTTGTGATACACTATGTGCTTCATGATAATTGGTTTTTGAACAGATTAGACTAGACACAATAACCCAAGCTGAAATATAATAATGTATATCGACCAGCTACAGCATTAGAATTGCTGAGAGAAGTGAATAACATTGATGATCTTGTTGTAGTGGCACCTGTCAAGGGGTGGGATATATTAGGCAGAAAGTGAACATTCAGTTTTTGGAGATGAAGGAGAAAAAGTGAACAAGTTTAAGGATCTGAGCGACTGTGACGGTTATTTGACTGGATCTGAGCATCTCCAAAATGGCAGGTCTGGTGGGGTTTGCCTGGTATACAGTGGTTAGTGCCAATCAAAAATGATCCAAGAGAGGGCAACTGGTGAACCTGTGACAAGTTCATAGCTGCTTAAGGCTCATTGATGCGTGTTTAGAATGAAGGCTAGCTCTTCTGATTTTGTAGAAAAGCACAAGTGAATAAACAAGTTAATGCTGGCTATGACAGAAAGGTGGGGCTGCAGAGCTCAAACCTCTCCATGCTAACCAAAGGGAACTGACAATGGGTGTAATAACATCAAAACCACTGAGCAATGGAAAAATATGGCCTGGTCAGATGAATCACATTTTATTTACATCAGCGGTCCCCAACCTTTTTTGCGTCATGGACCAGTTTAATGTAAAACAATATTTTCACTGACCGGTATTGATACAACTGAAAACAAATTGCGTAAAAATACAAAGAAGCTCGTGTTTGTTTTTCTTCTCATTTTTGCTGATTTTTGATGTACCGTATCACGTGACAGAGACAAGTGTTTTCTTCTAAATAAATGATCTTTCAGACTCTGATAATCGATAAAATATTTTTTATTCGGTCTTTCTGTGCGGTACCAAATGACTCACAGGCCAATACCGGTCGGTGGCCTCTGATTTACATCATGTGAATGGATTGGTGCATGTTCACCATTTAAGGGAAGAGAAGCCAAGCCCATGGAGGCAGTGTAACACTCTGCTGTAAACCTTGGGTCCTGACATTTATGTGGCTGTTGCTTTGACACGTACTGTACAGACCAGGCACACCCCTTCATGACAATGGGATTCCCTAATGGCAGTGGCCTCCATCAGCAAGGTAATGCCGTACTGCAAAAAAACGAACATCACAGAGTTCAAGGTGTTGACATGGCCTCCTAATTCCTCAGATCTCAATCTGATTGAACATCTGTGGGATGTGAAGGACACAGTAGTCCAATCCATGCAGGGTCCACCTTGTAGCAGGCAAGATTTTAATGACTTGCTGTTAACGTCTTGGTGCCAGATGCCACATCACACCTTCAGCAGTCCTGTGGAGTCCATGCCTTGAAGGCTCAGAGATGTTTTGTTGGCACGAGGGGAACCTACACGGGTGGTTTTAATGTTATTCCCAATCTGGGTTGGTTTATATTATTCTATTACATTTACAAAACAATTCTGTATAAGACATATTATTTAATGATTAACCAAGCTCATGCCATTTGACCTCTCATATTGTAGAAGCAAAACTTCTACAGTTTAGGTTTTTTTAATAATTGGATAACGTCAACGGTCTTTTACATTGTGTGAAACTTTCACAATTCATAGACCCACAAAAAAAGTCCAAGTCTAACTTGAGAAATGTCTTTCTGCTGTGACCGCCATTATAAATTATGAATGTTTTGAACTTCTCCTGAAAACTATTTTAGAGGTATGAAGATTTGTTCTGACAGCAACAACCTGATAAGTGCTTCATACTAATGATTAACATCTGGCACCTTTTTCCTCTTTGCCATTTACACCCTCAGATCAGTGTAGTGTTCACACTGCTTTGTCTACTGAAACAAATCAAATGTCTTTCGATTGTCGACTAAGCACCGGACACTGGAGCTCAAAACTAGACACCTGACAACCCTAGTATGACCTATGTAGATGTTATATAGACACCGAAGTATATCTTTTTCTAGGTTAAACGAAGTGAGATAAATACATGTGTTAAATTATCTATCACTCATAAAGCCGCGGCAGTAGTGCTAGTCCAGTGCAGGCGACAGTCTGAGAAAGGTAACAAGCTGGCGGTATCTAACACTGTCACAGACAGTCTGCTTACTTCAACTCACCTTCAAACATCCTTGGCAGTCTTGAACATAACAAAAGTGGAGCCGGCTCAGTTTGCTCCAGTAAAAGAGCATAAAAGATGCTGATGGACAGCATTTAGTATTTTTTTCTGTGTGTGCAGGGGCATAAAGACATGATGGAAAACATTTAAACCATGGATTGTCTGTGTTTCAGCCATAGCTTTTTAAAAGTGTTATGTATACACACACACACACACACACACACACACACACACACACACACACACACACACACACACACACACACACACACACAGTTACAAAATAACTGCACCTGATCATACTTCCACAAGCATTGAAAATAAATGTAATGCATTATAATTATAATCATAGTTATAATCTAAATTTCGACAGATTACTAAATGAAGTACAAATAAATTTGTCTGTTCTTTTATGAAGAATGAAATTGGCCGGTTTCCAGAAATACAGATACCTCTGATATGTTCAGTAACGGCCGTTGTGACGGAATTTGTTGGCATGACCATAACATATCATCATCAGCCCCTAATGCACACAAACGCATTTTCAGGGTAACAGAAAAAAAAAGCTGGTGAGATAACACTAGACCGCCACAATGGGTTTCTAATCTCGGATCTCCTGTTTGACGCAGCAAATAATTGCTCATCAGGAATGGGAAATAGTGAGTGCATCTCCACATACAGTGTCCTTGCTTAGGATTCAGCAGATGGAACCAGGAGATGGAGGTTATCAGGCATTCCATCTCCCTCTGGACTGTAATTCAGCCACAATGTGCTGCAGACCCTAAAGGCCCACCATCTGCTGAAGTTTTTCCTTTCCTAAGGTGAGAGAGCCCCGACCTGGAATTGCAAGTGTGTGTGTGTGGACATATGTAAAAACATGCACGCACGCACACACACATGCACACACACTTACTCACACAGAATCACAGACTGAGGACACTGTAGTAATACTGAATCTAAGTAATACTACACCTACACCTAAACCATAACCTAACCTTAACCTCAGAAACAAAAGGGGCATCTTTCTGCTCTTTTAGTTCTTTGCAAAAAACATTTTTTGCAAACAATGGCAGTGAAAGTAACACATTTCCTCATGAGAGTCAGCGAAATATCTCCATTACAACATATCTTTTATCCATTATTCATTTTGAACTCATTCAGATAAACATGACTGTAGTTGATTAAAACTACAATTAAAACAGATTCTATTTTTTTAAAATACTTTTTTACTCATCGGACAGAAATGACAGAGCCACATTTAGAATTACACCCCAGTTTCTGACAAAATATTCACCACAATGCCAACAAACTCACAATAAAAATAACAAAAAAATAAATAAAAGTCAAAAGTCACTAAGATACACACACACACACAAACACACACACACACACATACACACACACACACACACACACACACGCGCACACACACACGCGCACACACACGCGCACACACACATACACA
>JBBJLS010000032.1:6657994-6676642 GCA_037577275.1 Bryconaethiops microstoma | reverse complement strand
AGACTTTCATATGGAGTTGGTCTGTCTTTGCAGCCCCCCCACCCCCCACCCCCCTCACTTGCCTAATAGCTTTGGTTTTGCCATTTTAAGTTGATGCGGTACTCAAAAAGGTACCTCTGCTTTGAAAATGGAATGGCCTTTTTCTTCCTTCCCAACTCTAAACATCCCCTTGAATGTTTTGAAAGGAATCAGCTTAAAGGTGATTATCAAGGAAAGGACGAGGGATTCTCACTAGACCTGTCCCAAGCCTGCCTTTAGACCTATTATGTATTCTAAAGCTGCTTTCTGGAGAATCGTTAGACTAACAGCTGCCTGTCCTCTCCTGTTTTTTAAACATTTAATAAAGTGTGCATGTGTGTGTGGGTGTGTGTGTTTAATATGTCACATGGGTTTTGTGCTAGGTTTGCTTTAAATGGATCCTTCCACACAGTTACAAGGTATAATTGCACATAAAGCATTACACAAAATAACACTGCAGAGTTTTCTCAGTGGTGTGTGATTAGTAGTTACGCTTTTCATAAGGAACATCAAGCCTGAGCTCTCTAGATGAATGTACCCTCCAGATTTATGCAAGACAAAATGCATACTGTTCCAGGTATCTAGGTACTTCGCTAGGGTAGCAACCAACTGAGAATGTTAGAGGCCAACTGAGAATGTTACCTAGAGCCTAGCTAGAAAGAAACCCAACCTACGTCATCCACACTAGGGCCAAGATTTCTGCCACGGTGCCAAAGAGGCATGTTAGGTGTCAAGACAAAAAGTACCCACTGATCCTCTGGAGGTGAGCAACAAGAAGCAATAACAAACACACCTGCTTAGATTCAAAAGTGTATTTCCAAGGCCTAATATAGACAGGTGATAAATATTTCTTGATGTTTGGCCTAATTTCTATCTTTATATCTATCTTTATATATAAATACACATATATATTTCCACATTTTTTTCACTAACTTCTGTTCCTTGTGACATTAACAGAGTAGTTGTAATCATTAGGAATCACCCTCGGCATTTGTAGTTTTATGGAGGTACCTTTAATTAGCAATGAAAATCATGAGGATATGACCCGGCGCCGGAGCTCTTCTATACCCCCTTTGAATAATTCCAGAGCGTAAATCACACCCTCGCTTCGAACATATTAAATAACCCCTTTATCCAAATTAGGCCAAGGGGAAAAAAAAAGTGAAGAAAGAAAGAAGAAAAAGGAGCAGCGGTTCATAAGGCTATGAGGGTGCATCCCTACAGCAAAAATAGTCTATCGAAACAGCTGGCGCTCTGGGATGCACATAACAAATGGCCGCGCCTGCAATTCACTTTCATTCACCTATTTCCATTAAGAGGCGATAAACTTGAGACGGGCTGAATGCCATAGTTGACGTTACGTCTTAACCTATCGCTTTGTCGATATTTATTTGGCTCCGTGATGACTATGAGCTTTCTCTTTGTGTGGTCCTCAGCCTTCTTTTAAGGATCGCCTCGTCTCTGGCACGTACGTCAATTTGTCTGGTGATTTATGATGTTGACTAACTGAGTTGGTATCACCTAACTCATTCGCGGAGAGGCAGTGGCGGGCTACTTGGCGGCCGTCCATTTTGTAATGGGAAAAGCAGTACGCAAGCAAAACCCTCATGAGGGTACCAGGAAAGATGAGAAAATAAGTGGGTCAAGCAGGAGGCGCGAGGGCACGAGCCGAGAGAAGAGAGGACCCCTGAAATCAATGCGGGCTTCTTCAAGGGTTGCTTTTGTGGGATATCGAACACTGTAAAATGTGTAGCAAAGTGGCGAGTGACAGGAAAAGAGGCAATATCTTTTATATCTGCCTTTGATTATTCCATCCTCTTGCACAGGCAGTCATTTAAACACATAACAGGCGACAAGGATCATATGTTTCCCCCCGACATGCTATTCTTCTCTGGGCTTTGCCACGTGCAGGGCAATCATGGAGGCTCTCTGTTCAAGCTTACACTGCAGCACAAAGTGGCAAAACAGCACCACGACACCTTACGCGCACATGGGCCTTCACTTACTATCCTTGCAATGTGCCACAACAGCAGGGTAAATAGAGATTTGCATGTTTAATGGAAATGATACGCTGCCAGAATAACCCATTTATTGCTGGAATCACTCGCGAACACTTAAAAGACGTTCACTGCGGCTCAAATGCCTTACCTTGCTGAATAGATGTCACTGTTCCAAATACAAGAACCACATCAGACACACAATGCGTAACTCTCTGGCAGTCTAAAATCATTTATTTATTGCATCCTAGCTAAGGGCATGCTGCCACTAGTGCTCTCAACCCTAAACACACCCGTAGCCACTGCTTTAAACATTTCTCCGCTCACCACAGGTGTGTTTGCTCACTGATAAGCCATTTTGCTCTAGGTTAACCTTGTTATGTGCCACACATGGCAAAGTTAGGTTTATCTTGACTTAGCACTTCCTTTGTTGCCTTGAGGCATCCTGTAGGCAAGGGGGAAAAAAAAGATGCCTGGCTCATCAACTGTTTACTCATTACATTTCTTTTAAGTCACAACATAATATTGCCTCGCCTGGGCTGCATGCTGCAAAGACACTGCAAAGCCTAAAGAAAAAAACAGTATTTTTCACTGCATGGTTGTAAATGGCCCATATGGAAAAATGAAGGTCCCTTGTCTCTGTTTTAAATGGAAGTAAACACGGTGTTAACATTCATTTCACATTCCATGAAGTCAATACACGAAAATGAAGCTGTAAAACAGTCCGTTTTAACTTCTTGTGGTTGTGATGTCATAACTATTTGGCATGCCCACCCAGTAAACAGCAGTTTAGCTATTCACATTATGAGAAAATCACTTAACCGCCAGCACTGAGGTTTAATCAAGAAGGAACAGAGCACAGTTTGAGAGGTTTAAAATAATCTCTTATTGTATTTATGGTTTTTTTAAATGTCACTATAGACACTACTTTATATAAACTCACAAAGATATAATTTCCAAAGTTGTAATATGTGCTATTCTCTCTGTTCTGTGAGCTGCCTGACTTGCTGCAGACATCTTTTTTTTTTTGCAAATACTGCAGTTCTCATTTGATTCACTCTCACTTTCACTTTAGGTTTTTAGACCAGTTGAAAGTGAAGCACCGTTCATGTTTAACATGAGATACAAAATATTTAACTCTGAAAGTATTTCTGCCATTCAGTAGGGTAACATACACAGCAATATCATTGTTGATGCTCACGGGTTTACATCTTCAAATGAATAAATAAATATGACTTTTCACATTGGGTAGCACTGTTGCCTCACACCTGCAGGGTTAGGGGTTTAAATCCAGGTCCTGACACATGTGAAGTTTGTATGTTCTCTTCGTGGTTTCCTCCCGGGTCTCAGTTTCTCCCACTGTTCAAAGACGTATGTGTCAGGTGAACTGGGGTTTCTATGGTACCCGCGATCATAGTAAGGATTAAGCGGTTACAGAAAATGAACGAATGAATGAATATGACTTTTCAACAAATACACCGCCGCACATATGTAAGGACTCTCCCATCATTTACTGGGTTTTTGCTTTATTGGCTCAATGTCAGCACTGAATGTTTAGTAGAACAAATATCCAAGAATAACCAACTTAATTTATCCTTTTATGTAATAGGAATGTAAAGCTTTTAGAGCCCTGTGGGAAACATGAAGCTGTGGTGATAATATGCTAAACAGTGCCGTGTCATTAGGTTTCTAAAGACATAGAAGTTCATCGCCCGCACTCTGGTGGGTTTCACTGTGACGCAGCAACGCTAATAAATGACTAGTTTGTGGAAATTAAATTGAAAGTCAAACAAAATTGAATCAAGCACACGTTGCGTTGAATTCGGCCGACGGGACTTTTTTTTTCGCATTATTTTCTACTTAACGTTCAACACTCTTCAATTATAGCATTACATAGATTATAATTAGCATACATTAAGGTGCTCGTGAAGCGCCAAGCAGTAAACACCATCAAATAGGATTGGAGTTGGCAAAATTAATAAAACGATTGCAATTACAGCATTAAGTGAATGAATTTTGAGCTGAATCAGCAGAGGCGTGAAGAAACGATAAAAAAGTACGATGTCTTACGGAGGGTGAGGAGGACACATACATGCACAAATGCGTAATGAGAGTGATACTGAGGAGGTGCAGCTAGGGAAAGATTCCGCAGCGTTTGCACGACCAAAGGGGGAAAAGGAAAACCTGTTAAAGAGGAGGCTGCGGCGAGCCATCTTGCATGATTTTAGTAAATGCTTTAATTTGATATAAATCATCTTAGGGCTAGATGGGGAAATATCTCATTTACAAATTGTGTCCTCGTTTGTTAGTGGCAGGGCACCTCAATTACCCGCCAAGCAGCTTTTTATTTATTCATGCGCACAAAGTCATGTATTCATGAGGATTAAGCAGCTACTCTCACAGAGAGTGGCAGCCACAGACAGCATATTTTACCAGAAGGGGAAAATCTGACACAGATTAAACTCTAAGTAGATGGGGGAGAATGAGAGGCCTATGGCTTTGTGCATTCATAGGTCAATGCTTGGTCAGTTTCCAGCAACAGCTTTATTCTGAGAAATGATCTCCGGAATGAGAGAAAAATAAAGTTGGCGTGGGCTTTTGCCACAATTAAAGCAGACAAGGGGCCTAAAGCTGCGAAATGATCTACTGGCAATGGGCACGAGGAGACATGTTTATATGATAATGTATGCACCACTGTAATGGTTAGGTGTCAAACTCTATATAATGAATTCCTCTGTGCAAGGTGTCCTCCTATATACAGCGTGCGCAAAAGTGAGGCGGGGGGAATGAAATGACATCATGCCAGAGAACGGCAAGAATGAATTGTTTCGATATCTATTGGTGTGACTAATAGTTGTAATAAACCGTGGCAACATGCTGAAATGCGCAGTGACATTTGAGTCATACCACGTTCCGTTCTTGTTATTTGAAATAAATAAGGAAATGAATAAATAATAAATAAAATCCTCAACTTCTCAATTTATCTTAATGGCTGCTCTTCTCATCAGCACTGCGGAGGGAAATCCTGGGTAGTGTTAATATTATTATTTCTTTTCTTTTTTTTTTTTGCTGGCCCTTGCCTGCAGCCACATTAGACACATTTATCAGGATCCAGCAGCACCATTATGACGAGCCTTATCAAATTATCTGCCAGCAGAGCGACTGCGAGTGAGGAATTAGAAACACCAACTTCACTGAAGAATGCAATTTGCCTAGATCTAGCGTGGCGAATGCTCGCGAGTGCGTGCGGCCAGGCCCAGTGGAGCGTGGATGGCGAGAGCGGACGGTGCATCCTGATTCACTGTCTGTTGGGACAGATGTCCTCATGTCTCTGTGACTCGTGAGGTGGATGTCCCTGCAAGCCATGACAGATGCTCTGAAAGGTAAAACAGATGGGGGCGGTACAGCTATAGGCACTTTAAAGCCGGGAAATAATGGGGATAATCAGTCTGGAAAGCGTGGAGAAAACCCTTTTTGAGGGGAGGAGGTTGTGTGGTGCGTGCCAACAAAGTGATAGGATATGAAACAGTGGCCCCAGCACAGAAGAGAATGATGAACTATGTCTCCCAGCATTCCGAGTAGCTAGTTGCAATCAGAAGCTCTGCTCCACTATGCTGTGCTTTACAGACAGTGGGGGGGGGTTGGACGTTGGCGGGGGGTGGAGGGAGAAACAGGTGCGCGCCATCATAAGCACATTCTGATATGCAATCCTGCAATAGCGCTCCAGAGTGTTTACCCTTATTGCGAAGAAATGGAGTGTAAAATGCCTAATTAGATACACCTTGTACAACATATTTGCCCAGAATTAAGAATTCACAATCCTAGGGCTAATAGAATAATTAGCTATGGGACAGGCTACTTTTAAAGTAAAGTCAAGTAAAATAAGTATGTAAATAAATAATTAAGTGAATAAAAGACTGCTTTTAGTGTTTTGAGTGCTCTGATTTAGTGCAAAAGCAGAAGATGCTAAAGCACAACTATGATATATTTTTTAGATGAAGGGGGAAAAAAAAAAAAACGGATTGTTTTTTGTGTGGAATCTGTGCCAAAGGAAAGGCGTTACAATGCTGGATTGAGTCTTCATGGGATTTAGCTTGCTCTCCTTCAAGTCCTCTCATTATTAACTTATAAGACCATCTCGGAGCAGCAGTGTTTAAAGAAGTGAGCAATGCAGAGGGAGAACATTTCTCAAAGCCTAGAGAAGGGCCGCACTGAATAAACCGCCTCACAGGGATGTACCTGTAGGTTGCCATTGGAGACACCGTGTCGCTTCACAGACATGCATAATTAACTGGAACTTTAGTGCGAGGAGGTGGAGGTGGAGGGGAGATCTATGGCTTGAAACACATCAAGGCGTCTCTATCACCACAAGAGCTTTCGCACATCATTAGAATGCAAATCTGCCATTTGAAGGACAAAACGCTCATCCGCTGCTACAATAGGCCTCCTCTGTCGTTTACACAGCTCGCCTGAGCCCCAGTGTCACAGCTACCTGTGCTGTGCCGAAAGAATCTGCGCTCGTGTGGCTGTTTGTGTTCCTGCGGATGCTCGCTTGGATCTCCCGTATGGACCAGTGATTTCTTACACTGACAGCAGGCCTGATCATCAATTATTATAGCTCACTGGGTCTAATGGGCATTTCCCCCCTGCTCTGACACTTGCGGCCCTGGCTGCTGGTGAGAGAGAGGGTGAGGGAGACAGAGAGACAGAGAGAGAGACAGAGAGAGAGAGAGACAGAGAGAGAGAGAGAGACAGAGAGAGAGAGAGAGACAGAGAGGGAGAGAGAGAGAGAGAGAGAGAGAGACTTGCTCAGAGGCACTGTGCACCTGTAAGCACAAATGATACCAACCATCACAGCAGCAGAAGCAGGCGGCCATGCCGCAAGACAACATCTGCCTCCCCTGGTGACCCACAAGTTAGTCCAAGTGCGCAAGCAAGGGCACACGGCCTCACTGACCGCTTTAGTTCATCCAAATGGGACAAACACAGATTTGCACCTACGCTGCCCTTTCTAAGGCTCGGAAGCCACTTGAATTCGTTGGAACGTTGAATTTTCTCACTGGATGAAGTTGAGGTCATTACGTTTGCAATTTAACTAATCACCTCACTGTCATCATTGGAACATTTTTTTGCACGTGATATTATAAAAAGAGCAGCTTTACATTTTGTTAAAATTTCAAGATGAAAAGATTTTTTTCATTATATGTAATGGCTCCTGAAAAAAGGTATTACTTTGGAGATGCACTGTTTTGTCCTGACAAAATCTATAATTAACTACATGAAATTCATTTTAATTCACAGTCTGCATGGACCAGTTCTAGTCTGCACGTTCACCTGCTTTTACTGTTTCATTGTCAAGTGACAAAATGTGCAACATATTCAAATCGTAACAAAATATGTCCTCTCCTATTTGTGGTCTGAACGTTTAGAGTCTGGTGACCTGCCCGGTCTCGTTTGAATCGTAAACATATTTCACAGTGTCCACAAACTTTATTCAGTGATATGAAGCCTAAGTAATGATCCATTTTATGAAACGGTGTTCATCTTGAAGTAAAAGCAAACGGCAATTTCATATGTGCCCCTTAATGAATGCTCTTTTAAAGAGTACTCCATTAAGGAAGGGAAATTAATCACAGGTAAAATCGATTGTCAAATTCTTCTTAATGAACACATTTGCATTGTGTCAACACAGGGGTAATAGAGATTTCCACGCAGTGGCTGTGTTTTGATGAGAGGAGTGAGTGCGGATTGACAGATGTTGGACAGCTGAAAGCCTTGGGAGTTCCGCTCGGCTAGAAACGAGGGCAAATCAATGCAGCCGAGCAGGTGTGTGGAGGAAGCAGGGCAAAGGGACACTGGCGAGCGGTGCGGGTGGCCGCTGGCAGCTCTCGCCGGTGGGCCGGCGCGGGGTGGCAGGCAGCTGACTGACCTCCCTGGTGCCCCGTCGCCTGGAGGTCCCGCAGATGCTCAGGCAGCGATGAGGCGAACAAATGTGATGAATGCGCCGGTCCGTCTCGGCGGAGGCCACACCACTGCCAGGTCTCTATGTTCAGTGTCAAGCCCTGAAAAGCTCCTGTCATATTTGGTTAGCCCAAACATTTCCTGCGAGGGCAAGTCTAATCCATCCTCCCCACGTCCCCACTGAAATCCCTTTTTTCTCTCTTCCTCCGCTCAGCAAAGCTCCCCCTCCGTTTCCCCACGCTCCATCCATCCATCCATGCCTCCATCTATCCGTCCACCTTCCCAGCCCCTGAGCTCTTTCTTGAAGTCATCCATTTGTCTGAGAATACCAATTTATCAAAGAATTACAGCTCACATTGATCACTGGACTGCGGGGTGCCACCAAGTAATCCGGCGTTCGCATGCACATGCACACACACGCCAGGATTAAATCCTACTGACCTGCGCTAGAGATAGAGGAGTGGCAGCTAAAAAAAAGAAAAGTACTCACTTTCAATTGTTTCATATTGGTCATGGTTTGCTTAACACTCTGTTCTCTGGGGGTAAAAAACCCCCCAAAAAAACCAAACACTGTATTGCCTCTATATCAGAACCCCTTTAGGAATGAAATTTGAGGAAGGGTTTTCCAGCTCATCTCTGTCTGCACTGTTCATGACCATAGACTGTCTTTTTAGTTCATACTTCAGAACCGACTCAAAACTCACTAGAAGCCAGTGGCCAGTTGCTCAGTAAAAAAAATGAAGAAAGATTCTTGAAAAACTGAACAGTATAACAGAAATTCAAAACACTAACGAGTCAGACTTGAGGGAACATCCAACCAAAGAAGTCTCCTGCAATTTTATCCAACTTTTGAACGCTTATGCAACTGTAATGAAAAGGCATTTTCCAGGATACCTGTGTGAACAGGCAGCAACCTGTGAAACCTCTGCCCACTACTCTAGGAATGAACTACCACAGATTCTTCCTCCTGGGAAACTAGCAGGCTAACATGTCTGAAGGAAAAGAAATACATTGACTTTGAGCTTAATTTACAAATACACTATATGTCTAAACCACAAGTGTCAGGTTCAAGTCCTCAGGGCTACGGTACTGCAGACTTCAGCACTCTGCCTCATTAAACACACCTGATTCAAACCATCAGCTAATTAGCAAGGTCTTCATGGCTTGAATTCAGAGTGAAAGCGCTAATCTCTGCAGTACTGTTGCCTGGAAGGAGCCCAGTTTGACATGCCTGGTCCAAATATTCGTAGACAACTGCTCTTCGAGCGTTTCTTCTGAGATCAAGGGAATTAATAGAGAGTTTGTACCTCCGCTGCTGCAGTAGCAGACTCTACTCTTCTGGGAAGGCTCCATTAAATGTAGGAACACTGTTATGAGAATTTTGATTGTATTCAGCTACGAGAGCATTTTTGAGGTCAGGTACTGATGTTGGATGATTCATTCTGGATCACACTCCACCTAATCCCAAATGTATTGACTGGTGCTCCATAACTTCCAAAAGTGTAATTCTGGGGGGCTTTGAACCCCGCTAGCCAACACTTAGGATTAGGCATGGCTACTTCAGAGTGTCCAGTTTTATGGGCAATTAGAAAAGATGTCTGTATACTTTTATATATATAGTGGACCTTTGACTAAAGAATTGAAAATATTTTTCTTCTGTTTTGCAGAAATTCATGGAACTCTGCGTGACTTCTGTTATGTTTTGAGTCGATGGGTTCTTTTCAAAGGACAGAGAAATTATTGCCTGTAGTAATCAATGGTACGATACAGACACTGAAGACTGAAATCTTGAAAAACAATGGAGTATTCCTTTAACACGTTAAACCCATAAACGAGGCAATTATGTGAACACTATTGACTTTTGCTGAGGGATTCCAAAACATCACGCAACCATATTGCTCAGGCTTGTGGGTGTCCACCAGCTCCATGAATTTCCAATAATATCCTCACAACAGAGGATTCCACTTGACAGCAAACAGTTCTAGAATGGTGAAAGCATATATTTGGGGTGATATGTGTGCTGTTCACAGGATCACAGGTCAATAGTGCTATGGTTTGTAGTCACCAAAAATACAACCCTTTAGATGTTGAGCCTGTTCAGCCTTCAGGGGATGTATTGATGCTCCGTTATTTTGGTCAATAAGTCCTTCTGAGCAGACCCATCTTTATCCTTGATACTGGCTGCATGTGAAAAATGAGAGCAGGATGGGGCCATGCATTTTAATCAATTCGCTTTGGCATATCTTAGAGGAGAAGTCACACTACTCCCGGTAGCCTCGGCTGTCGTCCGATCAGATGTTGATAATAAATTAGATATAATTCCTCAAAGATGTATGACCTTTGGAATCGGCAGCATGAAAAGAGAGGGACGAGGAGAAAGGCAGCTTTTTCCCCCCTGATGTCAGATCAAGAAATTTTCTGGGTATAATTGGTTGGTAATGTTACAAGCATTAAGTGCAGATGGTCTGGCTATTTGCTGTTTTTGGGGTGCTTTAAAAAGCAGCGGCTGTCCAAAATGACAGCAGATCCGAAATGGCTGCATTCTGCCTGCAATTGGGAAGGCAAAGCAATTTTTACTCACATTTAGTGGAGCCATAATTTTCAGCTGTCTGAAATGAATCACGCTGAAACCAACAGTTGACATAATTCACACACAATCAAAACTTAATCATTGTGCTGATTCTAGATGTAGAAAGAGAAAACCACAAGAGTGTTTGGTAATGGCGTACTTCAGGACACTGTGAAGAAATAACTGTCTGGTGCATGTCATAGCTCATGACATCACATCACAGCCATATCTGTTTTTAGTGGTGGACATTATTTTGAGTGACAATTATATGATTTTTGTAAGTGACCAAAGCACCGAGGGAAGCGTCACAATAGGAGATATCAGATACAGACACGCACGCACACACACACACACACACACACACACGCACACACACATATATATATATATAAGTGGTACGCAAGTACAAAATGGCGTATGTGCCCCACCCTGCCCTGATAAGCTGTAATAATTATTACACACAGACGTACACATGCTTACCTGAATGTATCACAAATGAGTTCTGATGAAATCTACTGACACTGGTCTTAAACACTCAGGCGAGAAAATGACATCACATTGCTCACAAATGCATAGAAGAGTCATTTTTATACACTCACACAGTCTATTGAAGTTATTACTCAAGCTTTTGTGGACTGCAATGGCATGAATTGGGTGTGACCTGTACAACATTCTGTTCCTCAGCTTTAAGCACAGGACTTGTAGCACTGGCAAATCGTGCAATTGGGCAATTGGGCAATTGGGAGACTTAACACAAGACCACATCAGCCTGTTCCTGGTTGCATATGAAATAAAAAAAAAATATGTTTGCAGTTTAATCTATAACCTTCTTTGCAACATCTCCCAGAACATGTAGCCCATCTCTAAACTCTGCATTTAATTTGATCAATAAAACACCAGACTTGATTCAGCAGCACAGCTCTGGTTTATAGCAGCTTTGTAGACCATGGCATTCGGTTCCTCTGGAATTGCATTATGTGCAAGAAAAAATAATTCTTGTAAAAGCTATCTGTAACAAATGGCATTTAATAAAACATTGGCATATCAATTTTTGACTGCCTTTCCATGTTCCCCCCTCAGCATTTGGATGAGAAAGAGGATTTGGCAACCCATTGTTACGCCTCACACCATGCCCAATCCAGCTGCCTCCACTCCGCGGGCATCTGCAGAGAAGGCAAGTCCTTTGAACAAAGTTTCTCGAAGGACGATAGAATTTCTAACAACATGAAGCCGATATACATGACAGCAGCCTGATGCATGTCATTCAAACGCATGAAAAATTCATGCTACATCCAAAACTAAGACATACAGTATATATGCTGCATTTAAATGGCTTTGATAATGAGCCGCTGTACATATTTCTCTGGCAGTGACGCATTAATATTGTCACTGAAAACGTGCCAGTTGGAATGGAGGTAAATCTAATTGCCCCTTTGTTGATGAAGTCTCATAAATAGAAGTGGCTTTGGCAGCTTGTCCAACTCTGGCAACTTGCAGACATGGAAGTTGGCCACATTAGATCTCGCAACCCTGCTTTAAAATGCATGAGTGCCGGATGGTTACGTTGTTTGTTTATATGATACACGAGTAAGACAGCAAATTTGCTTGAAAGCTGATTTTTTTTTTTTTTTTTTTTTGATAGTACCTTCTGTCTTTTCATGAAAAGATGGGTCAGACCATCCATTTTAAAAATAGATGGTTTCACATCAGAAAAAAACCCAGAAGTAATTATCTACAGTGTGTTTGCCTGTGTATTTGCTTTCCTTTGTTCCTCATTCAAATGTTGCAAATGTCCCTTTCTCCTCAGGATTACTGGAGGCATTTGGGTCCAGGTGATTTAGATTTCCTGGGTCTTGTCAAAAAACATGAGGCGCTGTAGCTTGATAGCCAGTTGTTAGCGAGTGCCTGAGCGCAGGGGGTTGGAAGTTCTCCGAGCGAGTTCAGAATACTTCGTCCAGAGAGGCAGGCAAACGTGGCGGCTATTGATCCCTAGCCAAGCCAGACGTGACATTTACTGAACATGTCAACAATTTTAGAGCACCTGTTTTAATTGTAAAATAAAAAGTCTTTGAAAGTCCGCTCCGATCCCAAGAAGTGGGGATGGAGTTCTGCGTTCTGATGCCGCACATGGTAAGCCACCCCTCTCCTCTACGCTGCTGAATTATGAACCTTCCCTCTGGAGGCTCTAAACAATATCCTTAAGGACATATTCGGAGTGATTGGTAGATTTAAGGCAGTGGTGAATATTTTATCACTAAAAGATGTCTGTTCCTCATTAAAGAAATATTTAATCTGCTTTCTAAAAAAATGTTATTAAAAAAAAACAAAAAAACTAATCTCGGGATTTCTTTAAACCAATAAAGAGCTTATAGAAATTCTCTCAGAACAAGCACATGGAAAATATTTAAAACCCTACATTTATTTACTTTTAATTGATTCTGCCCAGTGGCAGCGTGCTCTCGTTTCTCTTATGTCTAAGTTTCTTTTATGTTTCTTTCATGCTGGCTTACAATGAATGCTGGACATGTCAAGGATAGTCTGATAATCGACATCAGGTGAACAGACTAGTGCTCTACATTATGGACATTATAAAACGAGATTGAGATCGTAATGAGCTTTGCAGTGTCCGCATGCACCTGAAAAGCTCCAGCAAAGTCGAAAGTTCCTCTCAAAACCAGACACAACCTTGTGGGTTGTATATATCAAGAGCTTGGAACCACAGGAGTGTACGTGACAAAAAATAGTTCTCAAATTAAAGCTCTATCTAATGCCAGAGAAGGTCTATCTAATGGCAAATAAATACATTAAATCAATTAATTAAATGGAACTCAAATAATGTCAAAAGATGTCAAAGATGAATATTAATAAAAGCAAACAGGCCAAAGTATGGCTCCAAGGGCTTAATATGACATAAGACATGAACTCAGTGGTGGAATATGCAGCCACTGCTGTTCTCACTGAACGTCTGTGATGAAAATTACAAATTGCCTTCACGCTATGGAAATCTTGTGATTCGCATAAACCCTGCAATCACATGATGAAAATAACAGTACCGAAGTGTAAATACGTTCTGAGAAAGATTATTTTGTCTACTCCTATGTCCACAACCAAACACACTGCTTTTAAAAAGACAGTATTTTCTCTTTAGGGTCAACCTTGTGCAAGTAAGACAGATATTGCGATTAACAAATAAGACAAATAATGCAATTAACCGGTTCATTATTTAATCCATGTAACTGTACGTACATATTCTCAGTGTATTTCACAGGGTGGGTGCTATTGTAGCGAAGGAACCGATAGAAATTGCGTGCAAAGAACAGTCTTGATATATAAGCTTCCAGACTGCTTTCCTTTGCCCAAAAAGTTGTCTTCATCGAGGCATAGAGTTTCGATTTGTTGGCAAAAGTATTCCCGTACAACACGATGTGGAAAAATGACCCATCTTCTTATATACACAGTTCCTCAAGCACACTATTAGATAGACCGTATAGCTGCTTAACACACTCTGAAGGAGCTTTCTTCCATGACACTCTTCAGTCTCTTCCAGGGAAATAAAAGACATTTCAGAACTTTGACTTGGCTCTCCAAATCAATAGCTTGTCTCCTCGAGAAGCCTAGCAATGGCATTTGAAGCAGACAGAGCACTTGTTCCCCTCCAGATCACTTCAAAAGCAGGAACACTTCCCTAAAACCCCAGCTGCTATGATGGATGTACAGATGAAACCATTTAAATCCCATCTGGCAAAACCTAAAGAGTCAAAGTTGACAGGGAAAGAAAAAAGAAAAAAGAAAAAAAAAAATACTGGAAATCAGAAATAGGAGCTACTCATAAGGCGCGTGGGTTAATACTGGTGTTATGTCATTTAGTTGGGTTGTCAAGCCCAGCACAGCAGCTGGAAAAAGTTCTGGCTGCCTGCAGCACAAATCTGTTCATTTATTTATTTAGTTTTTTTAAAAAAAAGAGGCAAATTAACAAATGAGATCTGGTGCAAATCGTAGTAAAATAATCACTGGTGTGTCAAAGAAATAAATATGGGTAATACTTGTACGGCTGCCTGGCCTGAATAGACACTTTTTCTGTCATTTATGCTTCCAGATAGCACACTGCAATCATTAAAGCAAGTTGCAGGTTCCTGGCCAATGCATTACAGCTTTCAAGACCTTAACTGCAATATTCTGAGGTACCAAACTGACAGGCAACTTAACGATTGTTGTTTTGGGAGTAGATGTGTCGCTACCGAGCCCGAAAATGAGACAACACGATGACCGATATCATTAATGTAATATAACATTAGCTTAACGGCCATTTCTGTCCTTGTAAAGAACGACTGTTCCCTTGGTGTCCATAGCGCTCCATCGCTAATTAGCATTGTCTTTGTGTTGGACAGATTTCAACTCCGTGAAACGCCATCATTCTGTGTCAAAATGTTTCCAGAGAGAAATTTGGTGAGCAATAGAGATTTACACAACCCAGTGTAATTAAGCACTACATTCATTACTGTTAATTATGAAAAAAATGAGACCGGCTTAAATGAAAATGTGTTTCGCAGAGAGTGCCAGCACTTTTTTTTCTTTTTTCTATTCCTCTGGTTGAGTCACGTGTTGGTTTTCTTGCAGCAGCCATATAAATGATCATCTTCTGTTGCATCCCAACAGGGGAGCGGTGACAGAGAAATAAAAGAGAGCGATCCTCAGTTCTGAAAAACTGAGAGGCAAAACTTGTTTTTCAAATCATGCTCTTTCGCAGTTCACTGATTGAAACATATTAACATTAATAGTTGTTAACCTTAACCGTGTGAATCACACCCACACACGGGAAACCAGTGTTTCCCATTCATGACGCTACTACTGGTAAACTACTCAGGCTAAACTCTCCATGCTACACGTTCCTATAATTAGAACCCGCTACTTAATGCAATATTTATAAGTGTGTGTTTCCTACACAAATATCCCTGTGTGCTGTCCCATCCCTGTGCAGGGGGTCCTTGGGTTACAACAGTCTCAACATAGGTTTCAAGTTTACAACGCTCACTCCCACTCCCACTCCCGTTAGCATCATACTTACGGACTACGTGGGCGAAGTAGTTTGGTTGCGTGTGACGGAAGAATATGCAGTAAAGTGGCTTATGAGTGAGGGAGTTTTCCTTTTCCTTTTTCTGTGGCTTAGTTGTGTTTAGGAAAGTGACTTAGGCTAGGGTGTGTAACTCGAGGGCTCAAGTCTGAAGGCCAATAACCCCTTTCTGCAGGACAACTAATATCCATTCTGTTGGTGGAGTGGAAAATTCCTCAGATATTTGTATTAATCCAATCCAATCAAACACCTAATTCTAATTATTCAAATTGCGTTCAAACATTTGAATGCAGTTTCATGCAAAATCTTCAAATTCAAGAATGAGGGACCTCCTTACCAGTCTCTATTTTATGGCTACTACAAAAAGGAGCTCAAATTTGGGGGCTGACTTCTTCGCTAGATGGGCATTTGGAACTAAAACACAGGTGTTAAAGGCTGGATGTGGTGTTTATGAATATGTGTAAATAAAACCAAAATGAATCGAGCTGCCACGTTCAATAGATTATCCATGGGAGGATGCATGCGGATTGTGCTGATCAGTATGATTTGGTTTGACAGATTTAAACATTACCGTTACTAACATCACTTTCCAAACACTGAAGTAATTAAAAACTGTCCTGTTGATAAGAAATACTACAAAACTCTACTGTTTAAATTCAGCTCCTTTCAAATAAATCTGTACAGCACATAGAAGGCATTCCGACTCACAAAATGTATTTAGTAGTCTCATGAAACAAGATGACATGTCGTAACAAAAACATCTGGGGACAACCATGATAAATATTGGGTTAAATATTGGTGAGAACATTTAATTATTATTATTAGAGTGGAAAAATCCAGAGTGAGCCTGAAGTAGGTGGTGATAATGTGACCCCCCTACTCTCAATCCAGATTAGGCATGTAGATATGTGTTGTGTGTGGATATCTTATTGCATGTGGTAAAAATAAACATTGCCTTTTGCAAAGGGAAGATTTCAGTTCTTTAAAACCTATTTCAATACATTTTCCCTTGGATGTTTCATTGCATAATGAACAATTATGAAATATTACATATCTCCTTGATAACACTTTACAACAATGGGTATTTCTATACTAGCCACAAATTAATCGCTGATCACAACAACATTACATGCTATAACTGATGACAAACTTGCAAGAAAGTAATTAGAAGATCTCAGTGACACCAAACAGCTTCTGGCAAACCGCTATAGTTTGTTTGCAGTCATGAAATTCCAATAACGTGTGGAATCCAGATGGAGGGCAGAAAGGGCCTGATGGAGAAAAGCCCACACTGTGCTCATTTAGACAACACTACGAGAGACATGTATGCAATTTCACAACATATGTTGGACGTAATCCTAATGTTATGAAGAGGAGCGATTTTTTCAGCTGGATTGAAAGACTTGTCTGCTGTCGAGGCAGGATGTCCTCCAGACATCCTTCAACACAAGAGCACAAATGAAAGCATCCAAAAGTATGGAGGCACACTTTTTGTTAGCGCTTGGGTCCCTGACCTCAGTTCCAAGGTGTTCCACAATGACTGCTGTTTGGTTTTCTTTTACTGTCTTGTGGATTGACCTAACAACAAACATCCACTGCCATAGTGCCTCTCACTGTTAACGGTAAGGTTGTTAACTTAACGTAGGTTAACCACGCTCAAGGTGAAACACCACTAAAAATGTGAAACAAGACAGATTAGTCATTGCAGCTTATTACAGTTGCATGACACGGTAGGTTATTTACATTCCGTTGACCACAGTTAAAAAAAAGGAGTTATGTAGATACACTATTAGGACAGGACACACCTGTTTTTCAGGCAATCTTAATATTCCAGCATACCAAGATATTTTGGACAATGCCATACTTCCAACTTTGTGGACACAGTTTGGGGAAGAATCTTTTCTACTCCAGCATGACTGTGCTCCAGTGCACAAAGACAGGTTTATAAAGACGTGGTTAAACGAGTTCAGTGTGGAAGAACTTGCCTGGTCCGCACAGAGCCTTGACCTTACTCCCCATCCAACACCTTTGGGATGAACTGGAACGGAGACGGCGAACCAGCTTTTCTCATCCAACAAAAGTGTGTGACCTCATAAACGCTCTACAGGATGAATGGTCACAAATTTCCACAGAAACTCCAAAATTTTGTGGGAAGCCTCCAAAGAAGAGTGGAAGTTGTTATAGCTGCAAAGGAGGGACCAACTCCATATTAAAGTCTATGGATTTGAATGCAATGTCATTAAAATCCCTGTTAGTGTAATGGTATGGCATCCCAATACTTTTGTCCATATAGTATATGTAAAACTTAATAATTATTGTTTAGTAAATATCCCACTATTCTAATCATTAGTTCACTATTACTTATTGTTTAACTAAGCAGAACTCTTTAGTTAATAGTAGTGTTTTAGGCATTAATGTTGCACAGCACATTCATTTCTGCTTAGTTTAATCATAGTCACCCATTAAGTATGAACCAGTATTATAAAATACTACCTATTTCCAGAATTTTACAAAGCAATACAGAAGTGAAATGATGAGTGAGATTATCTTTTCCAAGAAAGAATGAGCAAATGATCCCATTATAATTTAAGAGAAGTGATGTGTAATCTATAATTAATTACATTTTTGGAGACTCTACCCCAAGACTGCCAGGTAGAGACAAATAGGGACATCACAGTCTTACTGGCCCTGCTTCATTACTACTAACTGCCCTGAGAGCTACAAATAACTGTGTATGTGTGTAACAGAGAGACAAAGATGTTTATTCTTCACCAAACTGCATTTGTATGTATGATTCTCTACTAAATACAGTTATAAAAACAATACATTAAAAATGTATAGCCTAGTGGTTATGAGACCAGTTATGGCCTTAGTCACAAGCAGTAACAAACAACAGTGTGTGTGTGTGTGTGTGTGTGTGTGGGGGGGGGGGGGGGGGTGGGGGGGGAATCAGAGAAAGACCGACTCTAGTCAAGTTGTACTTGTATCTATTAATGGCGTCCAAATACTCTAACAAAAATAATATATTAAAA
>JBBJLS010000032.1:6617030-6645419 GCA_037577275.1 Bryconaethiops microstoma | reverse complement strand
AAGAACTTGACTGGTCCACACAGAGTCCTGACCTCAACCCCATCCAGCACCTTTGGGATGAACTGGAACGGAGATTGCGAGCCAGGACTTCTCATCCAACATCAGTGCCTGACCTCATAAATGCTTCACAGAATGAAGTTGCACAAATTCCCATAGAATCTTGTGGAGCGTCTTCTTAGAAGAGTGGAAGTTAAGTTCTATGAATTTGAATGCAATGAATTTGAATGCAATGTCATTAAGGTCCCTGTTGGTGTAATGGTCACGTGTCCCAATATTTTTGTCCATATAATGCACGCGTAATGTCGTGCAGGGATGTGTTGAGAAAAAGCAGGAAATGTGCATCTGCTTTTATAGGAATACACATGAGCAACGACATTAACTGTCATTTACATATTTATTTTCATCAGTGCGTGTTCAAATTCTAATGATCTAATGAATTATGTATAGGATTTAATGACTTGTTTATGGTGTATTAATTAAGTAAATGTGTTATATGGGCAGCGCAGAAGTTTAGCACCGTTGTAACAGAAAGGTCCTGAGTTTGATTCCTGCCTGCCAGGGTCCTTCCCCGTCTACGGGTTTGTTTCTGCCGGGAGCCCCAGTTTCTCTCCAATAGTCCGAAGACACTGAGAGATGCTAAACTGCCCCAGGTGTGATTGTGTGTGCGAATGTGTCTGTATGTGCGCTTGCCCTGCGAAGGACAGGCGACCTGTCTACGATGTTTCTAGGCTGCAGCGGCCCTTGTGACCCTGGTCAGGATAAACAGCTCAGAAAATGAAAGAAGGAATACATATATTTATTTTGAATTTATATTTGCAACTGTTTGCATTCTAAGAAATCCATGCATTATTGATAGCTATGAATGACTGCTTTATCCTGTATTAAGGGAAATGTATTATAAACTGTTACCTAAGTAGGGATGCACATAAGGGGTTATCACCAAACTTTTAGCTTCAAAATACACCGATGGGCATTTCTAATTACAGCTGTTACACAATCTGTTATCAGGGCTGAATGTCAAAGCATAAGTAAGAAAAGGAAAATCTTTTGCCCAGTTCAGCGTGGCCAGTTCTTTCCCTCTGTGAAATATCCTCCGGTCTCCAGTTAAGCTCGAATGTCTTCTGAGTACTGTTTGCATGCAAAGCCCTGTGTGCCAGAGTTGGAGCAATACATTTACGTCCCCTCTCTCACGAGAGGTTTAAGGTGTGTATGTATTGTAAAGCATTATCACTTGTTTAAAGAACATGCCAGAAATCCATAAGGCAAACACAAGCTGCTGGAGGAGATATCAAGACCAAACAAAGCCTGCCGAACGAGATTAAACACTGCCATCAAAAAGTATGTGCATGGAGATAAAAAATAGAGGAGAAATAAGCCAAATTTTTGTAGTGAGCCAGGTCCTGCCAAAGCTCCTCGCTGGTGGCAACCCAGGCACTGTGCAGATGGAGGCGGGATTGGCCAGTGAGAGGATTAGGCGGCCCTTATATTAACACGGAAGAGGAGAGGAGGGAGGAAAAAAAAAACGAGCGAAGAGAGGAGAAAAGGAAGAACATCAGCCACCTGCACCAGAGGGAAGTCACAGATCAGTGCGTCGTCGTGTCCTCTATTCCGAGCAAAGTCAGAACGTCAGTGTTATTCAAAAGAATCCTCTTTTCATGCGAGCTGGCAACTGCAGGCTGCCCGGCCTCATTTTGAGTGACAAACAGTGGCCGCTTAGGAGTAGATCACCAGAGATTGGCTGCTTGGCTGAAGACCCATCTATCCTTAGGGCTGAATTGAGCTGTGAAAAATCTATTAAACTGAAAAGGGTAACTCACTGTCAATGGCTTATAATGCAACTAGAAAAGTGGGAGAAAAGAACAAATAAATATTACGATGATATTTATTTCCCTCACATGCATGCACACACATAATGCTGTTATATTTATTTATATATACATATATATATACACATATGTATACACATATATATATATATATACATATATATACACATATATACATATATATATATATACATATACATATATACATATACACATATATATATATATATACATATACATATATATATATATACATATACATATACATATATATATACATATATATATATACATATATATATACATACATATATATACATATATATATACACACACACCCACACACACACACACACATATACATACATATACCCCCCTCCCCAAGTTACAGAGCCTGTAAACCAAAACAAAGTGCAGAACTGCATGATAACAGGTGGCTGAGTGGATGCCATAATTTTCACTCACTGAGTGGTTTATTTTCTTTCCCGTTACTTTTGCTAATGTGTATTAAAACCAATTCCATGGTCTCAAATGTGTCCCTGCTGTCCTGTTGCGGTGGCTTCCAAAATAAAGCTCATTATTCTGTATTTAAACTTACAGCTAGTGCGTTAAAGCTTTGTCTCTCCACACTTGGATCCCTGGAGTCATTAGAAGAATGAGAAAGTGCCTCAAGAGCATGATCCACTTTCTCTTTTCAGAACTGGAAGTAGTAGAGCCGTGGAGTCAGAACAGCAGTGGAGAGCGCCCTCTAGTGCCAGAGAGAGGAGTGAGTGGTGAGTCAGACCTATGCAAGGGCAGTGCAATACTGAGTGGCATTTAGGTCAAATGAGATCACTGGTTTACCAGCCGGCCAAAGTCACAGCACGGCCACAAATGCTTTGTCACGGTGATGTGGACTTTTCCCCCCCAGAGTGTTTGCGATGCAGGCTGAGTCACAGCCCAGTGGATAAACCCTGAGCACAAACAGCATCAGGTTCTCTGATCTCATCTTACATGTATTTGAGTCATCCAAATTGGATTAGGTTTATTAGATAACGCACAAAGATGTCCAAACAATAGTGGCTCAGAAACAGGTCACAGTCTATTGCAGGCACTGTGTGAAATCCTCTGATGTAAGCATTTAGAGAAAACAGTTTCATTAAAGAAAGAAAAGACTCGAACATCTCTCTTTTTTGAACATTGGTATATTTTCCAAACCCACATTTCAGTTTAAGGCTTCAGCATCGACTACACAGACAAATGAGACAGTCAGCGTCGCACAGAGAGGAAGATATCTAGAACATCACTGACCGGGCCAAAAGAACCGAGGGCTTTCAGACTGCAAGCACTGTGGCACAGATTTCAGCTCAAGTGTCAGGCCTCAAAATCTTATATTTCTTACTGATTCTCCAGAAGGACTACTGTAGCTGTCTTACATTGTGTGAAAGTCTATACACCCAGATACAGCCAGTGCTGGGCGATATATCGTCTGTTTCAGTAAACCAAGATATTGCTTCTCCGTTTTGGGACTTTTTGATAATGAGGATTGTATTCTTAACAACGTGCATTAAAACACCCCCATTACAATTCCAAACATTCTGATTTTAGTGTTTTAATTCTGTGTGAATCACACATGGCCTGACTGTTCCTTGCAGTGTTTCATGAAAGGGGAGCAACTTAAAATCCATAAAAAGTTCATATCCATAAAAAAAATAAAAAAAAGTTGTTCTACAATCCACTATAAAAAAAAAACAAAAGTGTCACCAAGTGTTCTTTGAGTGATGCCATAAAAGGACCCATTTGTTAACTTAAAGAACCATGTTTCATAGAGACGAGAGAGCGAAGTACTCTTTAATAATAATAATAATAAAAATAATAATAAGTCAGCATCAGATTTATGTAGTTTCTTCCAAGAAACTCAAGGTCATTTTAAAGGTTTAAAGAACCACCACATGAATGTTCTTTATCTATTCTAAATCCTTTACAGTGCATGGAGGTTACATTGGTTCACATGAACACATCTGCAAAAACAGTCCAAAGTAAAAAAAAGAACCAGATTTTTCTTCTTCTATGACATCACACAAACAACCCTTGGTGTAATTTTAAGAGAAAAAACAGAACTGTTCGAACAAGATGATCTCGGTCAGGTTTTGTAGGATTGACTTCAAGTAGAGTGGCAGCACTGAGGAAGCATTAACTTTATTCGTCTTAATCTGATTATCTTGCATCATTTACTATGTTTTGGGAAAATATTGTGACTATATTTGATCAATATCACCCAGCACTACACAGAACTGGGCACTAAATAACGACACTGTCACCAACAGTAAGTCTGTGGTTGAGATTTGTGCAAGCTGATCATTTTCAGCCTCAAGCATAACTGCTACACATTCCAGAACGGCGAGGAAAACGCAAGAACATCCCTTAGGAGAACTTTTTTTTTTCATCTCAAATTCCTTCCATTTCTTTTTATTCTGCCGGTCACACCCACAGAGGAACTTACTCATCATTCAGCTCAATTAGGGGAAAAAGATAACTGAAAAACAGAGGAAACACATTAGAACACTCCTAGAACTTTTTCAAGGATTCTGGAACATTCCATTAACGCCCAAATCTTTACTGAACTTAGTCTGATCTCAAAGTTTCTCTACAATAATATTTGGGTTACGGGAAGATGGACTTCCATCTGACAGTAATCTATAAAAAACTGAAGACTGATCGGTGTATTAACAGTCAAAAGACTGATTTCTTGTTATCCAGGACAAATAGTGCTGAAATAATGATCAACTTTAGACTCAACCTCACTATTAATCTCCCAAAGAAAAGCTGAAACTGTTCAGATTATTGTAAGTCCCCCGTTTCATTATATTTTTAGTGTGAGAATGACATTACAGCATAAAAAAATGATGGAAAAGTACACATTTGAGAGATTATTAAAACAAATGAATTCCACACTCATTTTAAGACTATGAGTTTCTGTTGTTGGAGTTTAGGAAGTGTGAGAGCTGTTGACAATCATATCAGTCAGTAAAGCACTATTTTAGAATCCATATATAAAAATACGTATCGGTTGTTTATCAGAATTTTTGCCCCTTTTAATCAGTATCAGCCACAATATTTTTCAGTGAGACCCCTGGCATATTAGGAGAGACTGAACTGGTCTTGAGACACATTAGGGAGTTTAATAAGGTTCAAAACGTGTTATCAACGATCCTCTCTCTCCTAAAACTGACTCTGTAGCTTCTACTGTGTGATGTATGAGCAATAGGAGAACAACACAGCAGCTGTAAGCTAATCCTGGAGCACAGACTCAACAGAAGCTCTATCACATGTGAGCACATTCGAGAGGGCGCATGAGGCGGCGAGAGCGAGACCGTAACTCTATCCACACAGTGACAGGTGCAACCGTGGTTTCACGTACGAGATGAATCAGAAGAAATCAGCAGAAAGAAAAAGAAAAGAAGGAGCACGAAGCGGCGGAAGAGGCCTTGAGAACGTTCCCCTTTCACTGGCTTATAAAGTACTGAGTCATTTCATTAAAGAAAAGAAAAGAAGGCACAAAAAAAGCCACAAGAGCCTCTCAGCATGCAAATGCAGACGAATTCAAAAGTCCCAAAACCACTTTGAGATTATGAATCACTTTCAGAGCTGCAATTGCTGTTTCAAGTCTACATTCAACCTCTTTAGTGGCATTAAACTCTCTAGACGTCTGGTTCCCATCGCCACCACTGTAAACAATTTCAAATCGGTGCGTTTCTCCAGAACGAAGCATTTTACAGCAAACTACTCTGAGTGACTTTACTCACATTTTTACAATGTAATAAATTGAGAAAATTGGTGGACATCCCCCTTTATGGTCTTTGGAGTCGAATATTTCAAATTAGGGCCCCATTCTATTTTAGAAAGAAAATCCTCAGGATTACTAAAAGTGAATGTTCCTGTTTGAACGTCCAATATTAAGCTCGCCCAGCAATTAAAAATGTTTTAAAGATAATTTAAGGCCACCGCAATGGTGAAACACTTCGGGTCCAGACGCTAATGACCAGCATTAGCTTTCTTACCGGCGGGTAGTAAAGCAAGTACAACTCCAGTCACCACCAGTGCACCCAGTCCAACCAGAAGAACCAAAAGTAAATCTCACTTCAAGTTGATTCTTAAAGAAATGCATAAACATACAGATGAAAAAAAGCCATTAAAGCTAACGCAAAAGATAAACACTCGGGCTGAAGGAAGAACATAAAACATTTCTCAACAATAAAGAACAAAGCTTAACCAAAATGACTTGAATGAAAAAAATACATAAATGATCATTCAAAGTGGGGGGAAAAAATGACCAGTTTATACAATATATCATGTCTAAACATTTCAAAAATATATATTTTTGGGAAAACTAAAACAACGCTAAATTTGGGAGTTTTCGAGTAAGACAGAAAGAGCGTTTTAAAGTGTATGTTGGGAGTGGAGCATTTCAAAGCTGCTCATTTTCCACTGTTAAAGCTTCAAAGGCCTCCTATGAGAAGTTTTGCATTCACAGTGGAAAATGGGCATGTGGGTTTAATTGTACCCTCCACCCCTCTCTCTCTCTCTGTTGTTTTTTTTCATTCGATAACTCCAGCAGAGTCAAACTTCTCTTAAAACTGTCCTATTTACAGGGGAACAGCAAAATAACCAAAAGTCACATAATGATAATAATAATAAATCATCTTTGTATTATTATCATAAGAATTGCAATGCATAGACATGTATATTGTTTTAAAGATCTTGAAATAATATAACAGACCAGTGTAAAATCTTAGACTAAGGTTCCCAATCCTATAATAGTGTCCTTGGCATCGGCCCTTTACTAATTATAACATTTCATAGCATTAACCTGAATGCCTCTTCAAAATACGTAAAAGAATACTTAACTAATTTAGAAAAGTTTATAAACTAAAACAACTTTTAAAAAATGGTTTAAATAAAGCAGTGTCAGAAAAAGCATCCAGCAGAAGTCTTTGAGGGGAAAAAAAAGGTCAACAAATTAGAGATTGCAGGAATTAAAAGAGCATTTTCGTAAACAGTCTGCTGCCGCATCGTCCGCCCACCTGTGAGTTTCTCACAGCGAGCGAGATCAGGGGGCGTTTCTCAAGGGCTTCAAGCTTCAAAGCTTTGGTGAACAGGAGTCAAACGACTAATATATGGTTCAGAATCAACCAGGAGTCAAATGATTTGTGTGATTCAGAATCAAGCAGGTCGAATAAATAGCCACAGTGATGCCTCGTACTCTCGGTCACAAGTAACAGAAGAAAATCCACTATTTCCAGTAATGATTTGTCAATCCTTCCGCGCTCCTCCCTCTCAGCCTCCCCCTTTCTTTGTTCGTCTCTCTGAAGTCCGGTCTTTGGGCAGATAAAGGCAGTGGAGCCAGATTCCGTTACCCTGCAGTTAAAACTATACAAAAATAGATCTAGAGAAACTAAACAAAACAAACCAAAATTCAAAAGTACAGTAAAGCCTTTCAGACGTTTGCTAATATATACAGACTCATTTCAGATCTGACCAGAAGAGTACAATAAGACTAAGGAAAGAAAAGCCTTGCTCGCTCAATGACCATATAAACAAATAACTTTAATATATATCTTAATAAGCTCCAATCCTCAATCGTTTTGTCTAATCTCTCTACACACATTTATATACACATAGAAAGCGCTGCGGAGTTAATATCTTTAATTTATCAAGAGCTAACATTCATATGGACACCGCCACAAAGTTGTAATTACGTTGTTGTAGCACAGTGTTGCTGAATTAAATTTCTTTTTTTCCCCCGAATCCATCATGACACACTTGGATGCCACTTTACAGTAAGACAACCCTTATAAAGGGTTTATGAATGATTCATAATCAGTTTGTTTAATAGGTTACAGACTCCTCAATCATTAAATAATTAACGAACAGTTTTAAACAAGTTATAACAGTTATCATACATTGATCCAGGCTCACTATTTGGAAGATCTTAGATCTTGCTGAGTTGCTGAGTTTATCTTTTCTCTTTTTCAGGCAGAATGTTAAACTGTCAGCTTCATCGGGTCTTTGTTGGCATGCTACTACCATTAAAACACCAGACCTTGCCAAATAGTGAGACTGCATCAATGTATGCTGAGAGTATTTATAAACTGTCTACAACCTAATTAACCTGATTATAAATAATTTATAAACTCTTTATAAGGGTAGTCTTATTGTAAAATGGTACCCACACTTGTTTTTTTTTTTACACGGAAGTCGTATGTCTCTCCACTTAAAAATGTGCCGTCCTCTCAGGCAGCTCTCAGAACAAAAGGTAATGTAAGAAACTAAAACGTAAAGGAGGAAGACAGAAGGAGAGAGTGATTAGTTGAGATAGTTGGTGGTGATGAGAGGAGCTGAGCGGTCGTTGGTGAGCGTCCGCCGGAGCTTCACTCCTCTGCGGATCATGGTCAGCATGTCGTCGCCACCGCTCGAGGCGGGGCTGGGTTTGTCATCGGTGTCCGGATGATCTGCAGCACTCTCCGCTGGCCCGTCCGAACAGTTCTGCTCGGTGGCATCCTGGCGGGGGAGCTGGTGGAGTTGTTCGGGCTGCTGATTTACTTGTTCTTGCTGCTGTTGATGGTACTGCTGTCCTGGGACTTGTATAGGAGGTTTGTGCTGCACCGACTGTGGGTGTTGTGGTTGGCTAAAGTGTTGTTTTTGGTAGCGTTGTTGCTGTTGTAGTGCTTGGTTGTATGTTTGTTGATATTGCGGCGGTTGTTGTGCTTGACTGTGCTGCTGTTGATATTGTTGTGGTTGCTGTGGCTGTTTGAACTGTTGCTGCTGATGTTGATTGTACTGTATTTGCTGCTGCTGAGACTGATTGTACTGCATTTGCTGCTGTTGTTGTTGGTTGTACTGTATTTGCTGCTGCTGTTGTTGGTTGTACTGATGCTGCTGTTGTTGATGGTTGTGCTGCTGCTGATGTTGTTGTAACTGTTGTTGATACTGCCTTTGCTGTTGCTGATGCAGCGCGTACTGCTGCTGCTTGCTCAGTTGATACAGCTGCTCTGTGCTGCCCACCGGTGGCTGTCCAGGGAACATGCTATAGTACGGGGGCGGCATGGCGCTCAGACTCTGAGTGGATGTGCAGAGCGAGTGTTTGGCGTGGACCAAGTCTGAGCCCTGTGTCCGGGGAGTCTGGACAGGTGGTGGTGGAAAAACCGCCTCCTCGCTGCCGCTGCGAGCTGAAGCCAAGCCCACCGTGGACGTTGAGGGCTTCAGGGGCACCTGTGGATAAAGGTGACATGACCATTAATACAGAGATTTTTTAAACTATCACTCGTTATATTGTTTATTTTCATTATGTTATAGATAATGACTTGCATAATGTAGATTCTAACTATACAATAAAACGTATTCTTGGATGTATTATTCATAGACAGATGTACATTTTAAAGATACAAATCATACTGTAATAGACTATTTTGTCATGTTGAGTTTGATCACCACTAAAACAGTGCTGTTCATCATTCTGGTTCCTAGCCTCATATTAAACATCCGAAAACAATTATATGGCTCAATAGCTCAATCTACAGTGCGTCTTACGATACAATTGCATTTCTTAAATTTGATATTTTCCAAATTATTATTTTTAATTAGACTTTTGTAAAGCACCTTTAAATGCCTTTGTTTATGAAATGTGGTACATCAACAAATAAGCTTTGCTTTGCCTTACTATATACTTACAAACATAATTAAAGATGAAAGAGTAAATATGGATAGAATTTTTAGCTTGTCATGAATATATAAAATAGCTGTGTAGCATTATAAAACAGACAGTTGATTAATGTCATTCTGACTCCATAACTCTGTTAGCAGTAACTAATATAAGACTTAATAACTAATAAAGAAGCAAGCAATATAAATAGTTTAAAAAATTAAAAATTCGACCCATGGCACAGATGCCAGACAATGGAAAAAAGAGATTTTTGAATCATGAAATGTGTCTAGACCTCTAATCAGTGAGCTCAGCTACAGTGTTTTCACTGCTGACGTGTGTTCAGTTGTAGACACACAGCTTGTATAATCTCCATAGAAAATCACTGACCAGTAGAACGGATCTCTAGAGTAGCTGCACGAGGAAGGTAGTGGTTGGTGCAGCGTGGTGGATAATACCACAGATTGGGATTTGATTTCCCATCATCACGCCAATAATAGTCCCGGAGTAAGACTCCTAACACTATATTGGATTAGACCTGCAACATGATTCAATTGCAAGTCTCTTTGGAAAAAATAATTTATTATAACAAATGTAAATATTTGATCGCCATGCGTAAAGCCATGCATCAGACGAGAGTCATGTACAAAGCCTCCCACCATTAAGCTGCATCCAATATCTTTGAGATGAGTTAAAGTGGTGTTTGTGATCCAGAACAAATCATTAAACAAAAAATAATTACAAAAATAAACGAACCATGGCCTCGTTAAGCACTATAGAGTGGGAGGTTTTTTTTGAAGAATCTAGCACTGAGCTGTAGTCGCAAAGCAAACCGAGCACCACAAAAGTAAATTGCGTTGCTTTCAGTGAATCATAAATAGAGAAATGGCGCATATCAGACCGACCAATATTCTAGCATGGAAGTCAGTAAGTGCGTAAAACACTTTCCTGTGAACCCAATAACCACAAAGTTGTAGGTTCAACCCCCCCTACTTTCTACCATTGTGCCCTTGAGCCTCAGTGTCTCCAGGGGGACTGTCCCTTTAACTAATGACTGTAAGACTGTCCCTGTAACGAGTGACTGCAAGACTGTCCCTGTAACTATTGACTGTAAGACTGTCCCCGTAACTAATGATTAAGACTGTCCCCGTAACTAATGACCAAAGACTGTCCCCATAACTAATGACTTTATGACCATCACTGTAACTAATGACTAAGACTGTCTCTGTAACTAATGACTGTAAGACTGTCTCTGTAACTAATGACTAAGTCGCTCTGGATAAAGGTGTCGGCAAAATGCCATAAATGCAAAAGTGATCAAAGCTATGGAAACTTGAGTCCTTAACCATTGCTGCCCAGTGAAAATTCCTTAAATGAGGCTATGGACTGAACGCAATCAAAAGCTCACAGCTTTATTTTAATATCTATTGTAACGTCTTTCCAGAAAAGTCAAGGCTATTGCATCAAAGTGTGGGAGAAACTACCCTGTTAAAGCTTTGATATTAGAAGAACATTGATTGAGCCGGTGTCTAACAGCAGGTGTCTAACATGGTGCCCGCAGGCACCAGGATGCCCCCAAGGACCACATGAGTAGCCCGCAGACCTGTTCTAAAAATAGCACAACTCACCAGAGAGCAGCGTCTAACATTTAAATTTAATCACATTTGCATTTATACAGATTTGAAAAGGACAATATCTTAAAAAAAAAAAAAAAAAAAAAGCATTTAAAAGCATTTAAAACATCGTATGGCTCAGTACCCATGAAGTAGCTCCCAGTTTCAAAAAAGTTGGTGACACCTGGTTTGTACATTGTTAATGTATCTCGGTGTCTCTCTCTCTCTCTCCCTCCCTCCCACTCTCTGCTCCAGACTATGATTACATCTCTATGTGTTTATACATTGTGTGTGTACAAGTTTGTAAACAGCACCTGTGGCGTGCAGATGGGGATGGGGACTCCGCCGCTGATGGTCCCGCGGCGGATGTTGGGTTTGCTGGACGGCTTGCGGCGGATGGTGGCTGTCTGAGGCTGCCGCAGAATGGGCTCGGGGTCCACTAGCAGGCTGACAGTGGACGCCGGTCTCTTACTCTGGAACAGTTTGCGGTAGTTCTGGCTCAGGTCACTGTTTCGGGGAATGGTGGAGGACTTGTCAAAGTCGGACTGACTGTGGGCATCATCGCCACCGTGGAGAGAGATATAATCATAGTCTGGAACAGAGAGAGGGAGAGAGAGACACAGAGATACATTAACAGTGTATATAGTGTATAATGAGGACTAATAGAAAAATGGGTGGGTTTTATTATTAGTTAATGTCCAATCAAGTCATATTTTAATCACCTCTATATTCTATATTAAGCTCAGTCCAGTTCTGATCCAGTTTCTGATCCAGTCCAGTTTCTTTTTCTCTTCAAGGCAGTTTTTAGAAGACAAAGAGAGAAACTGGATGGACTGGATTGATACATGCCCCATTTTTTATTATATCCTAAAATATATTATAATACACCCATATACATCAAACTCTCTGGCATTGTGGATGAGTGACAGTGCAAAATGGCTCTTCATGCAAGGGTTTTCTGAAATGAGTAATGAAAATCATCCACAAAAAGGAACTACTTGATGAAAATGGTCAGTCCATAGAAAGACCATCTCACAAGATTTGCTTACAATGATGTACTTTACACGTGAATAAGGTGAAATCACGATGCTGGGGTATATGCACATAAGTTTTCCAAGGACCTGGTAGGTCATGATGACGAGATCAAATCAAATAAAAGTCAGTCTGTAGAATACTAGTCAGAAACCTACCATATAGAGGAGGTTCTTTCTTTACCGCTGAAAAAGAACAATAAAGTGGGTTTAACTTGTATAGAAAACCTCCAAACAGGCACATAGACAGCAATCCAGTGTAAAATGTGAGAGGTGCCAAACTTTGCCAACTATTCACTCACACAAGTCTGTATAAAGTCACATTGCTGCTTACAGTGAGTGATGTCTTTGTTAAAGTGCAGGAAATTGGGTAAGACAAATATGTATACACCGAGCAGGGCTATACTAATAAAATTCAATATCTGCGTATATTTCAAATGTCTCATGGTATCATATAATATGTACTTTAGCATTAATGAAGGTTAATGACCCCTAAGTGCTGATACGTCATAATAAAAAAAAAGAATGTGCTGCAAACCAGATATAGCTTTTTGTGATTGGACTGTTCTGTTTTATTTTATTGAAATGACATCAAAGTAATCCTTATACAGTAAAGAGTAAGCACACAGAAAGTACATTTATGGAAAGGAAACCAACTAATTTTTAAATCTTGTGTTATTTAAACTGCTCTGACAAAAGAGTAAACCAAATAAGTGACACACTGCAGTAACTAGTTACTAGTAAAATACACAAAACAATTGAAAAGCTAAAAACAAATCATATGGCAGCTCGAAAATATCTATTTTATAGGTATTATATAAATACTATGCTCATTGTCTATCAAATAAATGGTTAAAATTTAATTAAACCTGAAAAGCAGTATCACAATATACCGTATAACAATATATTGTCCAACCCTACATGTACATTTAAAAACAAAAACAACCATCATTGTTCATTACTGTAGGACTATATTAAAGACACTGGCTTCATGCTAAAAGAATGTTCAGCGTCTGTGGTGACGTGTGTGTGTGTGTGTGTGTGTGTGTGTGTGTGTGTGTGTGTGTGTGTGTGTGTGTGGACTCACCGTGCTGTGAGGGTATAGTGTCTTCAGAGCAGGAGGGTGTAGTCGTTTGGGTGCTGTATCCACTGGAGCAGTGCAGTGAATCTCGACTTGTTCGAGGCGCTTCAGAGTTCAACCCGCTGCTCAGCGTCAGAGCCAGCTGCTCTCGGGCAGACTGCGGCTGAAACAGGAGACAACCCATCAGAAGAGCAACATAAAGGGAAAGAAAAAAATGACAAATATTAAGTATGTACTTTAAATGTATGTGGGTGACAAAAACAAAATAGTTTAGCATTCAGGCAGGTGTACTAGTCAGATGCTCATTCTTCATCAAATTCTCCACAAGTGGGCGAGTGCATGGGCACAGAACCACGTAGGCCTGAATACTTGAATCATACAGTGAGGGGCTTTATTATGCTGTGGGAGCCTTTCGTTGTTTCGATACATTCGTCTATTAGAAGGAAGGGTGACTGCAAATATATATAAAACCTCCGTTGTATGGCAGTTGGATGGCCTAGTGTTTAGGGCACTGGCCCTGTAATCAGAGGGTTGTGGGTTCGAATCTGCTAAATGCCGTAAATGTAAATGAATCCCAACTGCTGGTGCCACCACTGAGGTTTCCTTGAGTAAGGTACCGTCCCCACATTCTGCTCCCCGAGCGCCCCTCATTGGCGGCAGCCCCCTGCTTCACTTGGTGAATGGGTTAAATGCAGAGAAAGAATTTCACACTGTGTGCTGTGCTGCGGTATGTTTTGTAAGCAGATAAAAGTCCTGAAGAGACAGCCTTCAAGATAAGGCCATTTAGAAGTGCTTTTAAACAAAAATAATAACAAAACCATATCTAAAGTCACATAGGGTTCAAGGGCTTGGAAGAACAAAGACCTCCATAAAATAAGCTTTACTATTTCTCCACAATATTTCTCACCTCCACACAAGGTATTTCCACCATGTCCACAAGTATCCAGACAACCCTTCAAAGAAGAGCTACTTTAAGGTGCACCAGTCGCTGACAAGAGTTCAGTGGTGCATACAGCTTGTATAACTGCCATAAAAAAGCAGTGATCAATAGAATGGAGCTCTGGAGCAGCTGCACTAGATCTTAAAGTCACCTTTCTCAATGAAAAGCACCACCTGAAGGGTGTTGTATGGCAGTTGGATGGCCTAGTGTTTAGGGCACCGGCCCTATAATCAGAGGGTTGTGGGTTCGAATCCCAACTGCTGGTGCCACCACTGAGGTTTCCTTGAGTAAGGTACTGTCGCCACATTCTGCTCCCCGAGCGCCCCTCATTGGCAGCAGCCCCCTGCTTCACTTCGTGAATGGGTGAAATGCAGAGAAAGAATGTCACACTGTGTGCTGTTGTGTGTTCACGCGTGACTGTAAGGGTTAATAAATTAAATTGTCACTTTTCTTTCCACTGCTTTAACCGAAACACTATACACAACCAACACTCAACTAAAAACCTTTAAACATAAAACCGAGGCCCAGATTTTTAGCTGTTATGTCCAGTGGTTGTGCTGCTAAAGAATCAGTCAGCGCTATAAAACTGCAGCAATTTGTTGACATAATTGGCTACATAAATACAGTTCATACATTGATTTGTACTATTCATGGTTGATTCATAGTGTTTGATTTTGTGTGTGTGCACTAGTTTTTGAAAGTACTCAGACATGTAGGGCGTGGGGGTTATGAAAGTAATGGTGGATCCACACCTGAGAATTTGCTGCTGGTGTTACTGAAGATCCCACTTGTAGTCAAGAACTGCACTCTTTACTAGAACAAGTATACTTTGTACTGTCCTGCAGTTTTTGTAATAATATTGATTTAATGCATCACTACATTAAATTACACATTAATAGATTTAAAAAAAACTTAATATCAGCTGTGTGCATGTGTACCTTTCCAGATGTGGACTGTGCTCTGGCTCTTTCTCCGTGTCCGCTGTAGGCCTGGTGGGGCGGAGGCATAGACGTCCCGTTCTCAGAGCCAGGCTTAATCTGACTTGACCGGGACTGTATGTTAACACCACCATCCTATAAAACACAAGCATACAAATAAATTACAAGCTGCAACACAATTCACAAACTACTACACAATACTAAACGTCATGCAACACCACTGACATCACACTGTCCATTCAAATCAACGTGATCTTCCACCAGAGCTCTAGGATTAACAAAATGCCTGTTAATCAGCCTGAGCTGTAGCTGCATTATAGAAACATCCTAACTCTAAATCTTCTGTTTACTCACCATACCAGCATAACAGCTGAACTTAGGACCATAACTATAACAGAATAATAGGTGTTTTGTTTTTTATAATCTCATCTTATATCTAAGTATTCAAACAGTATAACAGAAGCATCCTACTACACCTAACTTCCGTTTGTATCATTAGCAGTTCTGCTAAAAAAACAGTATTATCAGTTTTAGTACATTCACCATCATTAATGCTATTGTGCTGGTTTATTTATTCATACTGCAAAATGATGCATGATATCAAGAGTTCCGATTTACTTTGCAGTGATCTCACGGCCATGAAAGTAAATATCATGACTTTTAATCCTGTCAAAAAAGAGCAAATGTGCAGTTTTATCTTAGAAACAACTAATACTGGGCTCAGTGATGTATTTGGATTACACTGCACAGTGTTATTGGCTAATACAGTCATCTTATATAAAAGCAAAGAGTATTGAATTTACACATGGATATTTTAATGGGTGACCAAAATGAAATCATTGAGTATTTAACCAAATTAAGCCATTAATTTAACTGCACGTCACAGTGAGGATAACAATGCTATGAGCTAAGACACCAAAGTCAGTTGTTAGCAAAAAAGAGGAAAACTAAAAGACATGAGATGTCTTTTATTCCTTGTGCGCTTAGATTGTTTTACAGTTGACTTTTATACTAACATATTTAATGTTTTTATTGTTGGCCGTTTTGTTTTTCTTACTATGATGTTTGTGATTGACACAATTCAGGTCTCACATTGACTGTTGTTTCCTGCCATGTTGGTCTAATCTAATGCTAAATCTAATCTTACACTCCTTGGAGAGTTTGTAGACATTTAAAAGCTTAACTTGTTGTATGTTAACCTAGCACTAAAGATAGGAAGTTTCTGACATCTGAATGCGCCACTGGAGTATAAATGTGTGTGTGAAAATGAGGGGGAATGCAGGAGGGTGGATCATCTGAGCAGGGCTGATCTGTACCTGGACAGAAAGGTTACACGATTAAGTCTGTGTTTATGTTATTAAAGTAATATGTGACTAAACTGGGTCACTATTCAGTATTTACTTCAGTGTGTCTGTGATCAGATTTTGTAAGCAGATAAAAGTCCTGAAGAGACAGCCTTCAAGATAAGGCCATTTAGAAGTGCTTTTAAACAAAAATAATAACAAAACCATATCTAAAGTCACATAGGGTTCAAGGGCTTGGAAGAACAAAGACCTCCATAAAATAAGCTTTACTATTTCTCCACAATATTTCTCACCTCCACACAAGGTATTTCCACCATGTCCACAAGTATCCAGACAACCCTTCAAAGAAGAGCTACTTTAAGGTGCACCAGTCGCTGACAAGAGTTCAGTGGTGCATACAGCTTGTATAACTGCCATAAAAAAGCAGTGATCAATAGAATGGAGCTCTGGAGCAGCTGCACTAGATCTTAAAGTCACCTTTCTCAATGAAAAGCACCACCTGAAGGGATATAAAGCCTTCAGTATTGGGCTGTGAAAGGGCTAAACCTCATTTTATGCAGTAATGGAGCTCCATTCAGTGAAGCTTGATTGTGTCTTCATATTGTTAGTTGCTTTGGATAAAAGCGTCAACCAAATGATTATTGTTGTTGTAGTAGTAGTAGTAGTAGTAGTAGTAGTAGTAAGTAGTAGTAGTAGTACAGTACAGCCTTCTCAGAAGAGTAGAGACTCTTATACAGAGCAAAAAGGGAACAAAATCTCTTTAATTACCCTTGATTTTATGTGCTGATCCAGCAGGTTATCCACTAACCATTCCTAAGCTCAAAGCAGAAACCTTAGTCTGACTAGAAAGACACACCACCATAATGTGGACTAAGAAAACAATGAATTTTGTTATCTTATAAGTCAATAAAAACCAGGGGAACATTAAAATATTAAATAATAAAATACCTTTAGTCATCCACAATGGAACTATACCAGACCTATATGACCTTATGAGAATATTTTTAAGACAAAGTAACAGCTGCAATATTAAAATCTCTTGTACTCAGCTTAAGGTCTTCATTTGAAAAGATAAAGAACTGAAACCTAAAGAATCTTCAAAGACTGATCAGCCATAATATTAAAACAACTTGTCTAATATTGTGAAGGTCCCCCTCCTGCCATCAAAACAGCTCTGACTCATTGAGGGACAGACACCACAAGACTGGTTCCCGTGTGCCCGTTGTAGGAGCTTTCATTGGTGTACAGGGGTCAGCAGGGGCCCTCTGACCGGTCTGCAGCTACACAGCACCATACACAGCACCATACACAGCATACTGCAATGCACTGTGTGTTCTGACACCTTTCTATCAGAGCCAGCTTGAACTTTTTCAGCGGTTTGAGCTACAGTAGCTCTTCTGAGGGAATGGACCAGACGGGCTAACTTTCACTTCCCACACACAGCAGTGAGCCTTAGGTGGCCTTTAGTCTTGCTGATTGAATGTTTGTTCTTCCTTGGACCACTTTTGGTAGGTACTGACCACTGCATATTAGGAACACCTCACATGTTCGGTCGTTTTGGAGATGCTCTGACCAAGTCTTCACAGTTTGGTCCTTGTCAAAGTATCTCAGAGCCTTACACTCACCCATTTGTCCTGCTTCAAACACACCAACTTCAAGAACTGACTGTCCACGTGCTGCTAATATCAACCCCCTCCCCCAGACAGGTGCTACTGTAAGAAGCTCCTCAATGTTTTTCACTTCACCTGACCGTAGTTTTAATGTTCTAACTGATTATTGTATACGACAAACACAGACACACAGCTAGTACATATGTACAGAACGAATACAACATCTAACAAAAGTCAGCCAAACACACGCACAAACACACTACAGACACTCCAACATGTCCACACTGAGTCAGTGCTCACAGTGTTCCTGTGGCGAAGGCGGGGGCCGCGATAGCCTAAGCGGGGGGCTGTGGGAGAGTTCCCCTCGCTGAGAGAGCGAGAACCTCCTGCTCCCCCAACCAGGAGGAGAGGAGTGGGAGAGCGCTGAGAGTGAGAGAGAAGGAAAGAAAAAACAGGAGAGCAAAAGGGCAAGAATGAAATAAACAACAAAAAATAAATGTAAAAAATGAAGAACAAAGAAAAATAAATGGAAACAAGAAAGCGGCAAGGAGGAAGAAAATGAGGAAACAGAAAAAAAGCAGAGACCGTGAGCAAAAAGAAGGAAGATGGGAAGAAAGTATGTGAGAGAAAGAAGGGCGGGATGGAAAAGAGTGAGAGAGACCAGAGAGAGTGAGAGAAAGAAATCACAGAGAAGCAGTGCATTAGGTGAGTCTGTGAAGCTGGTTTCTCCTCATTTGAATATTTGCACAGATGAGTGTCTGAGCACAAAATATGAGTGAAGTGACTTTGTGTTTTAAAATTGATCAGTGAGAGACAACAAACTAAAAACGATGAAAGAGTTGAGAGCGAAAGCTGTTTACCTGTACAGTTTCTGGTCCTCGTAGATGAAGACCATCCACAGCACTGGAGATGGAGTCCAGGGAGGGCACATGACGCACTGAGGTATAATTACTACAGAAAGACAAAATGAAGAGAGGAAGGAGAACAACAGACGTTATTTACAAACCCAACAGCAGACACAACTGACGGTGGACATAACTGACTGCTTCTGTTTCCTGCCATCATCTTTCCAAGAAAAAATTGTTTTAAAACAAAGCTTCTGCACATGACTGTGGACAGCAGAGATTAAACCAATCAAGAAGTAACAAGTAAGTCTCAAGCCTTGACAGTAAAGTCCTGAGTCAAGATAAATTAGTCCCAAGTACTAAACTGTGACATGAGTCAGAAATCTATAGAAGGCAAAATGAATTCCACATCAAAAGAAACACAAAACAAATTTTTAACAAACAATGGTAGTGGTAACACATTAAATGGTTGCGTAAACACCTAGCTAATGCTTAATTAATGTTTTATTATGAATGTTTTTTATCCTCCTATTTTCCATTCATAAATGTTCTAAATTTATTTGACAAGAGTTTTGTTGATAAACAGAACTAGCAGCTTAGCTCACTAACCACACATTAAAAACTGTCAGTTAGATATTATAATTATATTATTTTAACATTTTTAAATAAATCATTATGATAAATCGTGCCAAGATCACAGTGTTTTCATGTGAGTGAAATATTTCAGCAACGCAAAGTAGACAACAAACCATTAATATAAATGAGCATGGCTCAGGTATTAAGGCATACAGTACTGTGCCAAGTCTTGAGCCACCCCTCATTTCCTCATATTTTGCTTCCAAACATCCAAACTTTCTTGTGTTTTTAACGTGGTCTTGAGAAAAAGTTCTCCAGGCTTCCCGAAGGACTTTTAAAGACTCTTATTTCCAGTCCAGTCCCTGAACCTGACCAGTTTCAGAGGAATGTTTATGTTTGTTAAGCCACACAGTGACCTACATATGATTTAAACTTTGCAATATGTTTTCTTGTAATTTCTTGTAGATATACACATATGGTGTCAAAGTTATCGTGATAATGTGATAGTGTTAAACCACTATATTACTTTTATGCTCTAAACACATTTTCCTACAACTCCATATCTGTGGCATTCACTCTGAAATAAAGCTTAGAAAAAGCAGGTTCCATTCTTTTTCATAAAATCAGTTTCTTTATTTTCAGGTACTGCCGTGCTGAATTTGTTCATCACTGAAGAACAACTTCTGTAAAACATCACTGATGCTGGTGTTACTAACATCAGCACCAGAAGATGTCTCCAGAAAAACTATGAAACCCCCCCCCCAATATATTATTAAGAGAGAGAGGTCAACCGTTACAGAGGAGATGGAGCACATGTTGCTCTCCCTAGATGTCAATGTGGAGAACTGGAAACGACGTTAATAGGAACCCTCTGTTAAATGTTACGATATTCAATTAGTGAGTGGAATAAATGTACTTTGGCGTAAATGTATAAATCTGTCTATGTTTAGCACTGCCATATGATTAAATGCACATATATCCCATGTTACGTCTCATGCACACATCCATACCTGCTGATGCTGCTCTTGCGTGACAGTGTGTTGCTAGGAGACGCCGGCGGAGTTTGATACGCATAACTGTAGTCAGAGCCCTTCAGGTCAAGAATAACCTAAAAAGAGCGAGAAAAAGAGGGTGAGACAGACACTGTTACAGCATGTCTGTGGGTGTACAGCTCTTTGTAGGAAGAGTCAGCATAAGAGTGGCTATTACCTGTTCGCTAGCAGGCGGTAAAGCACTGGGATCCGCTGTCAGGCTGCAAAGGTCCTCTAGAATTGACTGTAGGTGTGTTACTTCACCAAGCATACTGATCTCCTCATCCTATTAAGATTATAATAACGATAAACAACAAAGTATAAACAATGCAAAAAAAGGAATAAATATTTTACATGAGAAACAATGAAATAAGGTAAATACTGTAAAAACAGTACAGACTACTGATGTAACTGTTCTGAACCAAAACTGAAATCTGCATTTTAGAAGTCTATGGTTCAGCTGACTGTGCATGTGGTATGAACCACAGAATTGTTTTTGTGTCACCGACAGAGCAAACCGAGCAAGAAGGCTAAATAGGTACTAAATGTGGGCACTAAAATGTATTTACGCAGCAGGATTAAGTTTAAACATGCTTGAGTCGTGGTGTAAAATTCCAAGTACACCACATTTCATTACTCATGTAAAAGCAAAACAACTGTACAGACAGCTGCACTTACTGAGCAACAGACAGGTCTGTCCCAGTACAGTACAGACTAATGTACAAGGGCCTCAAATACACCCTTGAGGAACCCCTAAAACACATTTCTGCTACAATGCACTAAGCACATGGGTTGTAAGTGACATAATATTATATTATTGGATGTGAGTTCATGCATTTAGCCTGGTGTTTTGGACATCTTTACTGGGCTGTGTGTGTGAGTGCATGTGTAGAAACCCACCAAGACAGGTTTGAGCATCGTAACGAATGAGCAGAAGCGCCCTCGCTCCTCTACGAGTGCTCGGCACACTGCCCTCTTCTCAGTCTCTTCTAATTCAGCGTAGCGAGTGTTCACACCATGTAGAGCGCTGTCCAGCTGCATCCGAACATCATCCTTACCTGCACACACACACACATTGATCGTTTTTGCTGTTTTTCATGTTTAAATCTCAGAGTGAGCTGAGACTCAAACCAAATTCTCAGCTTTGACCTCTCTGAGTGCACCTACTGATCTTCGTTACAGAAACTCAAACTCGAGGTGACCTCATTTAGTCAGACATATAATTATGGTGGTTTGAATATAATGGCACATATTACAGTATAACAAGGTATAATTAGGAGATCAACTTTTAATCTTCCCTTGAAACCCATAATGAGTAGCTTTAGGTATTTGTGAGAAGCAGTAATTGTTCTTCGAGAATTTTTTTCAGTGGGATTTTTTTGCTATCACTAGATGGCAGCAATGCATTAAGTTCCCTGACTGAGTGGGTCTGAGGGATCATAATGGAAATACTGGCATTTAGTCATTTGGCAGGATCTCGTCATCCATACTGACTTACAAAAATGTGCAAGGCTAACTTTTTCCACATGTTACAGTAGCACAGTGGTCTGCAGGACATTTGCAGAACAACTACATTACCAAGCACATTTTAAAACATTTTTATAATCAAAAAAGTTAAATCTTTCAACTATCAACTATTGTAGGTTAAACTGGTAGATTTCCTTTAGAAAGGCTTGAAAACTCTTTCTTTTCGAGTAACGATACTTGAGTCTATGCCAAACTAAACCAATATCTTCCTTTCAAAATTACTAAGCTTTAAAGCCATTTTAAACTTTTTTCCCTCCAATACCTGTGATATCTGTTATCGAATCTTTATCACACGTAGTTTGTGTGTCACAAGAGTGCTGGAGATGGTATCTTAAGATGAGATAATGTGCTCATGATGCCAATTGGTACACCTCTTGAGTTTTTCCTACTCAACAGATGATGTGTTTAGTTCGAAATAGAAACACATTCTCATTGTTTCCGACTTTAGCTAAAACAGTTATTGAAAGGTAATGATTCAGCTGCATTACCTTACAAATCATGTTACAAAGAAGCTAAATAAAAATCCAGGTCCAAGGCCTTAGTAAGCAGGGACAACAGTGGCATGAACTCCCTCAGAGCAAGAGGAAAAACCTTGAAAGGGACCAAGACTCAAACCAGGAACCCATCCTCCTCTGGTACACACTGGACAGCAAAGCAATAAGTTGATATTTGGTTCAGTTTACTAGTGGAAAGCTTTGTCTTTTTACAGGTTTTCTACTGGTCATTTAAGTTAAAAGGCAACTTTTTTTGTTTACCAGAAAGGCAGTAAGTATATATAATGACTCACATCAAATGTAGAAGTATAGCTGCACTTAGAGTATTACAAAGCTCATATTATGAGGACAGCAATAAAAGCGGTGAGCTTAGAGCCTTAAATCTGTTTGTTGTGGCGAGGGTCAGAGGGGGGCATGTGGTGACATTGGTGCTGTCATGGTCACTCTTGGGCAGATATTTATATTATTTATGGTGTAAAGTTCACGTTATTCACTCTAGCCAGCAACTCTTCAGGCCGTAGAACAAGACACACATAACTGAGCACAACCTGGTCATGACTGAGTTAAACCTGGCCATAAATGAGCTTAACCTGGCTGTAACTGAGTTAAACCTGGCTATGATTGAGCTCAACTCGGGCTGTGTATCATCTTCAGTGTCGCAAGCCAAATAAAGTAACATACATACACACACACACATACATACATGCTGTAACTGAAAACAGGTTAGTCGTAAAAGTCAGTAAGACGGCTTCGATCCCAGACTGCAACAAGATGAGTAGATGGACAACTGCTGTAACATTATGGTTAAGTATGCAATGGAATATTACTGTTTTTAAGGGTCATTAAAAGAATGAAAATTTAAGACCTTGCTTGGAAATATCAACAACCACCCAAAGCCTGTAAAACACTATTCGGGCCAACTCTAAAGTAAAGAAATGACTAATGAACACACAAACAATAATAAATAAAGTGAGCCAGATGTAAGTATTCAGATTAACCAGTTAAACCAGTGACTGATGTTAGAAGAACATGACTGAATTTAGTTTTTTTTTTTTTTGCAGCCCTGTTAAAGCATGAAAGAGCCAGGTGTGTGAACTGTTGGCCTGCTCCCTGACTGCAGCCTGCAGCATAATGAACTCTGGAAAGCCATTTTAATGCTCAAAAACTGGTAACCGTAGTAACATTGGATGTTTTGGTTGTGAAATGAAAGCCTGTTCTACCATTGACCACTAGGGTCTGGGTCAGTTACCATCAATTTATCTGCTTAACTGATAGCTGGTCACTATTACATTCATTCATTATCGTAAACGTTAGCATTTTTGGCTGGCATATGCCTTTAAGAACATGTGTATAAGGGAGAGTAAGCGAGAGCATCTACATTCAGCCCCCGCATTCCATAAGCTAAAAAAATGTGCTCATGTGCTCACAATCTGGATTTGATCCATTCCCTCATGCACAACCAACCACCTCCACCTTCAAAAAGGTTAAAATCATCGTTCCTCCATCACAGCCGGCCGAGAGCTCCCTCCCCGGCTCAGGTTAACGAATGCTCTAATAGCTCTGATTAGGGACAGCAGTGAAAAAGGGCCCGTAATCAGATTTGGCTGTTTGTTTACAGAGAGAGGAAGGCTTCGTGCCAGCATGCACCATGTGAGAAGCGTTTACATATCACATGACCAGGGCTTTCCTTCTATCTCTCCATCATCATTCTTCCTCTCTTCAACATGCTTTCACTGTTCCTCCCTCTCTCTTCTTTATCATCCTTTCTCTCTTTCCCCTCTGTTTATAATATGATCCAGAGCCAGTTTAAAGTCTTTTTTGGAATGTGTGTGTGTGTGTGTGTGTGTGTATGTGTGTGTTTTGTTGGCTTTGCAGTGCTCAGCATTAGAGACGCTCAGTAAAAAATACAGGCGTCCACATTTCAAACATTCCAGCAGCATCGCGACAGCTGTATGTGCTGGAGGCTACAACAGGTCACTTGCATGCATGCAAGAGTGTGTGCACACACATCACCGTTCTTTAATGTGCCATCCGTCCTGGCGGCCTCATTACTAACAATAACCAACAGACCCTTCCGCTCAATCTGCTGCTCCCCACTGTAACAAAGCAGAGGACACGCCAACAAAAATAGCAATATTTTAAGACAATTTCCTGATATTTAGTCTTTCTGTGGTTTAATGTGTGGGAATAGACAATCACTAGTAGAGTCACATGAAAGAAAACACTTAAATATTAAGAAGCATGGTATAGTAACTTATTCACACACTGTACTAAACCCAATTAAACAGGACTAATTACACTTTCTTTAATGGAACATGCAGTTGGTTGGTGTTAAGTACTAATGATGGCCATGACATGTTCAGAAAAGCATACAGTGAAGTAATTTATCATGATGATATCGGCACATTTCTCACCCATATGGTAATATTTTTACAAACACATACAACTAGATTTCATAATTCTATAATAACAAGTCAAAAATAAACAAATACATCGCAGGGAGGGGTAATATATCATTACACTATGTGAACAAAAGTATTGGGGTGCCTAACCATTACACCAATAGGGACTTTAATGACATGGCATTCAAATCCATAGACTTTAATATGGAGATGGTCTCCCTATGCAGCTATAACAGTTTCCACTCTTCTTGGAAGGTTTTCCACAAGATTTTGGAGCTTCTGTGGGAATTTGCGCACTGCGGCACAGCCATTCTGGAATAGAAAACGGTGTCCACATAGTTGGAAGCACGGTGTAGTCCAAACTATGCTGAAGAATTAAGATTGTACTTCACTGGAAGTAGGGGGTCTAGTCCAAAACTTGAAAACAGGTGTGTCCCAATACTTTTGCCCATTCAGTATATATCAGTGTAGCACCTGAAAGTTTTCAAAGTCTGCAGGTCAAATAATGTTATTTGAGTTTGACTATAAAACTACTATATAAAAAAAAACAATTAAATGTGCTCTTTTGCACAGGTTAAAATGTTTTATTTTCGTTTTTATTTTGTTGGTATCCCAGTTAAGTTCTGGTGTTTTGTGGTTTTTACTCATTGTGTTGAGAACCTGACAGGTATGTGAAGTGTGTTTTATTTACTAGACACTTCAGATTGTTTAGAAAGAACCGTTTAAAGTTCATATGAACTAAATAAACACCAAGTTTCTTTTCTGCAAATGTGTTTTCAGTCTGCTTACACAGATCTGTGTGAGGTCCTCTTTGGGTAATTTTAAGGAAAGAAAACAGAAAAGACCTTTTCATTGATATATTGGCGAAGGTAAACATACATTAGGCAGATCAAAAGGATTTAGACTTCATGGGATGAAATGACAATGCTGTCGGCCATGTGGCACTTTAATATCCATTACTTAAGTCTTCATAAAACTTTATTGTAAAAAACAGAGCTCGTCTTAACACAAGTGAGAAATTCAGGGACCAGAACAATAGAATGACCATCAAACAGCTTTGTAAAGGCCTCAGACACAGTTCTATGAATCCATTAACTGTATTTACAACCAATAAAACAGATTTTAATTGTTATAAAAAGTAGTTAAAGTTGTATGGGAGTTATACTGTCAACAAAAGCAATGCTAAGATTCATTCATATTGCAGCAACTGATTCGATTTATATTCTGTGTGACAGTTTGAACAGGAAAAAAAAAATTACTGAATCTGATTTTCTCTACTGATTTAAAACCAATTGGACTCTAGATGTTACTATATTACTCTGGCAATGCTTTGTGTCTTTTGACACAAGTTTGACAAAGTTAAGGATTAAGATAAAAAAATAAATACATAAAAAAATACTAAGCCATATGTATCCGTTATATAGTCCTTCATCAGGGGTCGTTTTCTAACCAGAGGACCTCTGACAACTTAATGTTTTCAATTTGTGATCTATTCTGAATGAGTTTTATACACAAAAAAAGCCCTTTTTAAATTTGATTTTAGGTTTTAGTTTATAATCGGATACCTATAAAAAAGATCATTTCATGATCGTCAAAGATTTTAAAAATGTTTTAATTACTCTTTTTTCAATGATCCAAGGGAACCCTGAATAAAAATTGGTCATTCAGTTCTAAATGTACTGATATTTCTTTCAAAACAATCTGAAGCTCATGCTGTAATTAACTGCAAAGTCTTGTATATTGTGAATGATAAACACAAAACAGAATTAGAACAATAAATAAACACCATTTTATGGCATTATTTCATGGAGATAATGCCTATTACCTATCAAATATATTGCTAAATAAGTATGTAAATACTGTGATTGAGGTGAGTGATTCTTAACACTGGCTTTTAGTCATTCAGGCAAACCCCACAGTAAACCAGACCAAAACCTTCTGTTAAAACTTTCCACTTCAGATAAAAAAAAAGTGCTTCAGAAGCTCCTGGTTAAGGTGTAGTAGAACAGGCAAACCTCACATTAAACTGGACCAAAACTCTTCTGTTAAAACTTTTCCCACTAAAAAAAAGACCCTGGGAGCTCTTGAGGTGTGAGAAAGCAGACTGAGGTGTACTTTCACTTTGATGTCGACTTTCCACAAAGAAGGAAGCCATGAGATCATTGCTAAATGTCTTCCCTCCGTCAACAAACCTGAGCTCCAGGTGTGCAGTGCATTACCACACACACTCGCTCACCACACTAATACAGTAACACACTTGTGACATCACCACAGCAACTCACTGCAACATTAAGACCTTAATAATTCAAACCTGGGCTGTCAAAATGAATGTAATTCATTACATGCTCTGTGATTAATTAATCTAAATTAATTGCTTACATCAATTTCTACTGTAAAAGCATTTTAACATATTTCAGATCACGTTCTTGTCTGCTTCCTTTATTTTACAAAGCCGTGGTGTACAAAGTTTGGTAGAAATCCCTTTTAAAAACAATTTCATACACATCTGACTGGCCTGTTTTGACGATGTAGTTGGTTCTGCTTTGTTGAACAGTAAAATGATGGAAATACTGTTCAATATCATCATCTAGCTAGACAAATTTGACTAACAGAGAAAACCAATATCACAATACCCCAAAATTGAACATATATTGCTCGGCCCTGACATCATCCACGAGTGCATTGTGGCTTAATTAATCACAATAATCAAGTTCACTGTATCATACTGCCATATTGCCCACCCAGACAGACCCACAAACAGAAAAGGCTTGTGAGCACTACACACACAGTAGCTTCACCATTACAGTGGGGTCTCTGGTACTGTATTATACGACTGACAATAAAGAGGGTCTCTCCCTTAGCCTGGTTTCTCTCTCCCCTCCAGCTCGCTGTGATGAAGGCTTTAGGGTACAAGAGACATGGTGTGGAGCTGTGCTCGACTCCCAACTGAGAAACCTCAAAGGACTTATTGCTAACCCAATCAGAGCAAAAACACACCACCATGCGAAAACAGACCTGACCTAGATGTAGAGACAGAGAGAGTGAGAGAGAGAGACTGACTCTTCTTCCTCTCATCTCCAGGCCTCCAAAACAAGCAACTACATCATTAGAATACTGATGTGCCAGAGGTTTAATAATTTAGATCCAATGCAGCTACTGCACAGACATCGAGCAGAGCAGGTACAAAATAAAATCATTAAGTTGTCATTCAGCCCTGTTTTTCATTTAGATGTTTTGTTTCGGCCAGGAGGGAGACTCTCTGAATACAAGTGTTGCAGAATCAGAATTGCGTTTATTGGCCAAGTATGTGAGCGTACAAGGAATTTGATTCCGGTCGATGGTGTCTCTCAAGTACAACGGTATAAAACAACAACAATATGCATACATATGTTCATACACACACACACACACACACACACGTATACACATACACACATTCATGCATATACATCTATATACACACACACATACATATATATTATTATATACA
>JBBJLS010000032.1:6561305-6616930 GCA_037577275.1 Bryconaethiops microstoma | reverse complement strand
TGTGTGTGTGTGTGTGTGTCCACTTTCATCTTTCTTTCTTTTTTACCTAATTTGAACAATGTGTGTTCATTTTAGAATGATCAGATGAGTAGAGATGGTCCAAAAATACAATAAGTTACATTATAATATATGAATGTTCTTACACTTTTGGAGATACAAGGTTTGTTCTGACAGTGAGTTTTGGCAAGCAACAGGTCAATGTTATCCTTTTAATATATGCGTTAAATCAGCTTCTTATCGGCATTACGGTGCTTCTGACCTAATTAATAGCTTTTAATAAACAACTTTATAATGTATAAAGTAATATCAATATATAAGTAATGTCAGTAAGTTAACAAATACATGCCTGCTATCTAGATGAATGGCTTTACAATATTGTTATTTTCTGACAAATAGGTCTTTGTTGATCTTGCGATTCTGTGTGTGTAATGTTTTATTCATTCTAATATGGTGCTGCAGCATAACCGTGTAATTTCCCCATTCTTTGCCATCGTCATCTATTCTCCTGCATTGTAAAATTGACACTCTACATAAAAAAAGAGAGGTTTTAAGTTGAAATCTAGTTGAGCCTGAAATGCTTGAATAATTCATAGCTACCTTAAGATTTTTTTAAGCCCTTTAACCTTATAAAAGAAGCAGGGATACAGTTTTGTATCTCAACTTTTCTCAATTTAAATGTGTCAGGAATAAAAAAACAAAACAAAACCATACATATAATTCACTTAGTTCTGCACAGGCTCGGAATCTGAAGAACTTGGCGAAGTAAACTGTTAATACAGCATAAATGCTACCCCTGATTTTGCAAAGGGCAGATAAAGTCAATTCCTCAGCTTCTTCAATTTATTCCAGCTTCTTAACTGTCGTCCATCCATTTTTCTGAATATAGGGATCACCGTCAGCTGGGCAGTTTAAAGCCTGTCTCCATGAATAGGAGATGAGAGGCTAACTAATATGGGGGTGCTCATGCAGAGTGACCCTGAGTGCTGCTGGAGCCACTCCGCTTCCCGCCTCCATGCGAGCAGGCACGAGTGATCTCCAACAGAGGAGCACCGTGAAATAGCATTATGGTTAATTTTCTCGTTTGCTGCTGCCGTTTCCAGCAAGGCACCAAGCAGGCATCTCTCCAGATCAGTTCTCAGAGCTGCCTGGCTATAAAAAAAAAAAAAAGAAGAAGAAGAAAAAAAAAAAACCAGAAAAACATATGCATCCTGGCACTCAACATTTTTTCCCATTGCGTCCTGCTAAAAAAAAAATGAACAGCCAAGCCGACATATAAATCCTCTTTTTGGACTAGCTGTTATTTTAGGTAGCTGCAGACATTGAGGTTTATCTTTCCTAGCCCAAATTCAAGCTCCTGACTCAGCAGGCGGAGAATAAAATGCAACTGTGTAAGAGCCAGTAGCAATAGATAAAATGATATATATTCTAACTAGCGCCTTCAAACTGTATCATATAGAGACAAATGACCTGCGGGAAAAAAGATCAGATGTCAGCAACAGGCTGGGATTTTCTCATATGTTGAACGTGAAAACTGTCTCCATTCCTTTGTTTTGCCATTGGGGTCAGTGAGATGGAGCAAGGACATCAAATGTCGAGAAAAATCCCTACTGCTGGAAAAAAAAAACACTCTTCTGCTTAGATATATCTGGGAGTGAGTGTGTGCGTGTGTGTGTGTATGAATAGGTGTATGTATTTATCTCTTTGTTAGGACCAAATGTCTTGAAATAAAAGCAGAACTGGGGACATTTTGCTGGTCCTCACAACGAAAACCCGCAATTTTGACCACCAATTAAACTTTTTTTTTAGGAGAAACTAAAAGAGCAGAAATATTGTCTTTATTTACTGAGATTAAAGTTAGGGTTGGGTATAGGTGAAGGTGTAACAGTACTGAAATACAGTATTACCAAGGTCAATAGAAAGTCCACACGAATATAGTAATACCAACAATGCAACTAGTGCGTGTGTTTGTGTGTGTGTGTGGCTGGTTGCTGCATTTCAGGACATCACAGAAAACAGAAATAATGAACATTAGCTTTTTACAGCTTTGTTTCAATGTTATGGCCATTTTCAGCTGTAACGATATCTGCATATATTATTTAGTCATTAATTCAGTACCTTTACTTTTAATTTAATGGAATTTTGTTTTAATTCTATTTCAGAAACACGTACTTCAAAAGAAAGTGGACATTTTGCTCTTCTGTGATAGTGGCACTTTGAAATACACGTCACATCAGCCATTTTCCACTGATTTGAAGCTAATGTGAACTGAACCTCGAGAGCAACATAATTAACTAAATGCCTGAGATTAGAGATTACTCTGATCATAACTTTGGTGAACGGCTAACCCCAGGTTAACACTCTGTGATAATGAAAAGACGCACCATCTATGCTGGAGCAGGCACTTCAGAGACTGAAAAGACGATGTCAACAGTGCTTCCCTCTGATGGAGCGCGCTGAGTCACAATGCATTTGCAAGTGACATTTGCTTAAAATAAATACCTTTTGATGGAACAGGAATCAGAAAATTGCTTGTTAAAGCTAGGATAGGTCTTACAGGGCCTTAAAGGAAATAGAAAGAGGAAAACAACTGTCACTTCATTAAGCATCTGAGAGCTAATGCGTGGAAGTCATTACCCACTGCAGCTACTGCCATATTCTCCATTACAAACGGATGGTGACAGGTGAGAAAAGGACTTTTTTTCACAAGTGCGGTCGCCGACCCCGAGAACTGAGCTAAAGCACGATGTAAATGAAGACACTGTTGTGAGGGATTTGTTAGTCTCTTGGAAGTCATTTAAACCGGATCAAGTCAAGACAGTTAATGAGGAAGGTCAAAACATGCGTCTCCAATTATCGTCTTGTAAGGACACAAGGTGTGCCTACAGATGAGCTGCTGGAATGGTAACTATTATATGTGATATAAAGTTAAGGCCTGACCTTACGCTCTTAAAAGTAAACGCGCCAGAAAGGCTTCTTTCGACTGACATTGCAGAAGAACCACTTTAATTTTCTTAAAGCACTTGTTCTCAAATTAGTCTTGAGGGATCCCCCCAAGCTTTTTGTTCCAACTCAACTTATCACATGTAAGGATAAAGCAAGAATATGGAATATTTGGGGGTCTCGAAGGAAAAAGAAGCCTTTTGCAAATGTGACATGTGAGTGTGAAGCACCTTTTTTCTGTTTTTTGCCCAATTACCTTCACTCAATTTAGTCACTGCCAATTGTTACCCATCACCAGGTCTCCTCCCATCACACGCTGCTACCAAGCTGGGGGGCTGAAAACTAGCGTGCTTGCTCTGAGACACAAAGAATCAGTAGCAACATCATTTGAAAGAGTCTCTAAGGCAACATCATTGGGAGGCCAGCTTAGAGAAAGGTAACTGTCAGTTTGGTTATGTCAGCTAGTACTCCACTGAAGAGGAAGAGGAAGGATTATCCAGAGATATTAGGGCCAGTTGAGTTCTCTTGGGCTCCTGGCCATGGAGGCAAAGCTGGAGATAAGAACAATGACAATAAGGCTCCCAATGATAGGTGGTTGTTCCAATTGGGAGCTTCTGAAAGTTTACAGAAGGTTCTTATACCAATTAAAGTCAAGTCAAGTCAGGTTCATTTATGTGGCACATAATCATACACATACAGTAGGTGAGTCAATTTGCTTGACAGGAAGATAAATGAAATAGAATATAATAAAAAATAGAAGAAATAAAAGAATACAGAAAGGTACAGAGGTACAGAAAATTGGGAATCGTATACAGTAAAATCATCAGTCTGAAAATGTATAAAAGCCATTTACACCAATAGAGCTGAACTCGCAATCGGTAGCTCATGGGATTTGGAGTACAAACAACACCGGGAATGTTAATGCCCTGAAGTGTTAGATATGAACAACAAAGGTTTGTGTACCATTGTACATAACAAGTGCTCTTTCTCACACCGTTTCGTGTTATTTTAGACACCGAAAGTTTGACACTGAAAGTTTAACACCCCAAGAGTGTTCTCTGTGGAGTGGGATCATATATGGTCCAGAGTAGCGTGAACTCTTTGGGTGTCGATTTAACACTGCTGATTTCAGTGCGTACAGCTCTGAAATATGAAAGCAAGTGACTTGAGCATTGTGTGCAGATCAACGGAACGAAAGACGGAAAAACACATGCGCTGGTTTTGACATGACGTGTACGATTATGTATTGATTTCAGTCGTGGAGCATAGGCAGTCGGCAGCCAGCTGAGATTAGAGCATTAGCGCGATGACATACCTTGTGGTGGAATGCACCACGTGCTCCCAGCCAACCTGACATTTCGGCATCACAGGCAGCCAACGACACACTGATGAAGACATCCTTGTAAGTCAGAGCGAGAGCAGTGCATATCCAATGAATGATCAAAAATTCTACAATAAATAGTGACATGCCTCCAAATTGGGAACAAAAGACGCCTGTGAGGCAGCAAAATAGCTTTCTCTCCTGGGGGAGCCTGTAATAGCTCCGAAAGAGATAACTGTATTTAATTTTTAATCACCGATTTTGTTGTCTTTGTTCCACGTATAATGCTCCAACAATGTGGTATTCAAAAAGGAGAGGAAGGAGCCCGACGGAGCAGAAGCCACAATGATGAAGGGGAGCGGCTGGGACCGCAGGAGGTGAGAGTGACACTTATGGCTTTTGATCTGCAAGAGAACGGGAAGTATTCATGTCAACAAATCAACAAATCACCGCCAGTCCTCCGAGGCCGGCCGCCGACATGCTGACTGATGTGGCCTGTCAGGTCTGGAAGGCTACAGACGGCGCAGTTGCGGATGTGGCGCCGCAATAGCGGCAAAAGCGCATTCCTCCGCATCGCCCCCGACATGATCACTTCTGTCACGAAAATCAACAGTGATTCACCGAGGCAATGCAATATTTACATGCGGACCCCTGGCCTGCTCGTGGAAGATGTAGATTCCAGCAGGCACCAAGTGAGCACCTTTGGCGAAGCAGAAAGGCAAATGTTTCCCCAAAAGTTTCAGACGCAGTGAACTATGAAACTATGGTGGTTTAGCAACCCTCCAAGCTGAGGAAAAACAAAAACAAAACAAAGCTATGAGGTTAATAGTTTCGAATGAGCGCGAGTCTACATTTTAGGGCTGGAGAGATTTTCATAATGCAAAAGCTTGCCTTTTTTTTTTTTGAGTGTGTCTAAAAAAAGGCAATATGGAATGCATGCCTTAAGGCCTAAACATCATCAGAAACACTTACTTACTTAAATAAATAAATAAATAAATAAATAAATAAACAAACTCATATTTTTGTTTTCTGGTGAAGCCTGAATTCCATTCGATTTAGAAAGTAGGACAGCGGAGAACGCCTCGCTCGGCAGATGATAGCCCATAAGTAGATAAATAAATAAACAGGGGCGCTGCGTGCTGTCACAAAAGACCGTTTATAGCTGCTCTCATGGCTACCAACAGCTTTCTTTGCACAATTACCTGTGATCATTTAGCAAGCGGCAATAATCAACAACATCTACCCACACGTGGAGGATAAGGGGAAAAATATAACAAGCTATTTGTTTTACAGTTAACACGACACATACAGTGTGGGGTTGTACTGTTGTGGCCGGAGGGTAAAAACCTAAGCTTCTATAAATATCAACCATCAATAAGCTGCCTGTGGGGGCAGGGTGGCTTTCTAAGACACCTTCTAGATGTCGCACCGACTGGATCGGTTCATCAGCAGCTACTGAGACTGAATTTATTGCCCTTGAATGACGCGTTGTTCAAGAAGACAAACACTGCTGCTCGACAATCCATCTCCAGGCAGAAAATAATAATCAACAAATTAATTAGCTCATTAGGTTAAAACCATGAATGGAACTGCACTCTCACGGCGGGGAGCCCTTTCAGCGTGGGATGCCGGTGCTGCAAGTCAGTGCCAACTTTGCCCTTGCACAGGGAGACCAAATTTCTCCCATTCAGATTTAAATGCGACAGCAATGTGCTTAAAGGCACTGACTTTTTTTTTTCCTTTCTTTTTTCTTTTTTTTTTTTTTTTAAGGAGACCTGCCACGCAGACTTAAAAGAACTTTTGGCTGTGAAATTTCAAACAGAGAAGTTGCATACAGCACATTTGCTGCAGTACATGATAGCATTGCCGGATATATTGTAGAATCGAATCCATACAAAATGTGAGGCCTGGGCGGTGATTAAAAAAAGATTCTTCTCCGGACCACATTCCCTCAGAATGGCAAGGGGTATTGTGAGTGGATCAGGCCAGAGGAGAGAACGTAAAATTAATCAGAGCTCTCTGCAGTGGGCCAAGTAACCAGCGCCGATTCAATGTTGTAGGTCCTTCACTCCCCCCGCCCCCCTCCCCCCCCGTGCTGTACATTAGATCCATGGCTAAAGAATGGGTCGGCGACCCCGGCCTATCGGTGGTGCCTCTCCAGACCAGTGCTTTGAAAGCTCCCACGCCTATGCCTGCAAGAGGAATGTGGAGATAAGTGCATTTGTTGGCAAAGCACATCAAAGAGCCGCAGCGTGTCTCAGTGAGCCGCGGCAGAGAGGGATGAACCGGGCCTTTGATCATCGCGAGCTTTCTGATCATTAAAATATTGGATTAATAATTGATTAAAAACACCAGGGCTTATTGTGTTGTGTCTCTAGATCCCAATTTATTTCAACCTTGAGACTGATTTTTCTTTCAAATGAATAAATACGCCGTATAGATATGTCTGGGTCGGGCGGGGGGGCATCCAACGTTGGTGTAATCTCGTACTGCAGGCGATGATTACTGTTTTTCATGACACCACATTAACCTTAAGCATTTATAGTCTTTTAAAAGTGCCAGTGAGAATGAGTTCACATGATGTGCTCTAAAATGATAATGGTGCGGCAGAGCTTTATTTTCCCGAGTAATCACAAAGAGCAGAGAAAGAGTCTAACCGGTCAGTCTCCTTCTGTATTCTTGTGCAGGGAAAGTTCCATAAACATTCAAATTGATGTAATATTTTATTATTCTTGGAGGCTGGCTTGAACCTCTAGGGGTCAGATCTTAGTCCCTGGTGTTCACGCTATACTGCAGGAAAATAATGGCAAATGTATTATATCAAATAGGATCCTTTCAAAAGGAGCAAATTATTCTGCCTACATTAGGTGATTTACACAGAATTACAATGGGGACGAATGGCCATGACCCATTGTTCTGTGGCAGTTTGGGCTCTGATACTTTCACAATGTCACTGTAACACTTCGTGAATGGGTCCCTGTCTTTTTGAATGTCACTGAAGTAGATCAATCAGAAGTGCCACTGTCTGGCATACTTGCCTAGAATATACCTGATTAAAAAAAAGCACAAAGCTTATAAAAATACCGAGCACACTTTATAACAAGCTCCACATGTCACTAGACACAATGAAAAGTCCAGCAAACATGGCGGCACGTAAGAAACACAGTAACCCAAACGTCATTAAAAAACGCATGGCTCCAGTCTGACAACCTGATTGACGGGGCTACTTTTTGGTTTGTCCACATTTTGGTATATGTGTCTGTTTACCGATATGTCTCTGTCAACATCTGTCAGCTACAAATGGAAGAAAAATCTCAAAAAGAAATCATTTCCAGCAACAAATCTGTCCTGTCCAGTAAAAAGTCTGGTAAATCCATGCAACCATAACAGAAACTGATAAAGGAGTGTACTTGGTCTGCAACAATGTTTAGGTGTGCAATAAATGTCAGGACCGAAGGTTTTTAAACAGAACATTGCCCAGAGCACCACACAGCCTCCACCAGCTTGCCTTCTTCCCATAGTGCACCTTGGTGCCATCTTATTCCCAGATAAACACACATGCACCCCGCCGTCCATGTGCTGCAAAAGAAACATTCATCAGACTAGGCTATCTTCTTCCATCGCTCCATGGTCCTGTGCTAAAACTCACATGAAGGACTGGGGTTAAAATGGGTACACTGACTGGTCTGCAGTTATGCAGTTCCACAGGCAACAAGCTATACGTTCTGACACATTTCTATCATACCCAGAAAAAACCTTCCAGAATTTGTGCTACAATTAAAAAGGAAAAAAAATTTGACGCTAAGAAAATATGTTACTTGTTAATATAATTTGTTGCCGTTTTAACACTAAGAACATGAATGAAGATCCATAGGTTCTTATTGAAATAAGTTAAATTAGCTAAGTGTGTGTGTGTGTGTGTGTGTGTGTGTGTTTACGTGTGTGTGTGTGTGTGTGTGTGGGCGCGCGTGTGCGCGCATCATCAACCGACACGCCTCACAGGCTCACAGCACGGAAGAAAACAGCACAAACACTGGCAGGTGAAGTGAAAACTGAAATCGCTGATGTGAGTGATTAGGTGATTTATTTTTCAACTTGTCCAAAAACCAAAAGTGAATCTAACGGTGAGAGCGATGCCTGTGAAGGGTCTGAAGCAGGTTAACCAAGTCAAGGCAATACAAGGTGGAGATCCACAAGAGTACACAAGAATACACAAGTGCAGGCAGGGCAAGGCTGCAAAAGGAAGAGCAACAATCCAATCATTTCCAACTTATGCAACATATGCAATAGCAAAACATTATTACTTATTAAAAATTATGAATAGGTCCACTCCTTCTTGACGAAACACTGATGGAATGCAGTGGAGTCTCTGAACCTGATGTCTTTAGTTTTGACTTTTTAGAGATGCTTGACTTTAAAACGTCATAAAGGAAAACTATGTCTTAAAACTTCAGAAAGAATCTAATCTTTTTCAAAGGGACTTCAAAAGCAGGAGTTCAGTATTGCTTGGAGTAGCATTTCTTGAGCAAGTCTGGAGTCACTTTCTTCTTTTTGTACCATGATTGAGGTGCTTCAACTTGAGATCTTCACTGAAGGCTCAAATGATGAGCTATACATGGATGTTTCTCCTGGTGCCGAGGTGTAGGCTTCAATGCAAGGTTCCTCCAGCACTTCTGTTCAGCCCTTCAGCTGTGAGGAAGCTGCGGCTCTAATCAGCAGGCATGCTAATCCATCTCCTGGTCTCCGGGTACATTTATAGCTCAGTGCATTATTCTGATGAATAGTGCGCAGCGAGGTATCGCAGCACCTTCACAAAGTTTCAACACCTGAATGTGTTTACAGCCAAAGACACCTGGTGTAGCTTCTCCGATTGAACTTTATCCAAGTTTTATCCACGTCAGACTCGCCCTGTACATTTATTACAGGCGACCACTGCACGCTCGGTTTATTCAGCGTACATGAATAAACATCGGCGCGGCGCTCGTTAAATTAGCCATATGGTTGAGGTGTTTTCGGCATTTGTGCCTAGCAGTGTAAGGCTGTTGTTTAAGATGTCCTTGCAGGGGTCACAGCCCTCTCGTGATGTCTGCTGTGCGAAGGAAACATTCACTGTGGGCTCCGGGCCCTCCAGGGACCACTTGTGTGGTGTTGTCCTTCAACTGCTCTTGCTCCTTCCCCAAACCTGTCTCTCTGGACCTAGCACGTCAAGCAGCCATTATGAGCCAATTCCAGCCCCCCTCCCATGCCATGCTACCAGCGTGGGGTTGGATCAGCACTGTTGATGGCTGGACTAAGTTCATGCCACTGGGAACTCAAGTCCCAACTGTGCTTTTTTACTTCATGTCCCCATAAAGTCGAACCCATTGGTCAAATGGAAATCCTTATTCATCTCAACGTGGCCATGAATGTAGGACGAAATCTATAATGAGCCTAACCTTCTTCAATAACAGTCACCCTGTACTGCCTCTCTCTGACGAATGGTGTTCTACACTGTTCAACCTTTCTAAAAAAAGGTAAAAAAATAAATAAATAGCAATAAAGAATAATAAAAAAAAAAAAAAAAGGTGTATGTTCAGTCAAACTCTCACTCATGCTGCGGCGAGGACAAAGAATTGTTCTTGTTTTTGCCCTAGGGACCAAATATAGAGGCTGGGAAACTAAAATGATTGAATGTGAGCTACGCACATATTGATCACATCAAATAAAAGATACTTGGCATAAATAGATCAATACTGCAACCGTACCACGGCGGCTTAATAAGGAAAGCGAAAGTGGTCCACGACCATAAAAGTGGATTAATAAACATCATAACTGTAAAATATGAATGATTCAAATATATTTTATGTACTACAGCATAAATGTCTTTTTCCTTATTTACTGTACACTGTTCAAAATAATTTTGTTAGTTCAGGCAAAAGAAGATTATAAACAATGATACAAATGAAAAATAAGCATTTTGGTTCATTCCAAGAAAAAACAACACTAACCTTCATGAACATAATTCATGAAATATAATTTATGCACTGCACCCCAATCCCAGAACCACTGTAAGTTGATCGTAATAAACAAGGCCACTCTTTCTTCCGTCTTCTGTAGATAGCATTTTCATAACTGTCACTGTAACATTTGCACAGTCAAATGTAAAAGTTTAAAAACTCCTGGTTAAATGATATGTTTTGCTGATTTTCTAAATGACAATAAGCACACATCCCCTACAGAATCCAACTAAATAGGACATTTTCTAGTCAGTAGTGTATAATGTCGTGCAGAATTTCTATTTATTTTTTTATTTTTATTTCCATTTCCTTGCATTTCTCTTCATCTCTATTCATTCACCTTGACCAGGAGAAATTCCTCGTACCTGCTGGTGAATGATGGCTCTGATTCCCGTACCGTGCCTCGCTAAAATCTTTGGCTGCCTGCAGTTTATTACTCTAAGCAGCAGCGAAGCTTGAGAAACAGTCTTATCCTTCCACCGGCAGAGGTTCAGGTAACTCCACTCATGACTGGAAGCTCTTTGGCAGGGAGAGCAGTGAAGGGGCTCAGCGTGCTGAAGCAGTGAAATGACGGTCAAGCACAAGCTGTCGTAGCGGCTCAGCCTTGCAGAACCGTCTGACAGGCCCTGGACTTCCACCTCAGCTGTTAAGTGGAGGTGAGAGGATCATGTGGCCTGCTATCAGACAGTTACCGGGGAGCCTTGTTTATGTGCCCATATTTGCTGATGTGAAATACAGCACAGCTTTGAGAGCGCAGTATCTCACTGCACCTTACGCTTGCAGAAGCACGCACGCAGCCACCCACACATGCATCCACAGATAAATGGAGCATATGCGTGCGCACGCACGCACCTCCTCACGCGCTAATATCATAAATAGTCATTTAGAAAAAGGACGAGTAATACAGGGACTCGGTTCATCTGGATCCAAGGATAGGATTTAGCAGCACATGCTCCAGTTATCCAGCTACTATTGTGCTTTCTCATAGGGAAATGTTCCTAAACTGTTATCCCTGTGTCTGAATTTGCAATTTACTGAAAAATGTAAAGTGGTCTGGAGGGTTAGAGTCAATTTCGAGAGGCCGCCCAACAGCCAAAAAAAAAAAGAAAAAAATGAATTAAAGGTTCATGCAGAAGTGCTGTCGCTATGCACCTTACATTGGATCCATGCTAAATGAGGTGTTTTAACCTCTCTCTTACTTTCTCTCAAGTGTATATCATTTCTCATGTCTATTGTGTTTAAGCACTTTGTTGGCACTTTTAAAGGTCAACTTCTTGCAGCTTTGCTAAGTATGTTTTGGCACATAGCCACTTCACATATTCTCTCAATCTACCAAGGTACAGAAATATCCTCCCTCTGCTGAGTATTCATATCAGAGAGAATGAGATTTCATACACTTTCTTAAATGCAATTTGAGTCTCTTTAAATTCCCAGTCATTGTAAGTGCCTCGCAGGTTGGCTACACCTAACCCCTTCATGGCTCCCATGGTGATATATGCCTAAAAGTGTCTCATCTTGTGCTTCATTAGATTCTTGAGTTAGCTGCTGACACATGTAGAGAAACTGTTGAACGTGAGGACTATACCCACGTGTTTGTAAGTAGGAGATATTTTAGGAACTATATCGCACAAGTAGGCTACTATACTACATTATCCTACAGGCGTTATATATAAACACACATACATATTATATACATATATATCAGATTTCCAGTTTATAGCTATTCAATAGATAGATGGATAGATAGACAGATAGATCCATTTTATATGATCTGTTTGTGCTGAATTATAAACACGCTGTAAGTAAAGACTGTAAACAGCATATTAAATAAAGTTTACTATGGTCATTGGCTTCCATTTCTGTCTGCAAAATCCCCTATTCACATCAGGGCTAGTTCATTTTTTCAGCTCTGCGTGTAGGACAAAAACCTCAAATTTCACTTAAGGTAAGAGACTGCACATTAAATAACAGACTTTGAAGGGAACACTCCCTTAGGCACATTCATCTCCGCTGACGGTCTGCGAACATGCAAGTTTGTCTAAATGTGTTAGCACATCCAAGTGACATCTCATTTAGCACATGTGGACCTGTTGGCTTTTCATCAGCTTATTACTATTAAGTGGTTTGTATTTCCCTGAACAATTCCTAGTCAGGCCACACTTAAAGACCGGTATTGATCCTTATGGTATATACCATCCCCTCATTTCATTAGGCCTGGTGCTGTTAATTACTCCACACTCTAACCTTTCAGTGTTTCATTTGGACCGACAAATTAGGTGAATTAAAAAGGAGTTGAAAAAGCGGCAAAAAGCCTGACGGTGTAGATCCCTGCACTGGCAGTGTCAAATTCCCAAGCGGCATAATAATTAAAAAAGTTCATCAATGTTCCCTTTGCTCATCACATTATGCAGAGGTTGGGCTCACCAGTAATAGTTCTGGAGGATTCATTTAGGAAATTAGACCAGTTTGATCTGGTTCTTCATCAAGAGAACGGCCCCATGCGCCCTGGGAGCTTTCTGTGGATAAACTGCCACCTCTGCTTTCGAGAATGAAAGGATGGAACAAAAAAATAAATAAATAAGAGTGAAATCTGCTAAATGATTTGCTGGTGAATTTTTTTTTGCCTGCTCTGTGGATGCCCTCCAAAAGTTCTCTCCATGGCCTCCGTGGTTATCCAGCCATACAGCACCATCACATCAAGTCTAACAATAACTTCATCACAATTGGCTTGAGGTGCTCTGGAGTGTTGAATAACTAGTTGCAGAGGGAGATGAACTGATTTATTGGTTGATTTAATTAAGTATTAAAATTCAATTAGATATGCTTTCAAGTAAATTCAAAGTGAGTTTTGTTAAGCTGTCCCCTGAAAGCACACATCACTGAAGGACATCCCCAATAATAATGCTGCATCTACACCAATCAGCCATGACATTAAATTACCTGCCTAATACTGTGCAGGTTCCCATAATGCTGACCAAAATAGCTCTGACCCGCTGAGGCACGGACTCCAAAAGACCTGTCACCAAGATGTGCTTTATGGACAAAAGTATTGGGACACCAGGCCATTACATCAACAGGGACATTGCAGCTATATTAGCTTCCATTCTACTTTTAAGACTTTCCAGAAGTGTGTTTCAGTGGGAATTTGTGCCCATTCATTCTGTAGAGCATTTATGAGGTCAGGCACTGATGCTGGACGAGAAGTCCTGGCTCGCAATCTCCGTTCCAGTTCATCCCAAAGGTGTTGGATGGGGTTGAGGTCAGGGCTCTGTGGACCAATCAAGTTCTTCCACATCGAAATTATCCAACCATGCCTTTATGGACCACAAAGTTGGAAGCATGGGGTTGTCCACAATGTCTTGATATGCAGAAGTATTAAGTAAGGAGCCACCTGAATTCAGTGATTAAGAGGTGAGTCCCAATATTTTTGTCTATATAGTGTATGTTACTTTATCATGTACCACCTATGTGTTGCAGACCATTCACTTGGTACATGTAGAACAGTAGATCTTCTGCGGGATTGGATCCGATGGGCAGGTTTTACCCCCACTTAAGTTAGTGAGCCTTTCCGTGACACTGTCGCTGGTTTGCTGATTGTCCTTCCTTGGACCACTTTCAGAGGATACTATCCACTGTATACCACAAACATTCCACAAGACCTGCAGTTTGAGAGTCACCACTATTAGGCCCTTCAAAGGTATTACACTTGGCCATTTTTCCGCTTTCAACACATCAGCTTCAATCACTGACAGTTCTCCTTCTCCTTAATATATCCCACCCCTTGACAGCTGCCATTGTAACAAGATAATCAATGTTATTCACTTCACCTGTCAGTGTTTTTAACGTTGTGGCTGATTAGTATAACACGGCATGTACAGACACCAATGACACAAGAATTAAAGGGACAGGATCCAAAGAGGCAATTTTGTTGAGACATTGCTAAAATATCTTGCCTTTAAATGTTTTTCCATTAACAGTCATTGAACGCAGGCAATATCAAACAACGTCTTCAACAGACAGAGAGAATGCACCATGATGAAGGGGACAAAGCAGAAGGTAAAGGTTTTATGAAGGTATCAGATTTGCTGCGGGCGAAAAAAGTTATTGGTATGCTTGAGATGAGTGCCTGGGCCCTCGGTAACTTTTCGTCCCTTGCCCTTTGGCCTCCATGCAGCCTGGAATGCCTCATCAAAGCTAAAGTCAGAACTTGTTCTACATGTGGCACTGATTTATACCAGCAAGCACCTGGCTGATGTCATTTCTGCACAATGGCTAAGAAGAACGTCTGGAGGTCATGAACCAAACAGCTTTGACAAGCAGTGGGGGGAGGGTGATAGGAGAAGAGCGGGGCTCACTTCCCCCTCACCCTTCAGCCATGGTTTCTTCCGCATGACATTTAAATTGTTAATGGTTTAGATCTTTCTCCTATTGAGTGACCTGACACTTTTGTTCATCCAGACTGGCACTGCCATTGTCTTCACTCGATAATGCGAAAAGCCCAGTGTATTAGGGCTCATGTTGGAACAAGGGAAAGATCACTTATCACTGTCACTTAGGCCTCGTCTGGCAAACAAGACACCTGACGGTGACGCTGATTAATGATGCTGGATAACTTTGTGAACACAGCAAGAGTGCCACAGAGGTTCCATCTGATTCATATTTAAGCATATGGACGCCATATGGATTTACGTGTTTGAGTAAATACGGTGGCCTACTACAGCGAATCTGCAGGTGTCACATTCAGAGTGTGTTGTGGTTGTAGTTTTTTTTTGTTGTGTGTGTGTGTGTGTGTGTGTGTGTGTGAGTACAGGCGGTGATTATCATTTAAATGATTTTGTGTGGGGCAGATGTTTACCTACAAGTATATCAAAGGTTATACAGCCATGGAAAAAAAATAAGAGACTGCATAATTTTTTTTTTCTGGTTATTGCTTTTGTCATTTGTGTTGTTTTTTTTGTAACAATTAGCGATTTTTGCAATTTACTATTGTTTTACACACTATTGACGACACTTGATTGAAAGTTTAGAAACAAACTACACAGCACTCTTACACGGTTTAACTATTGCAACTATTAAAATAGTGATGTTAAGAGCATAGTGTGTACATGTTTGAGCTCTGCTTCATGCCATCAGAAACTGAATCAGGAGTGAAGCTGCTGGATTACAGCACATGGAAAAGCTGCTCTACAAACACTACTGCACTTACATTATTACACATATGGAGGCGTTTCTTATTTTTACACAGCTCACACAGCAATAGTCCATAAAAGAATAGCAACCTGTGCATCTTATTTTTTTCCATGGCTGTAAATCCAGTGTTGTAATTTTTGCAACCTAGTGTAAGTGACTCTTATCACTCATGCAATGGACAAAATATTGAAAAATGACAATCATTTTTAGACAGTAAGTATCAAATTAGCCATTCTTAATCATAACACCATTATGTTCAGTTACAAAGACGAAATATTTCAGGTTGACTAGGATTTATATATTTGTTTGTTTGTTTGTTTGTTTGTTTGTTTGTAACAAAATGAGTAAACTTTAGAGCTTTACTAAGTGCCCCAAACAGTCACTTAATGGGCTTTGTATTCAAATGCCTTAATCTGTTAAAACAGTGTCAAGGTGAAAAACGATGCATAAAATGACCTCTGAATTTTTTAAGCATTTTTCCACTACCCCTTAATCTTTTTTTTTTTTATTTTAAGAATTACACTAATTTGCTGTTATCTAGGAAGTCATACATAACACTAATTGACTGTAGCAAATTACAGTCCATGAACTGTGCATTCAACCCACAGCAGCACATTATTCTAGTTTTCCTTTCACTCTCAGTTTTGGGTTTTGGGGATGCAGGGAGTAACGTATAGCCTTTTTAATTTCGAACAATGAGATTTATGAGACTGTTTTCCATGCCGAATCGGTCCTTTAATGCCTGTGGTCATCTCTATCCACAACCTTGCATAACCCCTAGTAATGGGTTATTTATTTACTTTTCATTTATTTATTTATAGATTCGTGGAAACGCGGCAGCCTCAGAGTTTTACACTGAAAAACACCACTTTGTAAATAGAGTCTGCTTGTCCAATTACCACTGATGGTGTAATGATCATTTCTAGTAGCATTGTTATATTACCATCAAGCGAACAGGGCTGTTTATGCGCTTTGCCCCAGAGGGTTTAATACTTCTTATGGCAGCTTTGGGCTGGCATTTGAACCTTGTAAGCCAAACATGTATTTTTCATTGTAATTTGCAGTTAAGAGCGTATCCTTAAGTAAATGAACTCCGAACATTACTGGAGGATACTGTCAAGCTAGGCTGGCTGTTAAACGGAACTGTACACTTAGATAGACTTTGTTTGGTGCTGAGATGAGGATTCGTATATTTGAAAACAATAGAGTAAAGTGGCTTTCAGCTAACGCTCTTATCCAGAGTGACTTACAATCATTAGTTAGAGGGACAGCCCCCCAGGAGGATTAAGTGTCTTCCTCAAGGACACAGTGGAAGAAAGTGGGGGTTTGAACCTGCGACTTTCGTCGTCACCGGGTTCACACGCAAGTGTTTTACCCACTAGGCTACTACCACCCACAAGTTACGAAACTTGTAAATATGTAAAGCAGTTTGCTGAAGTTTTTATTACTGGCAGAGATTTAAAAGTAGTTGTTCTAGCTCTGTCAAAAAAAGTCCCGAACCAATGGTCAAACAAATGAACTGAACAGAATTAACAATAAGAAAATCTTCGAGCTGACCATCATTTTGCCCCGGCTGATCCGGACCGCTCGACTGTTTATTTACACTTCAGATACACTTAGAGGTATCGACTGGGCTCTAAGTCCTCTAACATTAATAGCAATGGTTATTGATTGTTAAGATTGATTTTTGGCTGATGGAAACAGATGCATAATCACGGTGGACTTGAGTAATTTACAGAGAGAGAGAGAAAGCATGGCGGGGTGATCTTAATAAGCCCAGACTAATTAACACAATAACAGCCAGCCATGTGCAGCATTTCAAGTATTCATGGGCCTCTCATAGTCTCAGCACAAGTCGTTCCTTATTATTTCAGTGTCTTTCAAGGCCTGTAATTGCAGTTGGCACAGAAAAGATGCCCGCCAAGAGGCTTTTCGATATTACAAATGAGGACCAACCTTCTTTCAGAAATCTGTGGCCCGCTCGCTTTATTTACACACATTTGCGAGTGTCTCTTTACATGGAGGAGAAGCAAAACAATGCAACCCATTAAGCTGAAAGCAGAAAGAGAAGGTCACACGCTTATATCTCCAAATGAAACTGCGTCAAAAGAGAAACTTGGAGACAGCAAAAGCCAACAGGCTTGATCGCGCAAGAAATGTAAGCAAGAGTAAGAAAAGAAAGAATGAGTAAATCTGTGATTTTAGGCGAGCGCCGTGCTGTGTCAAGCTGTATTTGGATGTAGTCGTTTGTGTGTACATAGAAAAAAAAAAAAAAAAGTGAACAGTCCTACCAGCGAGAGGGCTTGTAGAAATGTCACACTGGAAAGGCTATTGTCGCACTGCTGTTTGCCAGCCAAAGCATTTCACAAAAAAAGAGGTACTCAAACTGCCCTTTCAATATGGATTTTCCACCCCGGGAACACTAAGCACACGGTGATAGTATTACAAACAGCATCTGATATTTGGAAAATGCACTGGGATGGACATGCTCATATTCTGCTGGCCTGGCACTTGCTATTGCTGTGTGATGTAGTCTCGGCTTTGCAGGAGATCCCTTTATATCCCGAAAGCTGAGAGGAATCAGCATCCCACATCAGGCAAAATTTGTCCAGTAAGAAGCACAGAGCAGCTCACAACACAGTGACCCACAGAACGAGGCTCAGAGACGGAATGAAAAATGACTGGGTTAGCTCTGAGCAGAACTGATATTTTGACGCCAGCATAATGACCCCAGATAGGGTATTCACAGACTACATGTAGACAGTTGCTTTTGCATTTAACAAGGATATTCTGACATTCATAGGCTTTGGAATTTGCCTGTTTGTTATTCATTTTCTCCAAAATATAGTCCATAGGCTGTTATGATAGCATGGGAAGCCTAATCACAACAGAATTGCACTACCTATGATATATTAATAACCAACAACAGACAGATCTTCTTATCTGTCGAATGCACATGTGTCAGACACCAGTCCTTGAGGGCTACAGCCTAACAGACCAGCCCTGCAGACATGAGTTCTCATCCAATCAAACGCACCCGATTCAACCAATTAGCTAGCAGCTAATTGGCAAAGGAAACCTGAATTTTATTTATTCCGTCTGAAGGGACAAACTGGTGAGTTGGATTTCTGTAGAATTCTGTAGTGATGGTAGTGATTTATACTGGTATTTCTTGTTCATTTAAATTTCTAGGTTATTAGAACATGACAGTGGTTCTGCCCTGTACTAGCAGTCTGTTTAGAGTGTTTCTCCCTGTAACCCCACAAGCAGCCATCATGACCTTGGTTGGGATAAGCAGCAGAGATAATGAATGAATGAACGAACGAACGAACGAATGAACGAACGAATGAATGAATGAATGAAACATGACAAAACAATAGTGTTCTATGTTCATGATAGAAAAGTTGATACTGGAACTGGAACGGAGATTGCGAGCCAGGCCTTCTCGTCCAACATCAGTGCCTGACCTCATACATGCTCTTCAGAATGAATGGGCACAAATTCCCACAGAAACACTTCTCTCGTGGAAAGCCTTCCAAGAAGAGTGGAAGCTGTATTCGAATGCAATGTCCCAATACTTTTGTCCATATAGTGTATTGTACATATAGTCTATGGTTACATGCCTGTACAGCAATAAATCAGATGCATTTGGGCTCCAGGTTTACTGTCCACTCTTAGGCCCCATTAGCAGCCCAGTCTGGCCCTCTTAGTGACCCCAGCTGTGCTGCCCAAAGGTCCGGGCCCAGTTGCCTGGCCCTGATTAACACACGTTGGGGCCCACACAGATATATTGCCTGGATTTCTTCTAGCGAAAAACTGCTTGTCTGTTTTGTTTTGTTTTTTTCATTTCAGAAGCTGAAAAAAAGAAAGAAAATAGGACGAAGGTAGAAAAAAAAACAAACATAAAACAAATAATGAGTATAAATAACGGTAGATTATGAATACAACCAACATCATGCGCCTTCACGGCATCAAGGACAAGATGATCTTTGTGGTCGATTAATTTACAAGGACATTAAGGTTTATTTGAGTCACTCTCTGTTTATGTTTTGATTAACACTGACTGGCCATTAATACCCTATGAATCATAATACGATGCCATCGAGGCGAGAAAGGGTAGAGCATGAAAAGGCTCTATTAAAATAGACCTGCGACTCTAAACGTGGCCCATGGCTTAAGCATATGCAGCGAGGAGACACTCCGCTGCGCGTTCTAGTCCAGACCCCACACTGGTTTCTGGCAGCCACTAACCACATCAACATATGTTGTTCGCTGTGTTATGAGCCTTCAGAGTTCAGTGCAGACTGAAGCTTTCCAGAGCTGGGCCATGTTCATAATCAGTGTTATGTTGTCTACTTCGAAGAGCAGTAAAACCACCGGTCCCTTGTGAACCCTTTAAAGCTGAACCTGTGCAGGAACATCTCCTTAACTCCTTATTATCAGCTCCATGCCCACAACCTTTCAGTCGGACAGGGAATGTTAACAATGACAAAGTCAAAGCAATATCTGTTCCGGATTGGAGGCGTCGAGTCTAATGAGGTCACCGGGCAGTTATGATGTTTTATTCCTTTTGCTTTGGAACGCTGAGGCTCCATTCCCCTCTCACAGCTTGTACAAGACCCAATAGAAAATACCAAACTGAAATATTTAAAGCAAATGGAAAATTCTGGGCATTGCCATGAACGTCATCATTTCTTTTTTCTTCTTCTTCCTTTTTTCGCTTCTTTCTTGTTTTTTTTTTTTTGTGTGTTTTTTTCCTCTTACTCTTACGACCTCTTAATGATCATCATACCAACGCAATTTCCTCCCACCCTTTCCGCAGGAAATTTCCCTTCGGACGGCAGCAGAGAGATCTCAGTATATCATAAATTCTTTGTTATAAACCGAACCAAAGCCATTACGTCATTCCAAAAAAAAAAAAAAAAAAAAAAGAATACTGCCTTTAATTATTAGCGCAAACAAGTTTCTAATCTATTCCGTCCAACACGTATTGGTGGGAGGAGAAAAAAAAAAAGAGGTTGGGGACGTATTTAAGAATAGTACACAAATTTTTTCCCAACTTGGCATTGCGGGTCCCCATGAATAATAGCATAAAGAGGCAAGGGAGGGAAAGGTTGCATGAAGGTGAAAGGCATTAATTTGCTTTTAAGCTTATGGGAGATTCCTGCATGTTAGCTCGCACGCCACAGCCCACTGGAAGAGACTCGGGACTGTTCAGGGTGTGACTCAATGGCATTAGCGTATCACCCTGAACCGGGAAAAAAACATAATAATAACTCCCTTCTGAAGATGGGTCATTACATCACGTTATAAGTAATACCTTATAAATGTAAATGGCTCTTGGCCTTTTGTTCCCAGCTATGTGAACTGCCTTGGAAACCATAACAAAGGAATAGGAAGCATAATGGAATGTCAGCCGGCACAAATCACACTTGCAAATGATTGATTAATTGTATGACAGTGAGTGTATGAAGGTAAGTGTGTCATAGCAGCCCAATAATCTATTCATTTGAAGCTAGTTGAAATTATGGAGATAAAGCAGCAGCAGAGCAACAGAAATTAGTGTGTTGTGCATTTGCTGCTTTTATTGAAAACAAACACTGCAGCTGAATACAGAGAAGCATGATGGTGCTGCATCTTCCCGGTCAATATGGAGGATCAGGTATGTATTATAGAAATGTGATCACTGAAGCGTTATCTGCCTGTCTCCTACTTCAATTACATTTTGAATCAATGCAGTACCCGTGTCTCTCTTTTTTTTTATCTGTTCCACGCATGTGTCTCTTTTCATTTAGCAAGTCTTTGTACTGTTTGTGAGCAGTAACTCATCTATAGAGTGAGTCCCGCAGAACGCACATCAAGGACTAGAGAGCTTGTCTCAGTACAAAGCGTCGAAAGCTGACACCGATGTCAACTCATCGCATTGCATTGATGCATAATGAGGGGGATAAAGGACTGCTTGAAAAGGAACTGCATAGTAAAGAACCCGAATAATGCTACACTCGTGAATGTCGTAATTAAAAGAAATATCTTATTTCCTTGCTTAAAAGGAATTCAGGCATTTGAAGGGTTTTATTTAATCCGGTTCAAACACACACACACACACATACACACACACACCCACCCACCAAGAACAACAACAAAAAAAACAACACCACGACTTTGCATCTCTAAATTGGACTCTGAGTTTCAGAAGGAAATTAGGTGAAGTTTTCCTCAGGAGTTCTTCTGAGAGTCATCAGAAGCAAAGAAAGACGAGCGCATCATTAAAAGGCGCGAGGGGTTCATATTAATAACCCCTCAGAGCCTGTCCTCGTCCGCGTACAACGCAATCAGCAATTACCTGTGCCTGGGTAACCCAGGATTCTCTCACCTCCCACCACAAATTATCCAATAATGGCGTAAAATGAGATTACGGTTAATGCGCTGATGTTATGCTAAAGGTAGCTTGTGGTATCAAGTGACACTAAATGCAATAAGTAAGCAATGGCATGGAGTGAATCATTTGAATCCTAATGGCCGGTGTACTGTGAAATAATATCAAGCATTCTCTGAGCGAGAGCTTTCAAAAAATTAAGAGGTTAAGTTGAGCAAGTGCTGAGGCTAATGCATGGAAAAAGCCTATGGACCCCAGCTGAAGCAAAATCCTGCAAGTACAACGACACCCCATTAGCAGGATGGAGGACACGATGAATGCCCATCTGAACAAATAGATTTCCAGGTGGATAGCACTGGAAGCCCTGACACTGGGCTACCTGCACTCTGCCAAACGCACTCATTTGACAAATGATTCCATATCAAAGGGCCGCGCACTGATTTGGGCTTAATTGATTGAATGGGAGACACTGAAATCCCTGATTGGTTTAACTAAAGAGAGGCTGAAATACGCCATGGCTTTGGAGACAGCCTGGCAATCTGAGGTGGGATGAGGAAAGGCAAGGGGGGAGGGGAGGTGTTATGGCTTGCCTGCCATCTACAAAGTCCAGCTGATTAATAGTGGAATATGTATGAAGAATGAGACAAATTAATCTTGCTCTAATGCAATAAATCACCTAATCTGAGCGGTTTAACAGCTGTAATTCCAGGAGTTAGCTTTCCTTTCATCTCTTCATTAGCAGGGTCAAACTGAAGCAGAGGACCTTCCGAGGGCCAAGTCTATAAACGCAGTGCACTGTGTGCCGGCCTGGCTTTAATATGGCTGTAAAAAAAAAGAAAGAAAAATAAATATATAAATAAGAAAAAAAAACACGTGCCAATTAAAGTCGAAGGGACAGACACCGCGTTAACACTCCACATGTAATTAACAGTGCAGCCAGGGAAGCCAGCTATAGGCATAATGCATGGCTGACTAAAGTCAGAGAGCAAAAAATCCAAACATGTGATCAGGAATGTGTAAAAGTGTTAAGATTTGACATTACAGGTAGAAATTATGCCATACATTGAACAAGTGATTAATATGCAACGTCTTCTCTTAAACTGTAGTCTCAAAATATCCAAACTCGGCAGAAATCTATTTATTTCAGCACATTTGGTGAATATGCTTGCTTTATACTCATGTATGTGTGTCCTGTAGAATCCAAGTATCCAAATGTATGTCCTAACTTTGTGTTAACAACAACATTTACACAGATGAGATCTCACTGGGCAGTTCTAAGGACCACTCTTTAAATCGCTTTTCTCAAAATCAGCTCTTCTCTACATTCAGAAGCAAATGTCTCAGCTTCTAGGATACCTACAGTGACAATGACATTTCATCAATCTATTCTGCAAACTTTCTCTGGAGTCTTTACAATGAAACAGTTTCATTCTAACGCCATCCAAAGGCTAGATGTTTATTTTCGAGTATATGCAAATACTGAATATATGTAAATATTAAAAGAGACAGTTTCATTCATTTCATTTGCATATCTATTTCTGTGATGGGCCTGCGACCTGTCCAGGATACTTGTCGGCCCTTTTGCCCTGTGACTGGTTAGGATAACATGGTTTGGATAAAGGACGGATATCTATATGCGACGTGTGATATCTATTATTAAAAACACACTATTCACGTTTAAGATCGAATTGACCAGAGAAGTAGAATGAATAGACCACCAGTGTCCTTTTTTTGCATCATATACAACTGCTGTAGTAAGTTACTATGATCAGCAGTATTTCCATGGTGACATGACTAGCGGCTGGAAAGCATCCAGCAAGCTGCTTGTATAAACAAAGCCATTTATTGTGCTTTCCCTGAGAAATGCTGTCCATTTAGCAACCCTCTCACTGCAGCGACTGCTTGCTTACATCCAAATCAAGCTGACTAAATGGCTAATTCCATTATGACATGTGACAATGGCGAGTATCGCTGTCAGATCGTTATGTCGGATTGGCCCGAATGACGGATCCAGCATGGCCGATAACTGACCCCTTCCACGGTGTCTGTTCCATTAATTCTTGTGCCATAGTCATGAGTCATTCATTTCAGTTTAGGCCAGGCTTCTATGTGACTCAGTCTTAAAGGACATCACATCTGAGTTGACTGCATGCGAGTTCAAGCTGAAGAACGGACAAAGCGCCACATAGTAATTCGCTGAATGTTCCATACATCCGCAGAAGCAAACAGATGGGCACAGGCGCATTCCAACAAAACCACCCACACCCACACGCACACAATCCAACCTGCTGTATGGCAGAGGCTGACTGGCAGTGCGCTGTACCTTTTCTCTGTTTGACATGGACATGCCGTGCGCTCTGGTGACAGGCTCAGTGCAGCCCTGCACCCACAGGTCACAGCTGACCTTTCGGATTGTGATTTTTTCCAGCTCTGCTACATGTTTGTCTTGAAGATGTCCGCCAAAGCATCCCCAGGCACCACAAAGGGGACCATGGTGTGGGGGCAGGCATTTTGCTGCTTGTCTTCCAGGATCACGCCTACTCGCTCTGAATGGCGTATGGAAGCAGACCCCACCCCCACCCCCTCCCAAAACCCAAAGCTTGCTGCCTGGAATTTTACATGCTACGAAGCTTAATTGCTGCATGACTAGTCTCGTTGTTTAGGCGCTCGAGGGATTTCCATTTATTATCTCGAATGAATCATTATTAAGATGTGCTTATTCACTGCCGGCTTCCCCCTCATTGGAAATGCTGTGAGAGAAGGGGAGTGCACCAGCGGATAGTCATGTAGCGCAGATTTCAAAGAGAAGGAAGGAGCAGAAAGGGTTTGACATTACGGAGACGACAACAGTGGGCCTCTATCGGAAGAAATGAGGCTGTGTTTTTTTCGGCTGAGGGAGGGGTGCATGTTGGTCCCACAAAGCTTGGGTGGCTGCTGGTGCCAGGGTTCAGCATGCACCACACATGGGGAGGGAGGGGTCAAATCCTGCCCCATCTGCCATGTGATATGTGGGCCCAACATGGGGGCTAGAGCTATGCGCTTCTTGCACAACTCTGTGGCAATGCTGAGGTTAAGCCTGCACACTGACAGATAAAGTTGGAATATCAAGCGGGGTTATCAGCCGAATCTCCAGGAGAGACGTGCCTGCTGTAATGTCGGACAAATGACTGCTTGCCTCAAGTTGGGAGCACTTCATCAGCGCTAAGCACCGAGGTGTGCCATGCTTCACGTTTTGATAGAAGGGCCGAAATTGGGAGTCTCTCCATTTCCACCATTGACCCCGCTGTGAATAGCATTGTCCGCAATGAATTACGGAAGTGAGGACAAAGCGCATAATGTAAGATATTATTGTGTAATTTAACATTGCTGGAGCCTCGGGGACTTTTCACAATCTAATGTATAGCTTTTGGAGTACAATTGCTATGGAAACCGAAGGTCCTGGGTGACCAAGCTGCCCACCCACACAGACAGCCGTTAATCATCTTCACTGCAATACTGGCACAGCAGAATTTGGCCAATGTGTCAAGCAGCAATTATGTATACTTAGTGTTGTCTCCACCCCCTCCACTCCTCTCTTCCTGACTCTCCCTCTCTCTCACTACCCTCCCCACCCGTCGATTTCTCTCTCTTTCGCTCTCTCTCTCTCTCTCTCTCGCTCCCCTCTCTCTCTCCTGGGCAACTCCGGCTCTTCCCTATCTCTTCCTGCCTCTCTCTCTCCTCCTCTCCCCTACTTCCGTTTTATATAATCACCACGCTTTTAAAGGCTCTCTGTTCATTAGCTCCCTTTCATTGAAGATGCATACAATACCCAGGAAGAAAATAGGAATGGTCTTAGTGCCACATAATAAGACATTCCTATTATATAAATCATATTCAACCATTTAGCTGTTATACTTTCATTCCGGGCTGAATGACACACCAAATTACTCCACCGCTCCATTGCTTTCTTTGCATATTGGTTTGTGCAGATCACAGACGCTAATGGAAAATGACGAGACAGAGATTATGTTCTGCTGGTCACAGGGAAATCGTTAACGCCATCACAAATCTGTGGCATCCCTTCATTACCTCAGTCTAGCTCCGTTGTTCCAAGGGGAGCTGACAGCAACATGGGAATTGCAACGCTGCCCATATTTCAAGGACAATGTATACGGACCTGAGCGGCCAGCCGTTGACTCATAGCGCATCAGCAGTGTACGGAAAGTGTCATTAGAGGTGTTCTCGACAGGCGCAGTGTGGACCCATGAGAAGGACAGGCCAGCAATTACAGCCTGCGTCTATGTCAAGCAGCTCAGGACAAAGCTGATTGCCTTTTTTTTTATATTGTGCTGCAGCGAGTGCCCGTGTCATTTTGTGTAATGCGTAAAGATATAAATAGTTTGCAGCTTGCCGTGGCACCCTCCGAGTCTCTAAAAATGGCGATCAGTGCATTAAGGCAGTACACTTAAGATGAAGAAGTTTGATGTTTGAGTTTGACCACTTGGTGACAGGCTGTCAGAGGTTCCACTTTCTTTCCTCCTATTTTTCGGCAACTTCTGCTGAGTCTTTACTCTTGACCCTGCTAGTCACCCAGAAAAGGACACGAGCATTTCAACACATTTGGGGTTAGCGGACTGAAAATAGTGTGAGGTTTCGCAATCCGGCACATTAACACGTTCGCATGCAGACAAGGCAAAGAGCCCATGGAAAAAAATGTTATGTGTTGCTGAGAAAAAAACAAAAAAGCCAAAAGAGCCAAATATAAGAAGAAAAAAAAAAACAGAAGAAAAACAAGATGCGTGATTATTTCTACTATTCCCAATAATGAGAAAGTAACCGATTGCTATTTCTGTTTTGCTGAATCCCAAACCAACACGCATGAAATCAGTGATAATCCTGTCGCTTGTAAGCTTGCCGAAATAGAGTAGCGCAGTTCAAAATCTTATTTTCAACACTAGCTTGAGATAAGGCATTTGCTGAGGAGGAGATATCTGAGGTAATAGATTAAAAAGAAAGAAAATCATGCCCCACTTCAATAGGAAAGTCACATCTAAGACTATGACAAATTGCAAAAAAATGGCTAGCATCCTCGGTGCAAGGTTCAATTAAGAAATGTCAGATGAAGACTGAAAAAAAGAGAAGGCGATGAAGACAAGCATGCTAACACCTCCCATTGTCATCAGCGATGTATGAGCATCTACAAACATTTCTCATTGGTTATCCGCATTACGAAAAGAGGGTAATAGAGATCATGACTCACCTTATGGGGACAAGTGGAAGGAACTGCAGGAAATGCCTTGTCTGGGGTCTGGTTCTGGTTCTGCAAGAGAAATTAAAGCATGCTAGTTCATTTCCTGTGCTCAGTCCACACAAGTGTTGCAATAAAGTGTTGGAAACATGGTGCTGTGTTTAAAGGAAACAACATGACCTATTGCCCACACGCTAATTCGAAAGAATCAAAAAAGCCAAGTGAGTGAGTAAAGGTTGAGATCATTAATCTCTGGAGGTGGAATAAACCCTTAAGTGATGGCTACAGAGGGGCTTTCACTGCTTCCCCTGCTTCCTCCCACACGAATGACTCTGCTAATAATTATAACATTTCCGCACAACATATGCACTAGTCCAAAACAGGAATTCATTAGGCAATTACCATTTTGTAAATACGCCTCTACGTCGGACAGATACATGAAATACGACACTAAAAAGGTTACGCTTAGGTAAGCCAACAAGGCAACAACAGATGGTCCTGCTGTTTGTGATTATGCAGGATGCAAAGCCCTTGCACAGAGACAAAGGCAGCGGAGGGAAAAACGGCCATCTTTAAAGTGACCTCATATGTGAGAGGGGAAAAAAAAAAAAAAGTAGTGCCGGGCCACTCACGATGGGGAACAAGGCCCCACAAACTTCTTCCCCCCAACTACCTCTGGGAGGCCCAGTTGACTCCAAGCAGGTGCCGCCAGTCATTTCCTCATATCCAATTATCTTCCCGTGGTACAACTAATGCACCTTGACACTATTAATGGCTTCCTTATGGTATCACCGAGAGAGATGAAACATTGAACTGTCCCGGCTTCAACATCTATATTTCATTACCACTTAGAAGAGTCAGCGTGAAGTGTGGGGGAACTCAGCTTCACATCCACAACTCCATAAAAAAGGCCTTCCACAGCAGCCCAAACAGCCCTCGCTCAACAAGGAGCTTTTTGTCCCTGTGCCTGTAATGGCCAGACTCCCAGAAAGCACAGGAATGATAATCCGGCTTATTAATTTCTATGCAGCTGACCAATTACTGCCCGCCACCTCTGCTTCTCCGTCTGTTTCCCCGAGGCAGCAGCTTTCCCTTTAATGAGTGTGTTTTAAACAATACCTGATATTGTAACCCGAGCGGCGCTGACACAGGTTGTCAAGAAGGCGAGGCTAATAACGTACACCTTCCCTTGGTCACAAGGGCAGCCCAGAGGACGTGTTTATTTAAGAGAGGCGCTGTCAGCATCATTCGCTCTGACCTGGGCCTGCTCCACGCCTGCAGAACGAAAAACCTCTGCTTAGCTCCAAGCATCCCATTAGGCTGGTTTAAAAGAAGGTTTTAATTTAACTGATTTAAATAAATCCACGTGAATAAATTCCATCATCCCATTTCAGTTTGTCAGTATTTTAGTCATCTGGAAACGATGCACACATTTGGATCAAGTTAATTCAATAGATCACCTCGCTCAGTGCAGCTCCGGTGCCGCATGCTTCTGTATTTATAAGACCGTCATTTTCTTTTATGATTCACTAATAAAGTGGGCGCTCAATTATGATTATAATATTCATCACCTGACACTGAAATCTCTCTGGTGGAAGAAATCATGATAATGCCTTACTTTTACCCTGCAATTTGTATTTATTTTTTGACCGCCTCACGGGTAATTACTCCATATGACAGGCGAACGGTGATCGGAGCACATTAGACTTGTTCCATACGTTTAAATAATACATGATCCCATTAAAATATGACACGGGCAAAAACACACACATATAACCAGACGCGCACACACTTCCCACTGAGGTTTCATTGGGCTGCAGACACCATTATCAGAGCCAGTGCTGACCTGGTGTGTTCGGTGTCGTGCCCTTTGTCTGATATGCAGTGAAATTATATGCTACGGTGGACAGCTCGGGCGATGCAAATTCTACTAGGTGGGTCGAAGCTGACATCTCCAGCGGTCAGCTGTTATTTTGAAGAGTTGTTAATGCCGCAAAACCTGGTGAGAATTGAGGAACTCAAATGTCTGAGATTTTTTACTTTTCTTCCTGCGGTGGGGAAGGGTCGTTTTTCATTCTTGTGTCTTCACACTCCATTATTCATGCAGAGCCTGTGAAACTTGTAAAACTCTAAACAGGCAACGGCACCAGAGGTTTAACATGTAATCATGTAAACAGACAACTGCATACCACAATATACAATATCACTTTAACCATGGTCCCGTATGTGAGGCCACACTTACTCAGATTTAAATAACACCCCTATAACGACCGGTTACATTTACTCACAGCTACCTCTCAAACGATGCACTCAAATACATTTGTGAGGAAACTCATCTGCACTTTCTTTTCCCATTTACATTATTTAATGAGTTCATACCATTTGAAGTGCTAGACTGCATTCTCATCTGTTATTAAAGCATCTGGACTGTTCAGTTGTTCCTCACGCCACTTTTTTTTCGAGCATCTGAACTGCTTAGCTGTTGCTCAAACCACTTTTGAGCTTTAGCAATTTATTTTCGTCCAAATGAATTTCAAAAAGAGATAAATACGGCCTTAACTTCAGTTTCCACGCTGACAGATGTTAGATGTTGTAAGAAGTTCCAATGAAGTTGTACTCAGTAGCCTAAGGTGCAAACTGATATACTCTCTTTTTTTTTCTACCTCTATTACTGATCTATTTTTGCCTTTTGTTATTTCATTGCAACAACAATACTTTTCTTTGAGAATAGGATTAAACCTGCACCCACCTTTGCTTACATAACAAGCACTATTTCAGTTGAACTAGGAGAACATGTGTAATGTAATATAAGGAATCTGAATGGTTTGTACAGGATAAAGTATATGAGTATGCTCTCCAAATGATCACAAATAGACCAAATTCAAAGATCGTGGATGTTTACATCAGACTTGACAGACGCCTCACTGAACAGCAGTAACAGCTGCGCATGTTACCAGGTGTTAATTCACTGCAGTATCGTTACCGATCGACTGAAAAAGGCAACAGATATTGTGAATTGGTGTTGGATTGATATCACAGATCACAGTGGTGAGTACTTAAGACAAGACTACCATGTGAATATTTTCCCACAGACACTCCAGAGAGAGACTTATCAAAATCTCATTGATGTATTGTTTAATTAAGTGCTCAGAAAACATTTTTAGATCATTCTTAGTACAACTCAAATCATAAATACAGATACGTGCAAGGTGATATCCTTCTGGATAAAGTTTAAATATAAACTTGCATGTAAGGCCTAATTAATGTTTCTTTTGGAAAATACAGACTTAACTCACTTAACCCCCCAAAACCCAAATATATAAAAAAAGATCTTTTTTCAACCTTTTAGATGTCGTTCTAAGAGGCATCTGATGCAGAAATCAGTGTTTTTTTTATTTTGACATTTTAGTAACTTTTTGGGGGAATGTTGCAATGTTGGTCCTGCAGGGTAGCAGAATTTCAGTGATATCACTCACACTGAACACGTGTAAAGAACACGTTTGTTTGTACTGCTTACAAAGGGTCACAGAAGTCTACACAACAATAACAGTCACACAAGTCACACTGGGCAGTGGTGTTAAGTTAGTGTTAAACAAATACAAACAACAATATTAAATACAAACAATATTAAATGGTGGTTTTATATATGGCAAAGTGTTCACTTAACTATTTCTAAACCTCTTTCCTCATGGAAGCCCAGTTTTACTTGCAGCTCCATTAAATACCTGGTTTGGCTCTTTTTACCTCAGTAGATTAAATTAGGTGTGTTGATTATGGAATTTTATTAATTCGACCAATGACTGGAGGCACTGAGCAGAAATCTGGATCCAAACCTGTATTCTTATACCAGCTCACAAAATATTGGCTACTTTTTAGAAAAAAGAAATCTTGATACTTTTGACTGCTTTTTTGTTTGTTTGCATTTATTCTAATATTCAGCTGTGTTTTTGCTAGCAGAAAGAAGTCCACTACTGATATAAATGACTTCGAACAATTTCCAGAGGTGCCTAAGACTTTTGCACAGTACTGTATATGTACAAGTCCATTGTCATTACACTTTCTGAATTGATGAAATCCATCAACAACTGACTGGAATAAACCTTTATAAATGTTAAACTCCATTTCTCATACGTGAACACACCACAGCACACAACCTGAACAATACAAAATTCTTTCTCTGCATTTAACCCATTCACCAAGCGAAGCACTGGGCAGCCAGGAACACAACACCGGGAAACAGTGTATGGGGACGATACCTTGGTAAAGTGTACCTCAGTGGTGCCACTAGTTGTTCTGGGATTCAAACCCACAACCTTCTGATCACAGGGGCAACACACTAACCACCAGGCCACCGGTTGTTCCGTAGATTTAAATTGGTTGTCATTAAAGTGTTAATAAAATGTTCTTTAATGTTGAGCAACTTCTCATAGCTGTTTTGTTGAATTCATGGTGGTTTTTCACATTTACACTATGAATGTGGATGCAGAACACAATACGGTGCTTTAGCACTCGTATTTTGTCACATTTTCTTGTGCTACACTACCTTAAACGAATAGACTTGCATGCAAATTTTGTTGATTTTATTTGTTACTTATAAAATCTCTTTTTTAATACGTAGCACAAACTACATCTCTACCACGTGTCTTTACTATACATTGGATGAGTCATTATAAAATCAAAGCCTTTTTACACAGCTGAAATACACTGAACATGAAATACATGAACAAATGGACATAATTTGACCTAAAATGATCAAGTTTAATACTTTGCCATTCGCCATACCTTCCTGACATCCTTGACTTATAGACATTCCGATATGCAGCATAAGTAATATCCAGTCGTGGCTGTTTTACTGTCATTCTTTCAATGGGGGTCCTGCCTTCAATATTGTATTCAGTAAGTGAAACACATGCCCAGTAGGGTTTAGGTCGTGTGAAGTTCTTGATCTGTCAAGAAAATTCCATTTGTTGGTGGCGCACCATGTTTGTTGTCCCACAGCAAAGTGAAGCTTTAGTGGCTTTGGGGTTGTAGCTGAACAGTTCAGACTGTTCTGTGGATTGATTCTTCTTCCAACATCACCAGTAGATTCTATTAATGCAATAAAGACGAGCTTCGCTGGGAGTATTTGTGGAACTTTTTTCTCATTCCATCAGATCACAGGTTTGCCATCATGTCATCTGTCCATGAAACTTTGACCCAGAACATTTTTAACAAACTGTAACCTGGCGTTTTTCTGAATGAGGGTTACCAGTGGTTAGCATCTTTTGGTCAAGTTATACAGGTGTTAGTCTTCTCTGAAGAGTGTAACCTCGTGGAAGACCCTGAGGCACTCTATTGTCATAGAAGAACCAATTTCAGTTCCTTTTGGAACCTTTCCAAGGATAGTTCTTTAAAGAATGTTTTCCATCGACTGTCCTATTAACCCTTTAGACCTCAATAGAATTCAAGACCACTTTTGAGAATCCCCTGGCAACTTTCAAAATTGGAGACTTATTGATCCCTGTTTTGAATAAAACAGCAAACATTTTATTATGAAAACAAAAATAATGATTATAAATTGATTCCATTTGAAAGGTGAGTCCCATCGCTTTAATATGAACTCAAAAAAAATAAAATGAATAAAAATGAATACCCACACCTGAGGCCAAAGTATTTATTAATGCTGCAAATACTCTTTTCCGAACCATCCCATTATTTTTACAAAGATGGGAGTACAAGGAATTAAGTAGTAAGAGAAGCAACCAAATGAAAGCTTGTCTTTTATTTTGTCTCCTAAATGACATGGGATGAGATGAAACTGATTGTATCCTCACACATTCATTTAGTGAGTGTAGCTGAGAGGCTGAGACTTGCTGGTAAATGGAAAACAGAGGGAACTGCCTGGCTAACCTGTTTAGCTGATGGGCTATGAAATGTCCTTACAAACTGATACAAAACTCTGGACGATATGGCCTTAGCCATGTGCTCAGTAAACCGGCAAAAATAACATGAAAACACAAAGAAAGATTTTAACAGGTTCACACCTCACAACTTACTCCCAGATCATCACTGCTGTCTAGGTGGGCCGAAATCCTGTTAGACCCTCTGTCTCAATCAGATAAACACTAATCTGAATAGTCTATGCCATTAGTAAGTTGGGGGCATTTACTGTAAAAAGTATAAAGGCTGAAATTATTTGCTACCAATGGAATCCTGGATCCTTTTCTGTTCCAGCATGACTGTGCTCCAGTGCACAAAGCAAGCTCCATAAGGACATGGTTGGATGAGTTCAGTATGGAAGAAACTTGACAGGCCCACACAGACCCCTGACCTCAACCCCATTCAACACCTTTGGGATGAACTGAAATGGAGATTGCTCTACAGAATGAATGGGCACAAATTCCCATAGAAACTCCGAAATCTTGTGGAAAGCCTTCCTAGAAGACTAGGAGCTGTTATAGCTCCAAAAGAGGACCGACTCCATGTTAAAGTCTATACATTTGAATGCAAAATCATTAAAGTACTTGTTGGTGTAATGGTCAGGCGTCCCAATACTTTTTGTCCTTATAAGTATACAACAACGATGGGTGCAAAACAGGAGTTATTAGTCAAATACTTGTCCTTTTGCATTTAAGGGCTGGGATTAATACACGCTTTATTCAATATACTAAGGAAAAACCTTAAAAAGTGATTCTGTACTGCAATTTGTAGTTCATTCTGGATGTTAGTCTCCTGTGCGAATTTGCACTGTAGCCAGTACACACTGTCCTGCAAGTAGAACGTGTCTGTTTTGTATCATCAGTGCAGCCTGTCTGTACGAGCCATTGTTGGACTTTTTTTTTTTTTTTTTAATGTTTTTTTTTCCCCCCAATCTCCTCAGGGAAGGACAGATGCTCTCAGTCCTGTACATCTTCCTTCAGAAATTGTTCTTGAATGAGGCAGGTGAATGTAGTCTGTTGTAATGAAGGACTCACTGACAAAAGAATGAAATATTACCTGAAGCATAGCCCCTGAAAAACTGCTTGGTAAAATGCTCTTATGACTCATTAAGCCAGTGTTGTCTCCAGTTCCTTCTCCAAGGACCTACATGTATCCTTAAACTAAATCAAACTCGGACACTAGTCAGAGCTGTGAAGTGAGTTTTTTTTTTTTCTTTCCTTTTTCACCCCATTTGTAGCAGTATTGTACCAAAAGGCCAAACATACGTGCAAGACATCGCACCAAGCAGGTTAAGGACCTTTACACTGCAGTCATCCTTTAGCTTTGCATGGAAAATAAATGGATAAATCATTTGGGCCCTACACTGCGCCTATGTGGACACTGTAAGAGTGATGAAACACCAATTGTTTATTGTATGATAGCTGCAATAACAATGCGTATTTACTGTTTGTTTGTTTTTTTAAGTATTTAACTATCAAACACATCTTCAGAGAGCTGATGAAATTCTTGATAAATTGCACCACAGAATGAAAAGACAGGATTTTTTTTTTTTTTTTTTTTTGACGGGTGTAGCTGTTGTTCCATCATTAAATGTCAATCTGCCTGAGCTCAAGCGAGGCAGAAGTAGTCAATATCTCCTCCTGTAGCACATAGTTTAAGCTCAGCTTCGCTGGCAGCCAGCATCAGATGCGCAGCTCCTCTAAGGAAGGCTTCATCATCCACAGCAGAGGTGCTCATGTGGAAAAAAAACGAGCTTCCTTATTGCATCCGAAAGAATGACATTTAAGGAGCTTCGGCATCATATGCTGGAAATCACGCTGCTACACACAAGCAATCCACCGATTAAAATATTTCAGATTTTTTCCATGTGTTCCTGCTCCATCTTGGCCAGCGCATTCCTGGATTAGAAATTAGCGATGCACGCTGATCGTCTTGTGGTCAATCCGAAAACTAACAAAGTCTCAGAACTCCCGAAGGATCTAATCAATTTGTTTGCAATTTAGTTAGTAATTAAACCAATAAGCCACCAGAGACAGTGCATTATAGATTTTACAACAGTTAAGAGGAGTTGCTAGGCACAGGGTCAAACCTTCTTAGATCCTTATCCATGGATTTACTGTTATTCCTGGGGTTGAGTGGGTTATTGCTTTTTAAAAACCAATACAGAAAATGATGTAATATTACAAAATAAACCCCAAAATAAAGAAAACTGTGATTGTAACTTAAAATGTTGAGTTAACTGCACTTCTAAAAGAAGTTAATAAAATGTCAAATCTAGCTGGAGTTCTAGTGACCAACTCTTTAGTTCAGTAGGATTTGAAGAGCAGTATGGTTACTAGCTTTTCATTTACAACAAATTAACAGATCAAAGCTAAATAAATAAGCAATCATTGAAGAAATTATCAATAAAATTTCTTTTTTCACCAATAAATGTCTTTCAGTAACAGTAGGCAATAGTTGCCAAGCAACATCATTTCGGAAATTAAGAAAAAAATTCAGTATATATATGCAGTCATGTGTAAGTATATGGAGTGTTTTACACCATCTTCACATATCAGCTTTTCAACTGGAGATTTAAAGTTTTGAGGATGCAGCCACTGACAGAAACACTGCAGAAGGGCAGAAGCTATTGTGTTATTATTCAAACTATTTCTTTGAGTTGCCAGTTTGTTACCACATGTGCTATTATTTAAGTTAAACTGACTTTTTATTATTAAGTTAAACTAAAGACTTTTTACTGCAGAGATTTTAAACCACCAGGCTACAGCAACACAACAACGCAACAACAAGCACAAGGAGCTAGTAGCCTAAACGCCTAAATTTTGATATTGAAAAGTATAGCAGTTACGGTTATTATAATTATCTTTTTTATTTAGGGCTCAGCTGTTCCCAATTGTTGTGACGTGTCACATCTGTGTACGATGTTATGAGCGTACGTGGGTTGCTACTGGCTGCTTGTAGCTGAAGACCAATATTAGAAAAGAAGTCAAAAGCAAAACAACCTGACAATATTAATAGTTTATTAAGGCTGCAAACACAGAAAACACAGAACAAAAACAAAATCCTGCAGAAAAGCATGTGTCAGTGAAAAATATAATGACAATGCTTCCTTATGGTAGAAAATGTCATGTGTTTAAAAAATAACACATGTTCTAACCTTATTTAACACTAATTAAAATTACTGCTAATTTGTTTTCCCACAACCTGCAATGCAGTAAAATGTGATGCATACAAACTGTCCTCTCTTCAGTATAGCCTTTTATACTAGCACACAGCAGCCAGTACAGCAACTTTTAATCTTCGCTCATTTAAATGTATTTTTTCTTCTGCTTGCCACAACAGAAGACAAGAACAACGCAGTGGAAATGAATAAATGAACTGGAGCCTATTGAATCGTTAATAGGCTTGCATAGGCGGATAGTGCGTCATTGGTCACAACCAATTGTCAAACATCCACACCCATCCCTCTATTTCTCCTCCCGTCATTCATCCACCGGTTGTGGGCTGCACAATGCTGTTCAAGGTTGAGAAATCCTTTTATATAGCATAGTGGTAATGTTTTCGAATTATGAATGCATTTCTTTGACATTTTTCTGATTCTAACTATGCATTTGTTAATTAGATTATGCCTACCATAGCTGCCGCATAGAACAGATCTGTAACTGGTTAGAGTTGTCTTTGGACAAGCACATCTGAATCAGTATGAAATAATCACCGAATGTGTGAGTGTACAAGTTCATGAACTTAAAGTTTGCCTAAAATGTTTCCGAGAAACTGTACATTTAGCCAAAAGTGGAGGGAGCATTAAAAATGATGGGAAGCAAATGAATGGGTGCATAGACGGTACCCTGCCCCCTCTGAGTCTTAGCCTGAGCAGTAGCATTATCTCTTCCACCCTTTCAGTGCAGAACTGTAAGTTAAACCTAAAAATACACTGAGACTTTATAATAGCATTACGTATACCTTCCACATGCAGAAGTCATCACAGAAACATAAACCACATAAAGCATGTGTTTTGCTTTTGCCACTGCTTACTATACTTGTGCTACTATATAGCACAAATATGAAAATTGTTTGAAATCTGTTTATATCAGCAGTGGGTTTCTTTCTGCCAGCAAAAACACAAGTGAACATTAGAATAAACTCAAACGAACAAGAAAGCAGTAAAAAAGTATCAAGTTTTTTTTCTAAAATGGAGTTGATATTTTGTGAGCTGGTTAGAAGAACAGAGGTTTGGTTTCAGATTTCTGCAGAGAGATATATATATATATATATATATATATATATATATATACACACACCTTTACATATATATATATATATATTTGGAACATAACCCCTGCGATCTGTACTGTATATATACAGGGATGTGGAAACACCTGGGGAAGGAAAGCGGGAAGACCAGGTGGGTCCACTAACAGAGGGGTGGGGTTAGGGCGGAGTATGTGAATCACAACAACGAACTACGTTTACAGGGAAATGCATGATCAGGGAAAACCAGGAAAGGACATGACAATATGGATGAAATGACAAACGTACTTTATACGTAGCTGACTATTATGTGTAGATAAAAGTGTTGATAACTAGCCTGTTTCGTGTCACAAAGTGTGAGTACAGTGGCATTATTTGCCTGCGAGGACAGAACATTGATTTTTGTGTGTTGTTGCTTATTGGCGGTGAAACTGTAAATCTGCCATGTTGGATCAGTTTTGTTTTGCCTTGAGCAGCTCGCTGGCACGTGCCGTCCCTGGCTGTGCTTCAGCACATCTGTTTATTGACTTATATTTTAAATACTTAGACTATCCTCTGTTCAAATGTGAGTGATAGTCTTCAACCAACAAAAATAATTAAAAGCAAGTTCACAACTTGCTTTTTCTTTCTCTTTTATTATGCCATATGTCAAACACATGCCATAATCATTTCACTACAGATTGCTCCCAATGTGGTTTTGCGGCTCTTTAGCAGCTTTCTGAAAGCCACACACAGTTACAGCATGAAATATATATATGAATGTCCTTGTATGTAACATATACAGCCGATGGTAATGAATAATTATATATCAGAGTTCCAGAACTAGATTAAGAATAATTGAGCAGCAAGTGGTGACTTCATGCTTAACACCACTACAGTCGTAACTAGGCAGATTGGGACATATCTTATGTGAAGGGCCATCCCAGGTTACAGCGATAGCACAAAGCATAAGGATCTGACGCCTTCCATTATTAATGAACAGTCATAAGAATGTTTTAAATCCAGTAATTTCCAGTTATTGCTAAAGGCAATGGCCCTTGAGGCAGCTGGTGTGATGCATATGGAAGAGAAGGCTATATAAGGACTTTGTAGATTGAAATAAGAGAATGCGTTTGCTGGAAAATATGCAAAGTAGTGCAAATGCATTGTGACAAAACTGCATAAAAAAAAGTTATATGAAGTTCATTAAACCTGAAATGATAAAATGAGATTCTTATGAAACAGTTTTTAAGCATAACAGAAATGCTCAGGTTGCGCATGCTGTGAATTTTTTTTCAGAGTGCAAGTACCTGTAGTTTATCCAAAGCAGGCTTATAGAAAGACTATAAATAAAGAAAGACATTTATATGATATGAAAAATATTGCCTAAATACATTGTACATGGCTTTCTTTCCATGGGGCTGTGTGAATCTGATGCATAAGAGAGTCAAAATTGTAGATCTGTAATAAAAACATGGTGCACAAAAGAGCTACTGTAGCACAAACTGCTAAAAAGGTTCATGCTGGCTATGACAGAACAGTGTCAGGACACACAGTGCACCACAGCTTGCTGTGCATGGGGTTGCATTGTTGCAGGCTGGTCAGAGTTCCCATGCTGAGCTCTGCTCGTTGCCAAAACCAACTACGTCAGAACTAAAGCATGGAGCAATGGAAGAAAGTGACCTGGTCTGAAGAATCATGTTTTCTTTTACTTCATAGGGAAGGCCAAATATGTGTGCACATCGCCTACTTGGGAAAGAGGTGGCACCAGGATGTGCTATAGGATTAAGGCGAGTGAGTGTTATGATCTGGGCAGTGTTCTGCATGTACCCCACGGCAGCAATATTTCCCAGAGGCAATGGCCTCTTTCAGCAGCATAATGTTTCATGATCCACAGTAAAAATTGTTTAGGAATGCTTTGAGGAACATGGCAAAGAGCTCAAAGAGACTTGGTCTAGATAATCATTCAGCCTGCACATTTTACTGCAGCATGTTTGTGAGACTCCAAGCTTAAAAGACAGAGTAACTAATTAGTGAGAACACTTTTGAGATATTTACTGCTAAGCTACACCTAGTTAAGGAATATTTAGTCACATTTTCCAGTACCTCAGCCGAAGTTTAGCTTAATCGTACTTTAACGGCATGATCAATACCATGGAACTACATTTTCCTAGTTTTCAGTTTGTTACACCATTTGAAACGGGTCAACTGCTCTTTACATTGTGCAACTTTTTATACACAAATATAAACCAAAATAAAGGGTTAAAAACTACTGAAAATAGAAACTTACATTAACTTACATAACATTTAAGAATGTTCCTCCTGTGAAATGATTTTAAGGCGACAGTCTTAGCACAGTGACAGTATGTATGAAAGACAGAAGTGGATTCTCCATTTTCCAGCATGCATTCCTGTAACTGCAGCAGAAGGCTTAATACATCTGGCCTTGAGCCCTGCAATAAAACTGCTTTGCATGAAGGACAAATGAAAAAAAACAGGACAGACTTCTTTACTCTGAATGTCTGCAGTTTTTCAGAATATGAAGGTGCAGTAATGGCTTCCTTAGCAGACAAGCTACATTTTGCATGATGAAAAGTGTGATGGCAGTTTCACTGATAGCTTTGTAGAATTGTACTTCAGAGGGATGCTTGATATTGTGGTTTTTTTTCTGTTAGTGCAGTAAGCACAGGGGCCATTTCATTGTTGATATAGATTTTAATACAATAACGAAAAATGGATGTGCCCATGTTAGTTTTGGTGTTCTATGAGAGGTTCAGGTGTTTAAGTTAGTGAGGTGTATCGTTAATTGGTTGATTGTGTACCATGCTGTTACATTCAGTGAATATGGTTTTGTCAGTGTTTTGTCGGCTCATCTCACCCTCCTTGTTACGTAAATGCCTGCCATTGAGGTAAGGTGTCATGATTCCGGTCTGCGGCTGCTGGGGGTCGCAATGGGACCGTGAACTGTGCTCCACCCACAGCTGAGGATAGTTTAGCAGAGGGCTGATTAGCCCTGGGCTGACTATTTAAGGGACTCTTATCCTCAGATGTGGTGTGGAGCATTACATGTCTATGTCTGAACCTCTGCCGAAAGAACTCCTTTCTTCTCCTTCTACTCATCTCGTCTGTCTTCACTCACTTATCTTAGTTCATGTCCGGCCCTCGCGCCAGTTTGTTTTCTGTTTAGTTTTGGTTGGATGTAAATAAACTCAGTTTAATATGGAAGTCTGCGCCTGTGCCTCACCTTCATCTCGGTCCGGAAGGGACCCGACCGTGACGAGGTGGGTTTCTATGTGTTGGCAAGTGGGTTAATTCAATTTGGCAAAAACGTGTAATGTAGTACAAATTGTTGTTTTATCATCCTTCCTCCCAAAGACATGCACATCAGGTGAACTGTAGATGCTAAAATGCCCCTAGTCATGAGTGCGTGTGGGTGGGTTTGTCTGTCCCATGACTGACAGGTGACCTGTCCAAGATGTTTCTCCACTTTTTGCTCTCTGATCACTGAGAAAGAGTTATCTGCTGGTCCATTGATTAAATGCTCACACTGTGTAAAGGGCAGTATTATCAAATAACGTAAGATCAAATAAATCAAATGACTAACAGGTATGATTCTGATATGACAGTGATTGAAGTGTGTTTGCAAAAATTAGTCTTTGCACTGTTTTAGTGCTGTTGAGATGTAAATTGTTATTTGTACATTGAGCTATTAGAAGCAAACATATACACACTGCCAACGTCTTTTTTGCTTAGACATACTAGTGTGGTTATAGGAGTGGTTATGGCTGTAGAATTGTTCAGTGTATCTGTTAGACACAAGGCTGAGAGAGAAAACCACATCACATGGCTGGAGGCCTAGGACTGCACTTTATTTACATCACACACTCAAATGCCTTTAGACTGAGCTTCTAAATCGGAAGTTGGGTTGAATCAGTAGGTGTTTGTGTCTGATGAGGAGGCATTAGCGAAGGCTGAATGCTTTGTTTTTCAGACGGGCCAAAGCTAAAGATTTTAGGTTTGTGGTCTAAAATCTTTTCTTTCTCCTTTGTTAACTATATGCAAGCATGTTCACTGGCAGTAGCACTGGAAGCCATTACTGTTCATTTTCAAAAATGTTTTAAAAAACGTAAACGCGAGCAGATCTGCTGTATTCCCCGTACACCTCCTTGACTGTTATTGTTATGCTTAGAGCAGAAACTTAATTATCTGCTTCAGGAGACAGTGAAAGTGGCAAGCTGAGAATGTGAAAAGAGCCCATTTCTGCTGTTGCAGAAAATGTGACAGAGATGCTGCAGCATTTTTTTTGAAGAATCAGGACTCAGAATGACTAACATAATTTTGAATTTTTTTTAACAATGCAACAAAACACTCATATTAAAAATATTACTCACTCACTCACTTTCTGTAACCACTTAATACTCACCAGTGTTGCAGGTACCCAGAGCCTATCCCGGGGTCAATGGGCGCGAGGCAGGCAGGGACTCACCCTGGGTGGGGCAGCAGCCCAACGCCGATTAAAAAACATAAAAAAAATTTAAAATATTTCTCCCTATTTGACTTGTGTTCAATCCAGCAGAATGTTATGCAGCAGCATGCACCTAAAATAATGTTATTAAATGCTTACAGAAGTTCAGTTAAGAATGATAAGTTAAGCATCTTTAATTTTTGCTGGGTTTTTTTCCAATTTCTGTTCCTCCTTTGTCTGTTGTGCAGTCATGAGCACATCTGAGGTAGAATTGCAGAGACAGTACACAGGTGCAGCTGTGCTGACAGTAATGTTATGAGACACAGTTGTTTCCTCTTTCCCAAGAAATTATATCTCTTTTACTGATTTAAAGATCCCCTTTGTTTGTAGCAGCTTACTCAGCAGTAGACTGAACCCAATACTTTCTTGTACTGTTGTGTTTTCTGCTGATGCTCAGGACTACAATGAAAATATTTTACTAAGCATCAAAGAGTCTCCAAATATGACTCAGTACAGAATTTTTTATGCTTACTTGAGTTCTGTTATTTATTCATTTTTACCATTTATATATCTAGGAAAACCTCACATTTTCATTCACAGCAGTACCCTGACCTGCAATCAATTGCATCAACATCTGTTTCTTTTTAGCTTCAACAGAAGCTGTATTTCTGTATGATCCGGTGAGTCTGAAATCTACAGTAAATCAATAAAAGGCCTGTGTAATGATATCTTTTATCTGAAGAAATATTTAGCATTTATTACTTTCAGGTTTGATTGATAATCAGATAAGATGTTGTTTACTGCTTAGACCTGTTTCAGATCCTCAGTCACAAGATATTTTAAGTAGAACTAGATGTCTGGAGTGGCCTATAATTGTTCAATGGTGTAGGTTCTACCTCCGGCAAAGGCAGATTTCCAGATCGGTGGCATTTCCAAGTGGACCAAATTCAGTTTGGACCAAATTCAAGTGGACCAAATTCACCCGGAACTGCTTGGATTACTTCGAAGTGATCTGTATTGAAACAAGTTCAGCATCTTTGCTGCTGCAAGCTCTGTTTGTGTGGAGAGGGCAAGTGGACGCCATCAAGTCTAAAAGCATTTTGGTGCCAGTGAAGGATGTCACTATGTCAGCTCTGAGACAGACTGGTAGGGTGTGTATGTGTGCGCGTGAAAGAGAGATAGATATTTTGTAAACACCACAAATATCATTTCTTAAAGCACTACTATAAGAAATACTGAAACTTGGAGTAACTTCAGCTGAAATAACGTGTTCTTGAGGTGTGAAGAGAAAAGCTTCTTCTGCATATACTGTCCTAATTCAGAGGCCAGCTTTATGATTAAGCGACATTTTAGTCAGACACTGAATCAAACACAGAATGACTATTAGAAATTGACCAATAGAAATGTCTTGGAATACCATCTTACGTCAGCAGATGTTAGCAAGTATGCTTTGTGGCTGAGAAGGCACGGAGGGGAATCCCAGTTATGTACAGTACTGTTCAAAATTGAGCCACCGCTCATTTCTACATATTTTGCTTCCAAAGATCCAGATATCTTGTATTTTTAATCTAGTCTTGAGGACCAGTTCACCAGGGTTCCTAAAGGACTTTCAAAGACTCTCATTTTCTGTCCAGTCCCTGAACCTGACCAGTTTCAGAGGAATGTTTTTGTTTGTTAAGCCACACAGTGACCTACGTATCATTGAAGCAGAACAAAGCACTCTAACTTAAGGCATGAACCAATAAAGAAACAGGTGCAGATGATTCAGGCGGTGATCAGTATAATAGTGGTGCTAAATGCTGAGGCACCTTGTGTCTTTAGGCACTTGGCAGTCTGTCACAATTAAACAATTGTTCCCATTTCTTTAATTTAATCTACTCGGCATACCAGTTTGACAGGTATAAATTAGTATTCTTTTATCAACGAGAGCAAAATATAAAGGAATGATGGATGTGTCAAGACTTTTGCACAGTACTGTGTATTACACCAGGATAACCATTATGCAAATAAATAAATTTCCGTTCAAGCTAGCACACATGCATAAATAGAGTGTGTTTTTATTTTTAAATGCTGCCTTCTGTATAGGTATCAATGGTCACACTTATGTCATATTTACATGCACACCAGCGATGCAATCATTATTGGATTTTGGCAGTTATCTGATTATGGTAGTCATTTAATCTGCTTCAGTCTCCTAAATCAGATTTAAAGAAATCTGACCGTGACCTGCTGTAAGCTCAGCAATCCCTGGCTCTGATGTCTTTTGTTGTTCTACATCTGTGTATGTGTGGTGAAACAGGTGTAAAGGTAAAGGTGTGTGGCGTGTGTTGTGAACACCGGCCTGGGGAATGACCGCTGGGAAACCTTAACATGCGCCCACACACATACAAACACATACACACACACACACACACACACACACAGAGAACAACAAGGCTGAAAGGTGAAGCTTTATTTACACATGAAAGAAACATAAAACTCAAACAAAACCACAGGCAATCTTGGCTGACCGTACTCACTCAGACTCGCTAACCTATCCTCTTTAGCCAAGTTCTTTCTACCTGACTGGTTCAAAAGTCTTAGTTTTCAAGTTCTATCTCCTCCTTTGACAAAGCTCAGCTGTCCCTCATCAAGGGAGGAGCTCTATATTCAGTTTCTGAGCCTATGATGGTGGAACAGAATTTTTTGCAGTTATCAGATCATTACGTGCTTGTATAGGCACTGACTGAAAACAATAGTTCATGATGAATATGCACGAACATGTCACATGACCATGTCACATCAAAACAATCTCTAGTTTATGTTTACTCTTTTCCAGTGAGTGTTTATCGATGCAACATTTACGGCATTTATCAGACGCTTTTATCCAAAGCGACTTCCTTTCCCTAACTACAGAGGACAGTCTCCCTGGAGCAACTTGGTCTTAAGGGTCTTGCTCAGGAACCCAGTGGTGGTGCTGGAGGTAGAATTCGAACCCATGACCTCTTGATCTGGAGGCAGCTATCCTACCCACTAGGTCACCACCACCCCCAGTTTCATTACAGCATGTCCATTTTCTGCCATATAATGTGGTTTTAAAAGAATATCAGCTGATGTGTGATGGAAAACATGTTTGTATTTCTCTGACAAAGTTGGTAGTAACATTGCATCAATATTAATTGCAAGTGTAAAGTCCTCTCCCAGCAACAAATAACATGTACACTACCAGTCAAAAGTTTAGACACACCTTCTCATTCAGTGTTTCTTTGTTTTTATTATTTTATACATTGTAGATTAATATTGAAAATAAACAAAATGATGAAGGAATACATGGAATTATGCAGAAAAAAACAAGTTAAACAAACCAGAATATGTTTTATAAGAAGGTAATGATGGACTGTTGTTTTTTTTTACTTAAGTGGTTCTTGCCACAATGTGGAGTAGAACCGTAATGGAATAGGACTACTAACTGTGTACCAACCTGACCGTCACAACTGATGGTCCCAAACACATTAAGAAGGCAAGAAATTTCACTAATTAACTCTTGCTTAACAAAGCACACCTGTTAATTAAATACCATTCCGGGTCGATTCCTCATGAATCTGATTGAAAAAATGCCAAGAGTGTGCAAAGCTGTCATCAGAGCAATAGGTGATGTTCAATATTAATCTACAATGTAGTCTGTAATAAAAACGAAGGAAATCGTTGAATGAGAAGATGTCCAAACTTTTGACTGGAACTGGAAGTAATAATCAAGGTACATTTGTATTCATTTCTTACTTGAGTAATGTGAGTTGAGTATTTGAGACCATCCTACAAAGGTATTGAACCGTTTTTGCAAATAGTGGCACTTTTGGTTAAAAAAAGAAAGAAAGAAAGAAAGAAAGAAAGAAAGAAATTCCACTCTTGGCTGTTCAGCTAATTTTCAGTTCTCTGAAGTAACTCAGATCTACATTATATTTCTGTGTTCCTCAGAGATTGTGATGGAATGGCTTACGTTCTTTGGCTTCTTTTAGTGCTTAAGCATCCACGTATGACTGCATGCGTTCACAGTCCATAGGCAGCGTAACTCATTAGATTGGCGTGCACCTTGAGTGTAGAAGACAAAGCCATTCATTACGTACCGTTTGCGCTTTTAGCTTGCTAATCTCAACAAGCATGCTCAGTGTTTTTGATTAGTTTAGGCGTAGGTGAACCTTTACTACAGTGACGAAGTAAATTATGAGAAATGTTTGTAAAAGAAAGGGAACCATGAGCACCAGCACCTCATCCGTGAGACATGGTGTGTGGAGTGTGAAGGCTTTGATAGCATGTATGTTTTATGCTTCATGCATCATTGCAGGGAAAGGACTTAACTGGTCAAATCAAACATCTAGACCTTAGGGTGTCCCATAAAAAAGGAAGAGGAGGCAGTTGACTTGATGAAAATGGTGGATAACTCTCAACATGGCTTCTACAGTGAAACATTCCGCCCTCCAGGGAGGAAAAACCCTCACTTGTTGTGAAGTTCTAGTGATAGCTAGAACAACCTAAAAATCATGTTTTGATGCTTTATTTGAGCCAAACACTATGCATAGTTTGTCATATTTTAAATCAGAAGTATAACTTTATTGATCCCAGAGGAAATTGTTAATGTTACTGCTGCACCGACACAGAGATGAGAACAATATAAAATATAAAATATAAATAAATCCAACACGATATCTGCAGAAAATACTCAATCGGAAATACACTATGATATACACATACACTGGGTATAAATACTGTAGATAAGTAATGTACAGTGAAATGAATTACTAGTAATTCACAAATAGTGGGTAGGAATATGTTGCACATAATAGAGATAAGTAGTAGGTAAAGGTCTCTTCCTTTCCACAAAACATTCACTTCTGTGACTAAAGTGTGTTGCCAAGATGGTCACCAAGTGGACAGACTTTCCTATAAGGATAATGCTGTAAAATCATGCAGATAACATTAACATTATTATTGTGAGAGTATTAGATGACGACACCTAATATCGTGAATCAAATCAAGGGGTAAAAATATCATTAGACCCCAAATTTCGAATGGAATTTATGAAGTGGTACAAAACTTCCAGACTTTCTCTGTCAGTCATCCATTTTTTAATTCTGGATTTTTAATCGGGTACGCTTTGACTGATCAGACACCCTTAATACTTATCAGTGGTAACAAAATGCAGTAACTGGATTCAAGGCCCAGAATGGAAGACCAGATAGAAGTCTTTATTAGACCAGAATGATCTTCCAGAGTGAAGATTACAGCAGTTACAGCCGTGAAATGAAATCAGTCAGTGAATTAGAGTCTCCTAATGCACTTAACACAAGCAAAACAATTTTCGACCATTTTCATACACTTTCCATCGTTTTCTTCACATAACTAATGTGCAACCGAAAGTGAAAGAACGGTAAAGCAGATAAATCGTGAAACTCCTGATTAATACCAATAGTAGCAGTAGTGGAAGTTGTCGTAGCGGTAGTGGAAGTTTTAGTACTGTAGTAATCGTCTTTTCCCTTATTCAGGGGAGATAAACTCTGCAGCTCAGTGGCGACCTCATGTGCATGTGCAAAAAAACTCTGTACACACTCTGATTAATCTGTTGTGCAAACATTTTTTTTCAAAATCTGGTTTTAACTTGCCTGTCAAAACCAGTGTATCCTGATCAGCATTTTACAGACTGTATGTTTCTGAATGATTCTCATTACTAGCCTTAAAAACTATTTCAGTTTCATAATTAACCATCATTTAAGTATATTTGATTGCGTAATTTACAATTTATTCATGTATAATCAGATGTGTTGCATCAGATAAGCAAACAGATGAGTCTTACTAGATTTTTGCTAGAGCAGTGATGATACAGAAGTAAGGTAAAGACATATCTGTCTTTAGCTGTTTGTGTTTACAATTCTGTGTTTTTATAGTCAGTTTAGCTGCTTTAATGAATTGAAACCATCCGTGTTCACTTCAACTGCAAGTGAAATAACACTGATCTTATTCACTCAATTTCAGTATTACAAAATTAGTGTAGATTACTGTCTGTGCTTTATCAGTCAGTGAAACTAATTTAACTGGTCTGCTATCTTTTTGTCTGCATCTCTGAGCCCAGCAGCAGCTAACTGAGTGATTGAGGACGGCCTCAGCTTCACCTAAATGTCGTTCAACAGCCAGAACTAGAGCCAGACAAATGTATATTTGACTTTTTCTTTTTGCTGTTTGCCATTTTATTATATTTAACAAAAGGATCAAGCTTCAGTCTAGTGGTGGGCTTGCAAAACATTGGTGGGGTTGAGCTCAGTCTCCGGATGAACTAATATGACATGATCATTTAATCTGACATCAGATCCGTTGTCATATTTTTCCTGATTTAATGGTAAAACGGGATGAAACGTAGAGAAAACAAATGTACTTAATTCTGATATGAGTGAAAATACGCTGTGATAACATGCAGAGTCACTGGAAGTGTCATTTCACCAAAAGTGTGACTTTGGATGTCCTTGTCAATTCTGTACCTAAATAGAAAATGAATTCAATCTCCAGTGCCACTCAGTCCCTTTTCTCTTGTCTGTGTCTCACTCAGGACCAGCTGCAGCAGAAAATTGTGTGTCCCGGGATTGTAACCTGCCTAACGGCGTCTCCCAACGGCCGCTATGTGCTGGCAGGCATTGCCGAAGCCATATACCTGTGGGAAGTGAGTAGCCAGCCAAGATACTGTTCGAAACTTTCCATCACAAAGTTTTACTGAATCATTATTGGTCTTGGAGTCTATGCTGAATAAGATGCTTGAAGTTTGACGCAGCCATGAAAATGTCTGGCAGAACTGATCTGAATTGAGCTGATCTTGACTGCAGTAACTTAACATACGAACAACTAGGGCTATTTTGAGCAAAACAATATGCCATATGTTGACCCTATCTGTGCTGTTCTACTCTCAGAATAATGTCAAAACATGCACTTTTTATTCCCTTATTGCGATGTTGGACACTTTGTAAAGTGTACTCGCTGTTTTTTTTTTTTGTTTTTTTTTTTTTTAGCAAAACCTTTTAAGGTGTTTTTGTGGGGAGTAGCAAAAATTTCAAATGTCAAAGGAAGGCAAGGTACCCCTAAGTGCCTTGGCATCAGTAATGCTGGCCAGCTTGTTGACAGCGGTGAACATTACTGCAAACAAAGAGGTTTTTGAACTTGTGTACTATTAGAGGGTGCAAGTTCTGAAGGTAGCCCATGCATTCTCTGACAATCTGAAATGAAATAATTATATTTCTTAGATGTTTGTGAGTAATCCACATTCAGTTGCCAACTCTAGAGTCTGTATAAGTCTGTTCAGCACTAACTGTTTTCAGTTCTTTGCTTTGTTATTTTGTTATTTCATTTTCCCCCATTTTAAAGTGTCTGTTAACTTTGCTATAGGTCTCAACAGGAAACCTGCTGGTTATTTTGAGTCGGCACTATCAGGACCTGAGCTGTTTGCGTTTCACAGATGACAGCAGCCACTTTGTTTCGGGAGGGAAGGACAATCTGGCACTTGTATGGAATTTTGCCAGGTATGTTTCGTTTTCATGTTTTTATTATTTCTGTTGCCAGTACAAATTTGAATGCGTTGTAATGGGGTTACATTGACAGTCCTCAAGTAGAGCCAATCTTCTTGCTTTTGCCATCCACGCATCCAGTTCGTACTGTTCATATAAGCCTTTGGGTCTCTTTTTGACAGTAAGGGTGTTTTCACATATAGTCCTCTTTAAAGGAACTGAACTCAGTCCTCTAGAAGAGGAAACGGAACTCAGTTCTTTTTCTGTTCACACTGTGAGTTCATTTGAAAGAGAACTCGGTTCTCTTACTGCTCCACTTCAGCTCAGATGGGGCCTCAGTTCTTTATCTCTTCACACTTTAAGTCCCTTATCCAACCTGCCGCCGCTGTTTCTTCACATTCACCATTCTTGGATTTTTTCCCCCACATAAGAGCAGATGGTTAAAAGCTCTATCAAACGTCTACATTTTCCACAAAGATCTTTGCTACTGTCGTTCTTCAGCTGATGGAGAGCAACAGTTTGTATGATTATTGAAGCTCATGAGTTTCATCATGTAATTTCAGTTGGACCACTTTTTTCCAACATTTTTGGTTGCAATTACATGAGTAGCATTTAACTGAGCTACGTTTAGCCTAAGAAAAGAATTAGAATTTTTAAAAGTCTTAATTTTTTTGAACAAAGTTACAGGTGTCACAATTTTTGGTACCCATAGAGATTTTATGAATAAAATATAAAATCAAAGCAAGTTTTGATTTATATTTCACCTGTTTAAATCCTGAGTGTAGAAGAACTTTTACACTGTCATTTCATTCTGTTTCACTGGGGTATAAAGCTTTGGTAATATAGAGGCCAAGTTCCCTCTGTCATTCATCAACAGGAAAGGGCGATTTGAGAATAATCAAATGAAATGACCGCGAATAGATAAATGCCAAAAAAAATGTCCATATCTGTTGCAGGTGGTAGCCATTTAGACTTCACTTCCATACCAACATATTGTTTGGAGGGCATATCGAAAGCTTATTCTTTCATATATTCCCAAAAGTAAGCACCTGGATTTTGCTGTAGACTACTGGAACGTTGACTTGAACCAGGTTCTTTTGTCAGATGCGATGAAAAAACAATTAAGGTGGGGTTGGCCTAAAAAGAGAGATGATTACACAGAAGAAAGAGATCTGCACTTGATATTTTGGGGGCATTTTTGTATTTCAAAGGGCCTTACAACCTTGTTAACACTATAACGACGGCTAATTGTGCGTTTGACACAGTGCCCACAATTGACACAGTGCCCAGTTTCGCACAAGACGCTTCTTGATATGACGCTGCTGCTGTGTGTTCGGGCGTTTAGTCCTGCAGCCTGCCGGCAGACATCCACGCAAGCTGCAGCCAGCAGACACAGCGAGTGTCCAGTGGACTTTGGACCCAGATTCCATCGTACAGCGCCAGTCGCCGAAACAGAATCAGAATCGCGTTTATTGGCCGAGTGTGTGAGCGACACATACAAGGAATGTGATTCCGGTCGATGGTGTCTCTCAAGCACAACAGTATAAAACAACAACATGTAAAGATTCGTGTGTACATGTGCCTGCACCACACACACACGTCTCTTACAGAGCATGCTGCTGCTCCAATAGGCCAATAGACGCGATTCTGATTAAATTACGTCATTTGATGCTGTTAACCGTTCTAGGTGTTTGAAATTCCAAGATTATTCTGATCTTGTAACATTTAAAAAAAAAAACACACAAATTAAACACATTGTATTTTACAGAGTTCTAAATGTTTTCTTTGAATAAATGAAATTTCACAAGCAACACACTAGCCTAGTTTTGATGCATAGCATAAAAGTAAAAAACAATATATGCAGTGTTCTCGTCATTTTAGATGTCAAAACGGATTTGCGACTTCCGGTGTTTTCTCTTTTGTGGAAACCAGGTCCAAATGGCTCTTTGAGTGTTAAAGGTTGTCGATCCCCTAAAAATAGAGAAAAGTAATATTTTTGCTTTAGTTTACAGGGTATAATTGAAAACTGTAAGAAGTGCAAGTTGAGACTCCAGCATAGCTTGGTATAGCAGCCTAAGATAGGAAGGGCAGAGCCGAGGGGTAAGATAGACGTGAGAGCACCCTGAGATGCCAGCGCACCTACACTCCAACGCCCACAAACCTGAGTGAACGTGAGTGGCAGGACGGCAGCACCAGCATCCCAGTTTAGTAGAATTTTTTTCTGACAGGAAAAAATAATTACAGAAAACCTGACTAAACAAGTAGGTTTTTATCCTGGACTTAAAAACTGAGACTTAAACATTATTCGGAAGGGCATTCCAGAGCTCAGGGATTTTACATGAAAACTGTCTTCCTTTTACATGTGCGTCGAACAAAAGATCAGGGTCTATAGTGACACCAAGATTTTTTACACCAGAAATTAGAGAAGCTGAGCAGCCACCAAGATCAGCAGCTGGTGGCCCAGTGGTTAGGGCTTTTAGAAGAAGCATCTGTTTTGTCTGCATTTTCAGTCTTTTTAATCAGTCTTTTACATCAGGGGTGTCGAACTCCAGTCCTGGGGGGCCGTGGTCCAGCACGTTTCGGTGATTTCCCTGCTCAGTAACACCTGGTTCACATCGCCATTTAGTTGTTATGTTTAGAGAATGTGTTTGAGGAGGAGAAATATCAAACTGTGCTGCACACCGGCCCTCGAGGGCCAGAATTTGACACCCCTGTTTTACAGCTTTAATGCAGTCCTCAGTATTATTTAATCTATGTTTATCATCTGGGTTGGCAGAGACAAAGTTGTGTGTCATCTGCATAGCAGTGGAAGCTACTCCCATGTTTCCAGATAATCGTGTCTAATGACAGCATGTACAGAGTAAATAAAAAAGGTCCTAAGACAGAACCTTGCGGAAAAACGTATCTAACTTGGTTGAGTGCTGAGGATTCCCCATTAACTCTTACAAACTGATAGCCGTCAGTTAGCCAATGATCTAAACCAGGATAAGGCTGTTCCAGTGACTCTGACCAGGTTTTCCAGTCTGTCTAAATGAAGAGTGGTTGATGGTGTCAGTGTGACCACTAAATATCATTAGCAAAGGTAAGAGCAGCAAAACAATAGAATAAAAACAGTAGAATAAAAAGTACACTATACAAATAATACAAAAAACATAAATATAGACATGGGTGTGTATGTTAAACTTGTATATTTACATGGTGGATATATATTAATGCTGGGCATGGTTTTCTGCGATTAATCGCGAATTGTTATACCCAAAATTAAAGAATTAATTCAAAAATAGTGTATTGCGCACTTTTTTAAAGTACAGTAAGTCCCCGCTAATTCGTGGCTCATAGTTCAAAGCTTCAGTCATTTGCGAATTTTTTCTTGGATCCGAACTACTCATTTTTCGCAGAAACCGCAGATATCCTTTGCATTTTTTTTTTTGCTTTTTTTTCATGGCAATATATAATTTTTCATACATTTTGTGTGCTAAATTATAAAGGAAAGTATAATTTACTAATTTCACAACCTAAATATTAACATACACATTTAGCTACATTTCACGGCTGTTTCAAGATGGCGCCGCGGATGGCAGCCTCGGTACTGCGCTTTCGTACTTGCCTTGTTTTTGTACATTTGGTCACTCAGGCCACATTACTTTTTTCCAGAGATAAACTGCTAAACATCAGGCAGTCATCTCAAAATAGTTTTTATCCTTTTTTTCATAAACCAGGAAAAAAAATTTTATTATGGCCTTCAGTGAGACATACACCCAAAAGCCAACACACTGGTGCCGATACCATTTACAAGGTGATTCAGAGACTTCAATCTCTCTCCAGATGCTCCGTGTCTCCTCATGGGAGATTTTAATAACTGTAAACTGAGCAAAAATTTCAATCTCTATCAGTACATAACATGCCCAACCAGGAGAAAGAGGACTTTGGGTCTGTGCTATGGCTCAATAAAGGAGGCTTAGAAGGCCTCCCCTCGGGCCCCTCTAGCTTCATTGCAATGTCCATCTTACTCCTGTGTATAGACCAGTGCTAAAGAGGGAGAAAGTAAAAACCAGAGAGATCAAGGTGTGGAATGACGAGACTGTTGCCTAATTGCAGTGCTGTTTTAATTGTACAGATTTGACTGTCTTCATGGATTCTGCTTCAAATATTGATGAGCTGGCTGACACTGTATGCTGTTATATCTCCTTTTGTGAGGATACTGTTATTCCAAAAAAGCATGTAAAAGTCTATGCAAATAACAAGCCATGGGTCACTCAATCCCTGAATCAAGTGTTAATGAAAAAACATAACGCTTTTCACAGGGGATGAGTGTGAAAAAAGAGAAGCAATAAAGGAGCTCAGAGCAGAAATCAAGTGGGCTAAATTACAATATAAAAATAAGAGAATGACCGGTTTACATAGAACACAAAACAAGCCAATTTACATCCCAACTTATGAGAGAGATGGCGATCTGTCTGAAGCTTTGAACACTTTTTATTCACATTTTGACATCTATGACTTCTCAGATGAACTAAAGAAATTAACTGATGAGCAAGCGCTGGAAAAGTCCACTACAGTTTTAATTACACAGAAAGGTGTAAGGTCAGTACTAAAGAGAAATTAGGTCAATAAAAGTCCAGGACCAGGTGGGATAACTGGGAGATTGTGCTGTTCAGTACAGCTTTGTGGGTAGTTCACTGATATTTTTAGAATGTCCTTAGAACAAAGAAGGGTTCCAAAGACATGGAAGTAGTCTACAATTGTTCCAGTGCCGAAAGGCAGCATTACAAAGAGTTTAAATGACTTCAGACCAGTGGCACTGACCTCACTGGTCATGAAGTCATTTGAAAAGATTGTGAAAGGGTTGCTGTTGTTGATATAGGGCTAACGGGGGTAGAGGATGCCCAAATTACACTTCTAAACCTCCTGTAAAGTCATCTGGAAGGTCCTGGCACACATGCCAGGCTCTTGTTTTTAGATTTTTCTTCTGCTTTTAATACTATCCAACCACATGTTTTAGTCAGAAAACTATTAACAGAATTTACCCTCGAGAGTAATCTTGTGGTTTGGATTATGGATTTTTAAACAAATAGATCACAGAGTAAAAGTTAGTGGCCGTCTTTCAGAAAGGCGTGTCTCTTCCACTGGCTTTCCTCAGGGTTGTGTACTTTCCCCTTTGCTGTACTTCTACACTAATGACTGTAGAAGTCAGCATATAAACAGGCACGTCTTGAAATTCACTGACACGGTTATTGTTAGTTTACTTCATAAACATGATTCTCAGCATGAGCCAGTGATTGATGAGTTTGTCAGTTGGTGTGACAGGTTTTTTCTTCAGTTAAAGACCTCAAAGACAAAATATACGGTCATCGATTTTAGAAGAAATCAGTCTTGTTCTTCACCACTGACATACTAATGGAAGCTGCATAGAAATGGTTGATCTGAGCACAATACTGAGGTCATTTGCAAGAAGGGACAACAACATCTGTACTTCCTTAGGAAACTTAATTTGTTTAATGTTGATAAAGATGTTTTTATTTTACAAATCTTTTATAGAATCTGTTTTTACTTTTTCGTTTATTGCCTGGTATGGAGGCATCAGTGCTAGGGACAAAAACAATCTCAGCCATATTGTGAAGGTGGCTGGAAAGTTGATTGGCTGTCCACAGTTATCCCTACTGACCATTTATGAGACGCAGGTCATTCAGAAGGCAAGGTCTATATTGGACCAAGCCAGGTCTTGAATTTGCTAGGGAGTTCTGACGTTGATAACTTTGGCTCAGACAGTCAATGATGCATCGAACCACTTCTCTAAGCACTTTACTGGGTTGTTCTCGATGGATGGAATGACCTCGCCCTGAATTTGGAAACTGAACCTTCTGGTGAGTATACCATTCTCAATCACCAGACTTCTGGATTTCCTGGCCTTGAATGATATTCTTGCCCACGTGCTGCCTTATCTAAGGTTTCCAAAAAAACCCTCAGTTGTTGTTGTTGTGATGTCATCCATGAACCCTCGTATTGCCTCGTCCAGCATTGGGCCACGGGTTATATCTTTTACTGCCAAGGTTAGGAGGTTCATACTCATGATAAACAGGGTGAGGGAGATGGTACACCCTGTCAGAATCCCCTTTTGGAGATTGAGCCAGTGGTTGTGAACTGACCAGCCATGAATCTAAGTTTGATTCCTCCCTGGCTAATCATTGATTGTATGTTCCAGACACACTGAAAAGCCAGGGACAACTTTTTTGGATGGATGTGTTACAGCGGGGCAAAAAACGTATTTAGTCAGCCACCAATTGTGCAATTTCTCCCACTTAAAAAGATGAGAGATGCTGTTATTTTCATCATAGGTAAACCTCAACTATGACAGACAAAATGAGGGAAAAAAATCCAGAAAATCACATTGTCTGATTTTTAAAGAATTTATTTGCAAATTATGGTGGAAAATAAGTATTT
>JBBJLS010000032.1:6503899-6547342 GCA_037577275.1 Bryconaethiops microstoma | reverse complement strand
CACACACGCGCACACACACACACACACACACACACACACACACACACACACACACACACACACACACACACACACACTCTCATGGTTTACAAGCTCACCTCGATTAAAGATAAGGCTCCTCTTCTAGGTCACAAGATTGTGTTTCTGAAGAAGCAAAGACATCCTTTTTTTAAATTACAGATTATTTACAAGATAAACAAGTCCAGGGGTGTAACAGTGCCCCCAACCCACTCAGTTTATACTGTCTGTGTGTGTGGAATGTAAAAAAAAAAAAAAAATCTGTCATTTTTGAGCCTCGCTGAAGAAGAGAGTAGAAGTAAAATAGAAGAAACAGTCGCCATGATAAAGACCAGGGGGAGCGAGTATCAGTTCATGGTGTCCTTTCAGTTCACCGTAATGCACCCATATTGTTGCTGTCCAAAAAAAAGTCTCTAAAATTGTAACTCTGCAGGTGCTGGCAACGCTGTTCTTTACTTCTGATGTAAGTTACTGTGAAGCATTTTTATTGCAAGTAAATTTGGAGCATTTCTATTGGTTCATTCGTCATGATGTAAAAGGGTGTCTGCTGTGTTCCAACACTTGAAAAAATAAATGTACTTTCTTTTTCTCTGGACAGCGACCATATGTAAACCATTTTTCTACATTGGGGTAAGTATATGTGCTTTAACAACAACAAGAAAAACGATAAAAAACAAATGTGTACAATAACTTGGGATGAGAAACACAAAAGAAGACCCATTTCAGTACATACTCACAGTAGAAGCCAGTGGGTACAAGCCTCAGAATTGGCTTTCATTCTAAGCGTGTTTTGGGGGGGAAAGAAAATGCTTTAACATGCAGGAATCTATAACTACTTGCCATAATAGTGATTTTTATGGTTGTTTATGTCTTGCGGTAACAGATGTCTAGACATCTGGACCAAACCCATCTGTTTAGCCCATCCAGTGAAACACACACCACCTCAGAACAGACATTATTTAGATAGTGGTTCAACCAACACAACCGACACAGTGATCGATTGGTATGTTAACGTTGTACAGTGATACAGCAGTGTTGTTGAGGGTTTTACACACCTTAGTGCCACTTATAATAAAAACCAATAGACACTGGCTTCAACATCTGCCCACTAACTTCTACTGTAGGTGCTCCGCAGGTTCTGTTTCTTTACTAAGCACTGGAAAATTACTGTATTCCTTTGTTTTGGGTCAGAGGGTTGGAAAATGTGCAGCATCGATGAAATAACTGACAAATTAAATAACTATAAAACAACAGAAGACAAGATGACTTTTGAAACCTCCATGAACTCCATATTTCCATGAACCCCTACCGCCCCCCCCCCCAAAAAAAATTAAAAATCCAAACATTAACAAACAAACACACAAAATGCACTAATCCAAAAGTATAGTCATTTACACTGTGGTGGAGAAATCCACATGGCCCGACCCATTTACGAAGTAACTTTTTCCCATCTCACCTTGAATAATTGAATTTGGGTAGTTCATTCTGCGTAATGCGCTCATGACAGGCTTGATGGGCCATGAGCCTCCCTGGCTGGCAGCCTCATTAGAGAGAGCTGAAAGGAACTCTTTTGAGCTCGGCTAAACTTTAATTTGTTCGGCGATTCCGTCTCTCATTGCTCTGTTTCCCCCTCAATTCGACTTAATGAACACTTCTTATTTAATTACTTACTCTGGGAAAACGCCAACATTCATTTATCAAAATGTGTACACTTGATACAGTTGAGTCAATGCGAGCAATAATGGTTATTAATCACGTTGAGGCCTTTCAGCTTTTACATCAAATGCAACCGTGTCACAAATAAACAATGCTAAACAGTTCACCTCTAGAAGTTATCGCAGACGATGACAAAAGCATGGGCTTCGATTAGACGGGAATTATTTCAGACTCGCTGGCTCGTTGAGACGAATGGGCAAATTGTGTGGAAAGTTCAGACTCTAAACTTTCAACACATACCACATATGTTTGGAAGCAGAAGAGGGGATTGTGGAATTACATTTAAACAGTCCAGCAAAGCAACTCTAACACTAGACTTCTAAGGGTGAACTGAACAGGTGGGTAAGGACTTGAGAGAAAACACTTTAGTACATCATTATTATGTGAATGGACAAATCTCCACTCCACACACACCACAAAGGCTGCAGTCACTGCTCAGTGGAATATGAGTGGGATTTTCTGTTCTGCTGCTCAGCACATCCTGTCCCATATCCAGGTCTCCACAGAACAGTCTAGTCCTGTTTACGCTGGGGAGCATTTAGTCCTCCGGTGATGTCCACTGAGGACAGGGAGAGGGAGAGAGGGAGAGAGAGAGAGAACAAAATAGAGAGAGAGATAGAGACAGTAAGAGATAGAGACAGAGAGAGAGAGAGAGAGAGAGATAGAGAGATGATGAGAGAGAGAGAGATAGAGAGAGACTGAGAGGGAGAGAGAGAGAGAGAGATAGAGAGATGGAGAGAGAGAGAGATAGAGAGAGACTAAGAGGGAGAGAGAGAGATGGAGAGAGACTGAGAGGGAGAGAAAGAGACGGAGAGAGAAAGAGATAGAGAGAGGCTGAGAGGGAGAGAGAGAGAGAGAGAGAGAGAGAGAGAGAGAGAGAGATGATGAGAGAGAGAGAGAGAGAGACCGAGAGGGAGAGAGAGACTGAGAGGGAGAGAGGGAGAGAGAGAGAGAGATAGAGAGATGGAGAGAGAACGCGAGAGAGAGATAGAGAGAGACTAAGAGGGAGAGAGAGAGAGAGAGAGAGAGAGAAGTGGGTGGGTGTGCGAGTCTTTCCCCAGGTGGGGCTCACTATGGCAGGCTGATAGAGGGGGCTGCAGGCATGGAGGGGAGGAGGCTGGAGTTGGGGGCAATGCTGCGATCTCGTGCCCCTCGCCCCTCCACAGCCTGGGTCGCGGGGTCAAAGCCCATGCTAATGTGCAGAGGCTGGTGGGCCTGGCAGTAGTCCACAAGGGGCTGCTCGTACCTATAGAACGCCAAACGGCCCATCTGCTGAGGTGCCTGAGAGAGCGAGAGAGAGAGAGAGAGAGAGAGAGAGACAGAGACAGAGACAGAGACAGAGAGAGAGATTTTGAGTGAATATTGTAACACTTCTGTTATGTGAGAATGGATATCCCTCTGTGGTTTGCATACATTCTTAGAACAAATAGGAGAAAAAAACAATGCACAGCTTTGTGTGAGCCGTTATAAGGGAATTCTACTGATTTTTTTTCTCTGAAGTTCCACAAATTAAATGGTTGAGATGTAAACAAAGTCATTCAGAGTGGTTTGATGCAAAAAGCGCCTTTTCAAGAAACTTAATGATGCAGAATATTTCACTGCGGTGGCGAATGGAGCCAGATGTCTAAAGAATTTAATGAGTCTAAAATCTCCCTCACAGAAAGTTATTACACAAAATGGTTACAAATACACTGTCTGGTGTCTGAGATATTATTTGGAGGGTATTTCAAAAGAAGCTTTTGCCTGAAATATACTGTTGAAATCGTAGGGCATGTAGGACAATGCAATAGAATTCTTATTTGATCAGATTTCAAATAAATCAGTGTTATATATAAACACTCACTGATGGTTTTGGATGGTAAATAAAGTGGATATGGTATACATGCTCTAGACACATGCACCCCTAGTTCACCTAACCTTTGAATAATGAATTTTGAAAAATCAGTGGAATTCTCCTGTAAAGACAACACATTTTCCATGACTTTTGACACATCCAGTGTTTTTCTGGTTTAACGCTTTGGGGTCAAGAGCTACTCTCAAGTATTGAACTGGCTCCACAAGTATGTTCTTCCATAGTTGTTATGTGAGACTGGACAAGCTTTGAAAACCACTCATATAACCAATCAAATTAGAGTAGTCCCATACCAGCTTAAAACGCTGTGCTACTAAGTTGCAACTGGATTGTTGTAACTAATAGAAACCGTGCAGGTTGGATTGACTTTACAATATCAGCCCCAAATTAATAGGTTTGAACCGATAGCCTCAAGTCTACACTTTTTCTGTCTGTTTTGATTGTCAAAAGAAGACAAAACATGGCAATTTTTTGGGGGGCCTGAGTGACACAAGCGTATTTCATGCAAATAGGGAAGAACAGACTGTTGAACTAGATACCAGCCTAATGCAATATCTTATTTAAATATAGTAGAAATAATGAACAAGTAAAGCTGTAAAGGAAAGGACACTCTCAGAGGATCCATATGAATCAAACTGCTGTAAATATACATTTTTAACGAGATGCAATTACTCGTCAGTGAAAGGAATTTTACATCTCCAAACCAAGAGAACAGGGATTGCTTGATCAACTGCTTTGCCCAAATACTTTTTTTACCAACATTAATGACTGCACTAATGAACCTTCATTAGCACGTTAATAATGTTCTGTAAGACACACGGCTCAGGAAATGAATGGAAAGTGATGAGTCAGGGTCTAGATGATTAACACCACATACATCCTTTTTTCTGTCAACACCAACTCCAATTCATCTTTAGATATGTTTGGAAAAGATGCTGATAGCATCATTTAAAGGATTAATTAACATTATGATTAATGAATGACTCTGTGTGGAAATTGTTCCATCCGGGATATGCCTGATAAATCATAACAACATAATATTAAATGGTTACAATAACGTTATTAATTGAATTTAATTAAATTATCCATGCATATGCCTTGTATTAAACACAACAAATACATAGACACTGTGTTCTATTTAAGTGTGAGATGTGTCTAATAAAGTGGACAGTAAGTGGAGACCACCATCCAAATGATCCACCATGCAAATGGTACCTACTCACTGGTGGTCTTGTGGGAGTCCTGACTATTGACAAACAGGGAAAGGGGCCTAACAAATGAAAGTGATGGACTACAGTGAACGGTCAACGATCCTATAAATATTTACCTATATTATTTTTAAACCAGCATCTCTATGAGTATGAGAATCATTCCATGCCAGAACCTCATTCTGCTTTATGAGGTACTGATTAGTGATCAAATCTTATTTAATGAGGAAAAGCCTAAAAACACTACTGTAATCAACACTCTCCTCTTGCAATGTGACCAGTTGAATGGCAAAACACTATTAGAAGTACGTCAAAGGTAATTATTGCCGTTTTGTGAACAAGAGATTTGTTTTCTTTGAATTATTCAAGTTCTGTAAACACTGCATCATTTCTCTTATTTTGATGTACTGTAATTTTCTTTAAAATTATGCTTTAAAGAACAATATTTTCATTTAGAAATTAGAAGAAATATTGTCAGCAGTTCTTAAAAAGCTGTTTAGTTCAATACTTGCACCTATAAAAGATAAAACCTGAGAAACTGAACATTTTTACAGTGGTCTCTTTTTTTCTGAAGCTCTTTTCTGAAGCTCTGGTCAAACTACATGTTTTGATAGAAAATCAGGAAAACATCATTTAAACATGGGTGTTCAAACTTTTGCAGAAGAGCGTATCATTTCAACAGACATACAACAGTTGGCATATTCAGTATATAATGTTTAACTGCTAAAGTAGGATAAACTTTCAGTACATGAGAACTGGACTTGAGCAAATGACCAAACGCAGGCACAAATTCATACGTAATATTCAGCGAATGCGATATGACAAACCCCGCAAATAAATGAAACTCCAGGAGTCGAACCAGAATTTCATAAAAATTACATTTCCGAAAGCAGAAATTTGTGGTTTCTTTGAATCAATCATACATGAAACAAGAATGCCCCACTTTCATGATACGAATATAATCAGGCGAAAAAAAAAGGCCTGTGTATCACAGAGTCCATCAAAACATGACAAAGCTGCTTCCCACTAGACTGTCATCACTATGCCACATTAAGACATGGCAGATTGATAGCGAGTGAAACTTTTGAGCAGCTTTTGTTCTTTACAGGTCCTGAGCAGACAGTTTGCAGTGTTCAGAGGGGATTAATGAAAAGTGTGTGATGTGATTTGCATAACCGAATTGCCTCTGTGATTTCTCCTTCTTTGCACACCTCCCCATAGGTATTGAAACATTCCGAAACATTCTTTGAAACAAACTGTCAGGCGGCTGTCTTCTTACCAGGAATACAAAGAGCTCACCGAGCAACAGTACGCCACAGCCTGACACGCACTAAACGCAGGATACGCTTCTCTACCTGAGAATACAGCCCCTGCCTGTAAGCTTAAAATGAAATCAACCTAATACAGAATTACCATATGTAAATGTATGTAGAATGCAGATCACGCCGAGTGTTTGTTTAGAAGCAAGGCGGAAACAAGTTTTTAAAAAGTTTCTTTAACTGTAAGAGCCCCTGAACATGACAGGAAATAAATTTCAAAAATCACTGGCAATGGAAAATTGACTCCAACACGTGTTAGCCTCCAGGTAGACAGTTTGTCCACATAGGGCCATGGCATGACATATTTTACAAGGGGTATATCCTCATTCTTTCATCCAGGTGGAAAGAGATTTTTAACAATACTGTCAATCTAACATCATTTTGCATGTTGATAAAAAAGTATTCGTCATGTATCTGTCAGGTGTAGTTAAAGATGTCTGTTACTGTGAAATAAAGTTACAGGGCAAAATAATATATCTCCATAAAGACTGGCCTGATGACATGCTGCCTTTATTTGGAAAAGCCAATTAATATTTAAAACTCAGATCATATTAATAAAATCTGATTTCAACAAATAAAAATGGTATAAAATAGTCTAAAACCGGTGTTTGCTCTCCAACACACTCGTCGCTCAGCCACTCTCCGGGCCCCCCGCTCTCGGTGAGTTTTCCCCATTCGCCTGAAAGTTCTCCCGGGTTCAAAGATCTTGTGTTTTTTTCCCCCGTTTGTTTCTAAAACCTAAAATAAAAGAAATTTGGGCATTTTTGTTATTTTTTGGCATTTGCATGTGATGCTGTTTTTAAACCCCTATTAGTAGTTATTATGATTACACATTTTTAAAATTGTGTTTCTACATGACATAGGACCACCAAATAAAGCTCAGCATGACGTCTGACATCTCAGGCATCAATACAAACTGGGGGAGCTTCCATATAGCGAGCTGTTTGGCTGTATGACGATGATTTACCATTTGTTCCACTGCCAGTACAGATCTGTGCCTCTGGCGTTCTAAGGGTTAAGGCTTTTATATATAAACAGTGGGCTTTACATTTTTTTTAATAATAGATCTACAGAACCAGGTCAGCAATTCACACAGCTGAGAATATTCCAGTGACCAGCATTAGTGTGATATAGTGAGCTGTTTGTAAGCATAATGTTACCACATTTTAACAAATCACTTACGGTGTGAACTGCATGTTCTCAGCGAGTAGTCTGGTTCACCAGAATACCAGCATGGAGGGAATGCTACCGTTTACCATTTGCCATTCTGATGCTACTTGAAGGAGATGTTGTGCTTAGTCAGACTTACATATGTTTTATGTCATCTTCTTTCTCCTTCATTGTCAGAAAATGCTTCCGGACTTCACTGCTTTTTCAGCTTTGAGTCATTGTTCTTTTTCTTGGGTCAGTGTTTCCCAATCCTGGCCCTGGAGGCAAACTGCCCTGCACATTTGAGTGTTTCCACTGCTCCCAACACGCCTGATTCAACTAATCAGCTCATGATCAACCCCTTACTGAGCTGCTGTGGGTGTGTGAAAGCAGAGAAAGCACTAAAAGTTGCTCTCCTCTCTTAGGGAACACAAGTACGGCTCCTTCTTAAAGTTCAGTTAAATTGCTTCTCTCTTAAAGTCGTGAACTCTATTTTTGAAGAAAATAAAAAATAAATTAACTGTGAAAATATTAATTCATATTTTTTAATTGGTAAAATAATTAGTGATGGTGAATAATTGATACTAATTTCAAGTGATAACAATGTTGTGATTCTACTGAAAATGCTATACTACCCAGAATGGCTCTCCTGTAAAATCTCACATGCCGTAGACCCTAAAAACAGGCCCTAGAAACAGACCCCAAAAATCTCAACCCAGCCATTTAAAACAACCCAGCCATTTCTGCATGACTGCATGCATAGCTTACACATCATTTATTAAACATAAATTAATCATTTTTGGATCAGATTCCACAGGCATATTGAGCATATGTTGTGACCACTATGCCTGAGTGCACATGCTCGCAGACCACTGCTGAACGAGAGCTCATTTTGGATGCAAGCACAAGGCCTTCCAGGTTCTGTAAAGATTTGGCACAAAGGGTCAACTAAACTCCACATCATTTGCACGTTCATCCTATCACATGCATATAATATCTATTCATCACTCTGGCTGTTTGAGGTAGTTTACAGTAGCCCTGCTCATACCATGCATCCACAATTAGTTAAATACTATTGTAAAAGCACAGATTTTTTTCCCCCCCTACATCGATTGAGTTTGCTGAGAACTTTCCGAAACCATTCGATATGGAACAGGATTGTTTTCATAATAAACAGTACAAACAGACACCCACCAGTTTCTTCAAAGCCTTGCATGCAATGAACCATGCCGATATGCCAGCTGGGCATACTGTATTGCAAATTTTATACACTGATCAGCTATAATATAAAAACCACCTGCTTACTGTTGTGTAGGCCCCCCTCATACTGCCACAACAGCTCTGTTCCATCAAGGTATGGACTCCACAAGATCTGTGAAAGTGTGGTGGTAGCAAGAGAGTAAGTTTCAAGGCCTTCGTGGATTGAACTAATTTGTTTAACAGATCCCACAGATGCTTGATTGGTTCGAGATCTGGGGAATTAGAGGCCAAGTTACGCAAACCATTTCTGAACGTATTTTTCAGCATGTGTGGCACATTTCCCTGCCATTAGGGAATACCCTTCTCTTGAAGGGGAGTACTTGGTCTGTCACAATGGCAGCAGGATGGCCTAGTGGTTAGGACGTGGGCCCTGCAATCAGAAGGTTTTGGGTTCGAAACCCCACATTCCTATTGTCATCACTGAGGTACCCTTGAGCAAGCTATCATCCCCACACACTGCTCCCCGGGTGTCCCTCGTTGGTGGCAGCCAACTGCTTCACTTGGTCAATGGGTTAAATACAGAGAAAGAAGTTCGTGCTGTGGTGTGTTCATGCGTGACTATAAGGGTTGATAAGTTAAACGTTTAAGGTTTCCCAGCAGAACATTGCTCAGAGCAACACACCTGCTTGCTTGCCTGCCTCTTATAGTCCACCCTGGTACCACCTCGACCCCAAGTAAGGGACAAACACACACCTGGTCGTCCAAATGAAAAGGATATGTGATTCATCAGACCAAGCAATCTTTATCCATTGCTAGATGGTCCAGTTCAGATGCTCATGTTCCCACCGTAAGTACTTTAAGTGGAGGACAGGGGTCAGTATGGGCCCGTCTGTGGCTACAGAGCACCATAAACAGTAAGATGCAAGAAGCAATGAAATTTCACTATCATTGCCGGCAACTTTTTATTGAAGCTTTCTCTGTGGAATCAGACCAGAAAGGCAAGTCTTTGCTTTACATGCACATCAATCACCCCTAGACATTCTGATTCATCACTGAATCACTGATTGTCCTTCCTTGGGCCACATTTGGTAGCTACTAACCACTGCACACCAGGAACACTTCTTAAGACCCATCACAATTTCGCCCTCGCTCAAATCCTTACACTTGGCCATTTTTTCCTGCTTTCAACATATCGACCTAATCCCAAATATATCACACCCCTTAACAGGTGCATTGTAACAAACACAATCAATGTTTTTGAGCTCACCTGTCATTGGTTTTAATGCTGTGGCTGATGGGAGTACATAAACATATTCCAGCATCTAAAACGAAAGACACATCTGCTGTATTTTTTTTTTTCCTTCATAGCATAGATATTAAATCAAGCAAGAGTCTCTTTTCATATTTTGGGTCATAAGATACTCCAAAACGAATAGCAAAAAGCAGCTATTTATGACGCACCGATGCTTAAACTATTCATGGGGTGCGTGCAGAGACAATCAACATGCCAGCCTCCGTCGCACAGGATCTGCCTGCATCTAAATCTATTCCCTGAATGGGACTTCATCTGTTCAAGCATGACAGTAACAACAATGGAACGGGTGATAAGAAAATATTCAAGTGTATGTAAATGTATTCCTCCTCAAGCATTGTTTTACATGTCCTCATTATGTCCTCTTTGAGAACGCCGTACACCTGCCACAGGACAAATTGTAAATAATTGCTGAATGTAAACAGGAATGGTGGCGCTAACTTGACATAAAGCCGCCGTCCTGGGATGAACTTTACAGGCCCGAGGAGCGTCATGCATGCCTGCCAAGCTAAGATGAACAGAGATGTTCATTGTGCCAGGGACCTGTAGGCATCAGGAATGAAGTATCATAAAAAGACTTTTTAAGTGCAAGAGCAAGACCATTTCGCAAAAGAAAACCTATTCCTGTTGTAGATGCCATCAATGTGCTGAACTAGGCCGAGTTTTTGAAATGAAATACATTTATTTTTGTGTAGGTTTCCGAAATGGAAGAGAAAGCAAATCAGTTCAGTCTGAGCAGAATCAATATTAAGAACAGACATTTCTGTTCTTGTGTTCCAACCCCAACGTAATGAACCGCATGGAACAAAAGCTGACAAATTTTGGTCCTTTACTCACTGTCGTCAGTGCTGGAACACGATGATGCATCTCCAAAAAAGTTATTTTACAAAAGTAGGGGAAAGAAAGTTCTTAACTTTCAAAGTGAGTTAATGGAATGAAATCAATTTAAGACCGTTTCAATTGGTCCATTTGATATGAAAATTTGATATAGTGTAATGGACGTGCTCAAAAGTAAAAAATTCCAAAGATGGAGATACAAGACCTCAGTGGTGATATACAATATATATACTTGTGTGCAATTGTGTGCAAATGTTTTGGGCACCTGCTCAAACGACACATTCCGTTGACATGAAGTGTAAATAAGTAAACATCCTTTACAGCAGAGGCGCACAATTCTGGCCTTTCGCCATTCCAAACACACCCATTAGAGCTGGAAATGAACAAATTATTTGAATCAGGTGTGTCTGAGCAGGGAAATCAGCAAACTGTGCAGGACACACACCCTCCAGGACGGGAGTAGTCTCCCCCCTGCTCATGCACAGTTAGTGTGTTAAATTTCACATATTAGATAAAAGTAAAATGTAAAACGAGGCTTGTGCAAAGGTTATGGAACATTTTATATTGAAATTCTTTGGAGCACCCGTTTTGAATCAAGGTTTTCATGCAATGCTTCATTTTTGTCAGAATAATATGAGCTAATGTTCAACCATGCCAACATATATATTCTAAGACATATATAGCAACATGATTGCAGCTCTAATGTACTCTCTGTAAATAACCAAACCCATATGAACCATGGCAACCTACCTTTCTATATCTGTTAATCAAGGCAAGTAAAGGTCATTAAAAAAAAGCTGTCAACAATGTTATTTTTTGCATTTCTTTGTCGTCCAACTCTCATTTGTAAATAATGTGCATGTTAATTACACTTCAGTCAGTCGAAAGAAATTGAAGCAATATTCAGGTCGCCCACATAGAACAACAGGCAGAGAGGTAAAAAGAAATAACTTACTTTCTCAAAATGGTTGTAAAGCGTATAGCTGTGACATGCTGTACATGAACTAGAAAAAGCAGCATCAAAAGAGATCGCTTTTTTTTTTTCCCATTCGATTTTTTTCCCCTCCTCCCTTCCAACCAGAGATGAAGATACACAAACCACCAGTGTTACTTGCACTTCATCTTTCTATTCTCTCTGCGCCCTGTGCTGCAGGAACTCACTGCGTTATGTTTTGCCTGCAGTGAGAAGGCAAAAGGTGGCGCGAAGTGAAAAAGTAAAAAACAGATGCTTTTTGACTTGCAAAGGAAAAAAAAAAAAAACAAAACAAAACAAAAAAAATACATTGTACTGGCAACTTTTTTTATGATCATGAATAGGGAATGGAATTCTCCAGAGGCCCGGCTGACAGTCATATTTGATAGGTCCCTATTCTCTGCGTGCCTCAGAGAGGCAGTATTAGCTGCCTTGCATTTGTGCGTGGGAGTCCCTTTAGAGACTAGCACATTGCAACAACTTTCCAATTTTAGCAATCTGTCACTGACCAGTCATAAACTTCACATCTAGATGGACGCGCATGTGGATAATGATTAACGCTGAATGCAAATTCGGTTAGAAGCAAAACAAACTGTCGCTACTGCTGCCGTGACAGAGTTTTGAATAGGTGTGCAAGCAAACAGAGTTGTTATTGTGGACTGGCACCCTTAAGCAGGCATTTGCATTGGATTTACATTGCACTTGCAAATGCTAAAACAACTACATGCTCACGGGAAAGCCGGGTGAAGCAGAAAATGACCTTCTTTTTTTGGTGGGGGTGGGGGGTCTGCGGGTAAATCAAGGTCACATTTTGATGCCACCCTAGACAGAAAGCCCACCTAAAACCTCTATGACCCGAGCCATGAAGATTAACCACAACAGTCAGTAAATCAACAACCATTTATTGTGAACATCTCTTTGTCCGTCCTGACCTACAGTATTAACCATGTTACATTTTCACTGATAAAAAAGGGGCTTTAATCTAGGATATCGCCCTGACCAGGGCATGATTGCGTGGTCAGTGTCAGAAATAATCGGACGGACTCCTGAAGAAAACATTACTCAACATTGGGTATTTCATCTTCAATCACATCCATGTGCTTGATTTGTGTTGGACACACCACAGCTCAGAATAAACTGCGGCTTAAACAACAAATAGTGACAGCGTGGCCTCAAGTTGTAAGAAAACATTCGCATGTATACATGACATTTGCTAATAATATTCCAGCAAAACTGTGTACTCACCAAACATGTGACTCAGAACCAAATCAGGCAGTCCCTCAGTAACCAAAGATAATTACAAGTCTACAGTCCGTGCTTTCAAAAACACATTTTGAGGTTCTGGGATGAATGCACTGCTGCTCAAAAAATAAATAAATACATATATTTAATATATAAATAAACAAATATATATATATATATATATATCGTCTATCTGTCTGAATAATGCCCCAATTGTCATTATCTTTACTATTTTATGAGAGCTGTCTACACTGGCAGCCTTTCTTAGTATTGCACAGGGGACGGCAAGGGAGTGAGGGGAGAGATTTGTGCCTTAATTTGGGTCAACTCTAGGCCCACGCGGGATGGAGCGACAGAACCCTGCCGGATCTAATCGCAAAACACATATGTCGAATCGCTATTTCGCTCGAATTAATTGGCCTAATTATTCTTGCTACAGAAGTGGCCTGTCAGCCTGGCCCCTGCAAAGACACACGCTTTTATAAGTGCATTTAGAGAGATGGAGGCCACCTGTCAGCTTGACAGGTTAGGCCCTAATTGCTTTAAATGCAAGTACATGTAAATGGTCTGCGGTGGGGAGAGAGGGGAGAACTAGAGGCCGCAGGGGATGCGGGGCAGTCAGACTCGCCCACAGACGGACGAGGAGTACAGACAGGCGCCACAAAACAGGAGCCAAGCAAGCCTCACCACAATGCAGGCTGCATTCTGACAAATGCCTTTCGCTTGGCAAGCACAATGGATAGAAGAGAGAAGAAACAGCCCATCCCAATACTCAAGCTGACTTCTAGGGTGATCAGGGTTATTCAAATAAATTTGATTACTCAGTATGTACCATGAATTTGTGTAGACAATTTACCTTATCTGGGAATTTTACATTTAAATGTTAACGTATTAAAGACACATACGTATTCGTATGTTTTACCACATTCTGGTATATTTCAAGGATACACTGAAATTTTGTCCACATGCAAGAGTTTAGGCAAAAAAGACACTTTTGGCCTTCAGCAAAGAAACAAAATCGAAGCTTTTACAAATCATTTAAATAATAACGAAAATGGAAATTTTAACTGTTCCCTTTGCTTTCATGAGCTGGTCAGCACAGATCTACTTTACATTTGCAGCATTTTGCAGATGCTCTTATTCAGTGCAACATGCATGGGTACTTTGTAGTCCACAGAAAACATGTCCCTTACACTCGTAACCCTTTTTCGTTATTTGTATTAGCTATGTTAGTTTATGACATGAACACGAAAGTTCTCAATGAAGAGAGTCTCAGCAGTTCTGATGGCCAGGGAAAGTTCACTCCACCTCATCGATGCCAAAGCTGAGAAAAATCTTGATGTATGTCTTTGATCTTTGAGAAGAGGTGGATCAAGTCAGGCTGTGCTTGATCCTCTAAGAGGGCAAGCTGTGACCGATGGCCTAAATAGTTTTGAGATGACAAGTGTCTGAGTGGTGTCAGGAATGAGGACATTCTTCTGATGTTAGAAAGAAGGTACCTGCATGTTTTGGAGAGACTGTTAGATGAAAATGAGAGCTCCTCATCTAGGAGAACACCTAGGTTTTTTGCTTTTGATGTGGGAGTAAAGACAGCATTTCCAAAAGTGATGACCATGTTAGGTCTTGGGGATGCATCTACTGTGATGTACAGAAGCTCTGTTTTGCTGGGATTTATCTTCTTGTTGATGTGCTGCCATCGAGGATGAAATTTCATACCGACATGCAGACGTGGGCTGAGATCTGAGATTTACTGTGAGGAAAGGAGAGGATGAGTTGAGTGTAATCAACATAAAAGTGATGTGAGATCCTTTCCATATTTGGTAACTGCAATCCTCAAGGTAGGACACAATAAATTGCTGAGCAGAACCAGTGATTCCAACTTTAGAGAATGAAGCCAGGACAATCTGATGGTGGACAGTATCAAAATTCACAGAAAGATCTAGTAGAATTGGAACTAAAGACAGTTTAGCTGTTTTGACTGCATGAAGCTTCTCACTGACAGTTAAAAGTGCAGTTTCTGTGAATGTGCTGCCTTGAATCCAGACTTGCTTGGGTCATGAAGCCTATGTTGTGATAGAAATAGGTTGAGTGGGTTATATACAGAATGCTCCAGAACTTTGGAGAGTAGTTACATTAGTGATGTCTTTTAAGGATTGGTGGGACTACAGCTGATTTGGATGCCATTGGAATATGGCCTGTTTCCATAGAGCTGTTTATTATTTCATGAGTTATTTAGAGAAGCAGATCTGAGGATATGGTCAGAAGTGTGGGTGATGGGCTTGGATCAAGTGGTGATGTGGAACGGTTGCAGGATGTCAAGAGATACATAACCTGTGGAAAGTGGGATAAAGTGGATTGAGAGTAGGAGAGAAAAAACTTGTCAAATTTTTAATCAAAGGTGGAAAAGTCCTCCAAGGGGGATACAAGAAGGTGCAGGAGGAGCAGGAGGTTTGAGAAGTGAAGAAAATGTGGCATAGATTGTGAGGGATGGATGCACATTTTTCTAGCTTGGCTTTGAAGAACGAAGACTTTTCAGCAGATTTTTCAGTGGTGAACTTTGATAGAAAAGAATGATATGAGAGGAGGACAGACTTAATATGATTTCGTCCATCTTCTTTCTGCTGTTCTCCATTATCTTTGATTGTTGTGGAATATGTCAAATAGCCATGGTGAGGGATGTGAGCCTCGTGTCACCCTAGAAGACAATGGACAATGGACAAATTTGGTTGAATGAGTAGGTGGACATAGGAGAGAAGGGAATTGGTAGCCACTTCCACCATTGAAGGACAGGATGGAGATGTTCCAGGTGGAGGATGGTAGAGTAAAGAGCAGGTAAAGAAAAGGAGCAAAGAATCTGACTAGCAGTTGAAGGGATGGTGGTAGAGTGGTTGGGTATGTCTGGAGAGAGAATGTGAAAGACAAAAGATGTTTAGAGAGATGAAGAGGGGTAGCTAAAAATGTTGAGTCCAGGAGTGGCACTGGTGAATAGTGAAGAACTGCTACCCATGTTATGAGCTGGAGGAGACTTGTTGAGCTACAGAGCAAAAGACAACAGAAGTTCAAGGATGCCACAACTATGCAGCTTGTCGGTTTGAGAGGTTGAAGTCACCAAGAAGAAGGAGTGTAGAGTCATCATCTGGGAATGAACTGAGGAGGGTGCCCACTTTTTCAACAAATGTTCCTACTGCCCTGGGGGGACGATATACAACAACAATGTGGAGTCTGGTGGGATGAGTTACAGTGACATAATGGAATTCAAAAGATGAAATATTGAGGTGTGACCAGGGGAAGTGTGAAGCATCATTTGTGGGAGAGAAGCAGTCCTGTGCCCCCTCCTCTTCCAGTGTTGCGAGGGGAGTGTGAGAAAGCAAAAGCAGAGTCGAGAGCTGCTAGTGTTGTTGAATTCTCAGGTTTCAGTAAAAGCCAAGAAGTGGAATGAATGGAAAGTATAATCCAAGTTTCAGTAAAAGCCAAGAAGTGCAATGAGTGAAAAGATGCCAGACCAGAGATGAAATCTATCTTTTGCACAGCTGATTGACAGTTCCATAGTCCACCACATATTAAACGTAGAGAGAGGACAGAGAAGAGAAGGATGCAAAAGGAGCATGCTTTCTAGGAGTGATGAGAAAGATGTCTTCTAGGAGTGTGGTATGTATGTACAGGTACTGGAAAAATGCACATGTTAATGAACACAGGAAGACAAACAAAAAGTAAAGTTGGTTCCTAGCTTAGTTAAAACAAAAACAGATACAAGAAAAAAAAGTGCAGGTTAGCTACAGTGCAAATGGTAGGCCACTACAGAGGATACAGATGCTGCCTGTAATAATACCTACTGAACCCCAGACTAGGTGAAAGTAGTTCAAACTACAGGATGGCTGACTAACAACTAGTAACTCAAGATAGCTAACTCCACAGCAACGTAGACACTTTGCTGTGGAGTTTGAAGGCATGCAACTTCAAACAAGCTAAACTTACTAGTTGAAGAAAGCTCAAGTACACCACACAAGCAAAAAGTGGCAGCAGATTAACAGTGAAAATGGCAGCAGTATAGAACCTATCCCAAATTCTTTGGGGAACTTTAGACAAATGATCGGTAATCACTGTATATTTAAGAGGGTGTATACCACCCAACAACTTTACCACTATAGGTTTGAACACTTAATAGAGAGAACACAGTAAAATATGTGAAGCAGAAAGGAAATTACACCCAAGGCCACCTGAAGTCAGTTTTTGAAATGATTAAAAACAAAAGTGTTAAAGAGGGAATTTCAAATAAAAAAATGATTCATTCAATTATTTGTCTTTCAATGAATTCATTCTATGTTGTCAAGGATGCTGGATTTCATGGTATGTATTGTAGCAGGTTTATTTTATTTAAACTATATACAGTACAATACTGTGCAAAGGTCTTGATCAAGCCCTCATTTCTTCATATTTTACTTCCAAAGAGTCAGACTTTTTTTTAATGCTGTTTTAAAGGAATTTCACAGGCTCTCACTTTTAGTCCAGACCCTGAACCTGACTAGTTTCAGAGGAACATTTTTTTGTTTTTTAAACCACATAGTGACCTACGTACGGATCTTTCAAGCATAATAAAGCCATCTCACCTAAGGCATGAAACAGGGAAGAAATACATGGCAATGATTCCAGATGATCAGGCACATGATCAGTATTCTGGTGGTGCTGAATGCTGTGCGGTTGGAACACATTAATCTAAACATCTTTAAGCACTTGCCTGTTGCAGCAGAACATTTGTTCCCAACTTTTAATCTACTAAATATGCCAAAGATAAGACAGTTTGACAGAAATAAAATCATATTTTTGCATCAACAAGGTGATTCAAAGCCAAATGGCTGTGGCTCAAGACCTTTATATATCAAATATATATCAAAACTCAACCAAACTCAGCCAAAAGCAGCAAACAATAAACAAAAACAGTTGTTTAATCAGGAATGACCAAATCCAGTCTTGGAGGGCTGAGCTCCAGCGCAGTTAAGTGATTTTCCTTAACAGGTGAGTTGAACACATCTTGTTCAACTCACCTGTTAATTGCCAGGTTTAGTTAGTGTGTTTGAGGAGAGGACCTACCAAACTGTGCTGGACACCGGGCCGCCATGACTAGATTTGGGCCTTCTTGATTTGTCCCTTCTCTAGAGAACACAGTTCCACTGGTCCACAAAACCAATACCGGGGGACTAGTGGTAGGATACTTGCCTCTGGAGCAAGAGGTCGTGGGTTCAAATCCTACCTCCAGCACACCACCACTGGGTTTCTGAGCAAGACTCTTAACCCCAAGTTGCTCCAGGGAGACTGCCCCCTGTAGTTAGGGAATGGAAGTCGCTTTGGATAAAAGCGTCTGCTAAATGCCGTAAATGTAAATATATCACACTAGGGTGTTCCATTCTATATAGAGATAATACACCTGTCTAAGTAAGAGATATTTTTATGGCTCCTTTGTTTATTTTTTAACAATGCATTTTGGAATCTTTTTCTTCTTAACTTAATTATTAATCAAAATAATAGGTAGACGACTTCATCAATAGTCAAAGTAATAGGTTGATCACTCAATTAGTGACCTAATCGATATTGGCATCCATGTTTGCTCCCATTGAGAAAGACCTCTCCAATGAGGCTTAAATTAATGAACCCACTGCAAAAAAAATTAATTCATAAATATGATCAAATTCAGTGAAAGTAATCCGCTGGTTGCAAATCTTTAAAGCTCTTTAATTATTCAGTAATTGCAAATACGTGTTGTTCGAGCTCATACGCTTGTTTTTGGCTCATTCGAGCACTTCCGAACACAGCTCAAGGAGGTGAAGCATTTTATGTTTCTAATACAACACTATTGTTAAACATTCATCTCACTTTATGCTTAACTGGTTATGTTAATAGGATTTCAACTCAATTTATTCAAGTGCTGATCAATGGCACGCAATCATTGCACCTCATGCATTATGTATTTTAATGGGAACCTACTTGCTTTATAGCTGCATGGCATAAGGTTAGCCGGCCCAATAGGTGCAACTCCCGAAAGACCAATTTCAACTTGAAACACTGCTTTCTATCACTTCACAATGAGCAACAGCTGAAAAGTGGTGCCACTTTTTGCCTGTGGAAAATGATTACTTCCCCTTATCCTTAACCTCAAATGATGATGAGCTATCGTTGCATAAATGGCTAAGAGAACATTTTATACTCGGCTGAGAGTGAAGGGGAGAGAAGGAGAGAGGAGAGAGTTTTCATTTACCACGTTCAAATAATTGAAAGGCAATACGGCAGCCGGTATGGCATTGCAAACAATTTCGACATCCTGTTCCTGTATTTTGAACGTGCCGCATTGCCCTCATGTTGTACATAAATCCCGACTATTACGTAAAATGTGTGCCCAGAGTATTACTAGTGGATCTCTAAGAACTCATTCAGTGTTTAGTAAATCCGTGATGTGAGGAGCAGCACCGTCAGTAGGTCATATGGAGATGGGTGTTACTGGCTTCAATTCGTTATTGCCTTTGGCTTTCAGGGTTGATGAAGAGCGAAGCAGACTCGCATCGCTATGGAAACATAGCCCATTATAGGAAATACGAAAAACCCTACCTCTCTTTACGAGAAAGGCAAAGGCATATGTGGTTATATCACAGCCATGACAGTATTTTAGTCTGTATGTAGATTGTATCAGGATCTACACTGTGTGGGTTGGCAGTATTTTCCAGTAGGTCAGATACAGGAGGAGGCACCGTCTGTAAGAATATAGGGGAGCTCCCAGCCTGAGACCTGCAACGAGATGTGTACTAACAAGCAGCAAAACAGGCATTTCTTGTATTAAAAAGCAAGCTGCTCGTCTGACAGGTCAGTATTTAAAGTCCACATAGCTAGCTTGCTTGCTGGGGGACATTTGTCTCTTTCCTTTGGTGGATGTCATGCGGCAACTGTCTTCGAATCTCATGAAACATTTCTATCACCCTGCTTTGCAGGAGAAATCAAAATGATTGCAACCTTGATTCCTTCACCGCCGGCAATGTAGGCTGGTTGGATTCCGCTTTTAAGTGCAGTCGCAGAGCACAGAACACATTTTCTTCTGAACCCTGAGCTGCAGCTAGAAGTTTAGTCCCACATCACAAACCGCACTCGTGCCAAAGAAAGGAGGCCGTCTGACTATATAAGATTCAATTCTCAGAGTAAAATAATGAGCCAATGACTGAATTAATGAACAATCAACCCCCGATCCAGTGCACCATCCCTCTAAACAGGGCCTTTCGAAAAGCAGCGAGCACCACAGCAAGGTGGCTAATGCACTTGACTTGTTGGAAATTGGTGGCCTGCCTGCTCCGATAAAGCATAGGAGGGGGCGTCTAAAATCTGTTGGAAAATCACTTAGTCGACAATAAAAGATCCCAGCTGGAAACTGGAGTGAGAGCTGTAAAGATGCACTTGTCTTCGACACAGCTTGAGCTCCAGCCAGCCATTTTAACCGGCGCCATCCGTCTCTCCTCCAGGTAATGCAATTAGGTGCCACTAATATCTCGAGACGCTCTTCAAACTGCAAATGTATTTTGCTAACCAGCAAACCATAATAACCAGCGACAACATTAAAAAAAATCTAAGTCTGACTCTTAAAAGCTGCTGCTTTGGATTGTTCCAATTGATTGGTTTAGCAAAAACAATAAATACATTAAAAAAAAAAAAAATGAATAAAAGGCTCTGTTCCAGAAGGCAATACAAAAGGCATCGTGAAGAGACAGCTGATGTTACTAGGCAACCGGCACGAGGCATGACCATATCGTGTGTATAAACACACCCAGCTGGTCTCTGACTGTGGGCAACAGTGGTGTATATGTGCTTTCTTAGAATATCCAAAGTTGACAAGCACAGTCGGCAAGGTGTGAGAGTGCTGCAGACCATGAATAGCACACCTCGAGATTCCAATTAACAGGTCATTGATTGACTGATTCATTGTCCTTTTCAGAACTACTGGGATGCTCGAGTTCACTTTTTAGACCTTTAGCGCTCAGAAGAGGAGCTAACTACCAGCCATGAGCCCAGAATCACAATGAGAAACGTAGTGGTTCATCTGAGGGGCACGCTGAAGAAACTTTACGGGAGGCAGCAGGAAGAGACCTCGGCGCGCTGGCTTGCCAACAGCAATTCAGATCCCCTTAGGCCAAAAACAAGCCGAGACCTGGCACACATGTAGAGAAGGGTTAAAAGAACAGTTCTGTGATGAAAATATTTACACAGTTTCCCTTTTACTCTTAATATAGTCAATCAGCTGAGAGGTTTTGGTGAGAGGCTTTGTTCTTTAGATTTTCACTGGAGCTGCATGGAGAATAAGTGAGTAAGTAATAGATGAGTAAGTAATGGGAATGCCTGAATCATCACACATGCACTTCCAACCACATCAAGTTTTTTGAGCAATCTGCCATCTATAGAAATTAACAAAAGTATGACATGTTGCTGGAATCAGTGTCTTTCGTCCCTTGCATTTTTCTTTCCATACATCCATTCATCCATCCATCCATCCAATAACTGACCTGCTTATCCTTAACAAGGGTCACAAAAAGTCAAACAGGTCAATACTACAAAAACAGCTGAGTTGGAAAGAGAGTTCCTCTTAAATCCTAATTCCTTGATTCATGTGTCTCATATAGAGGTTGTTAGAAGACATTTTTTGACTCGTTTGAAGAAATTAAATTGAAATATTTCTACATATCTACCTGATGCCAGTATTTAAACCAGTCTGTAACAAATGATGTTTATGCAATGTTGTGCAAAGTGCTCACTTGGATTAGCATTCTGATAAGAAAAACACTGATTTACTTTAGTGCAGTAGCCCCGCATGGTTATTATTATTATTATTAGTAGTAGTAGTATGCATGATCAGTGGATAATTGCTTAAGAAACACCCGTTATGATTGTGCATGCCTAAATATTAGATATATCAACTACGTTTAAGATGATTTCACTTGCTATACCATTTTTTGCAGTATGAGAAACCACATAAATCTTCATCCTCTAGTGTACATTTGGGTGAGAGGATGACGTTAATTTGATGTTTCACCAATCTATTCCTTTAAGGAGAAAACACATCTATCAGAGTAATTAAGTGTGATTCTATGATAGGACAGAATTACATATGCAGAGCAAAAGTCTCTACAGAGCTAATTTCACGAGCGTGAGGGACGGACCGGTTTGTAAGTGGTGCTATTGGAGAGCAGAGTGAAAAGCGGAGAGTAAAAAGGCAGCTGGACTCTTAAGTGGCCAATCTAGCATTGAGACTCTAAGTGCTGACGGTGGATATCAATCTTCGCATTTATCAAGAGCCAATCACTCTGGCCTAGTTTCTGCAAGGTATAAAAAATTAATTACAGCGAAGCTTAAGACGACTTCACAACGCCGCGCAGATATCAAGCAACTCATTAAAATCCAGGAAACCGAATCTTCCTTCTCAGTTGTGCTCATTAGGACTAGTATGGGAACGCTGGGCTAATGGGAAATCCTAAAACCCCACCCACCCCGCACGTCGCGGGATGATGACACTGCCTGAGGACCCCCGGCGCACTTACAAGGGTGCGCATCGACCCCGCATTCATAGAAACATCATATAATCTCGGGTTAAATCTTTTCACTCGAAGGATTAACTGCAATATCAAAGAACAGAATGCAACAGCACTAAACAAGAGGATAGGCAAAACAGATAACAGTTGTGAATTCAGCCGGAAGGAAGAATCTGCTTCCTTGTTCTATTCCCCCTTAGGCTAGTTCGGGGTAAGTCGTGTAAAGGATTACTCTCGTCGCATAATGCTCTTCTTTTTTCTTCCTCCTTCTTTCTCCTCACGCACACACTGTGCCTGTTTAAACAGTACTGATATATTAGATATTCACGGATGGTTGAAAATCGGAGACAGGAAAAACATTCCTTGTGCCTCACTTCCTCCTCCAATCTGATAAGCAATATCAAATAAACAATATTTACATGAAATATTTGTGACTCCGGCTTGATACAGCGTGCTGCGATCGCCTCGGGCCACACGAAGATGGTCTACACGTTTTTCCGTCTGTTGGGTTTAAGACGAGTGAAAATTGGTTTGTACCGCGGCCCCCCGCAAGCGATCAGCAATATGTCGTACTTGGTACTGCACCGCACGTCATTAGTCAAACACAGCAACTTTGTTCCGGAGAAAGCAGCTCCGAACTTAGTGGCTAAACAACGTTTCAGAAGGACTCAGAAGCTTTTTCAACACCACACACCGCCATTAACGTTCTCGCCATGTGGGCGATCACAGACTTCGGGGTAAATCATTGTTGTTTTAAAATACTCCCTACGTGTCCATTTCAAAGGGTATAGGGAGGAATCACTGGCTTCGCTCCGTCCCCAAATCACTCTGGCAGCACTTAGGCTCTTGAATCTTTAAGGCGAGCCATTGATTGGGGACTAGATTGGATCTGATTTGCGCAGCATCCAACAATTGTGCATTAATCCGATTTGTATAGCTGCCCAGATTCTATTGTTTGGGACAATGTGTTTGTGTTTGTATCAGACGCCCTAATTTAGCCCATTACACAATTAGACTGTATTATACTGGTCATTCCTTATACTGAGACTGGGGTTTCATTGGTGTATTTCAGTGCTAGTCATCTAGGCAGTGAAGTTTAATCAGATTACTTAAGGAAGAAGGGCTGGGGGACTTCAGATAGATTAAGCCTGATTCTAAACTCAGAAAGGATTTTGAGATTATTAACCTATTTTATAATGTATTATTGTTAGTCCTAATATTTGTCAGGTTGGTGTAAGAATATTTTAAGATTCCTCAATACATTTGTAAAGATTTTTCACTCCAGTGAAGTTGTTTGTACAATCATCTGTTTGAGTGCCCCTGATTTTGCTGATTTTCTGTAAAAAAAAAAAAAAAAAAGAGCGCGCATCCTCTGCAGAGAACAGCCTTCTGCACATTTTAATGCATAATTAGTGTTTATTTGCTTCTTTTGGAGGAAACATATTGGAAGATCAAATTATACAAAATTTCTCTGATGCAAACATTATATAATTTTTTTGGTTTGTTTTACAGTATGCTAAACTCAGCAAGTAAATAAAAAATGCACGACATTTTGCAACATTCAAGTTTTTACATAATAGAGGATGTGTACACAATTTTACCTTGAAAACAGACAAAGTATGCAAGCTGTGTTATGACTTTTGCATACAGCTGTGAATGATTAAAATTGAATAAATGCTAGAACAAATGAGAAAAATCCGAGAAATGGCTTGAACAGTCTTAAAGCATTCTTACAACAGTGACAAAATGAAAAATAGTAAATATAATGACTTGATTTACAATGATTTTCAATTGCCACAATATATTTTTATGCAGTTTTTGCAGCAATTACAGTAGTAGTCTAAGGCCAGAGATGTAGCCTTTCAGGATGCCAGATTAGAGATAACTTGCGATTAATTGGCCTTCTAGCCTGTAAACATCTGGTAATATCTGACAGGGTCCTGTAAGTTCCATTACCAGTGGTGACGCAGATTATATGATTCTGTAAAGAGAAAAAATGAAGAGTGGGAGTTGACACAGCTTTGAACACAGAGGATGAGAGTTGATGTAGCACCTCTAATCTCTCCTGCAACGTTGTTTTTAAAATGCCGATTGCAGCAGGAGAAAATCAGACCGTCTGCAATTATGTGAAGTGTCATTGCCAGGGCAACATGATTGCTCACCTAAACAAAATGGCTCTGAGAGCTCATGAAGATGCAACTATGGAAAGCGTCTGTCCCTTATCTCTGCATTTTGGGAGAAAAACGGCTTTGGCTTTCTGCTTCTTTTCAAAAGCAAGTCTCTTTGCCAGTGTCACGCTTCCACTCGTCAGGATGTTAACCTTGGCTGAGGTCATAATTAGCTTGTTAAATGCCACTGTCGAAACATTCCTCACCATTCAAAGCTCCAGTGAAACTTAAAGCATGCAGCAAGATAAGGGGGAGGGTCAAGGGTCGATCTTTGGTCGTCCTCATCTGAGAAAAAGACTGCAACATAATAACGCAAGTTCATATGTCTGTGGCCATCAAACTGTGCTTTGAGGAAGAAGAAAAACACCATAATTTTAAAAGTGTTTCGTTTCACGTTGTTGATGCCACAATAAAACACAAAAGGAGAGCTTCGGATGGGAGAGATGAAAGCTCAGAAGCCGTAGATTTGTAGACAGAATACATTTATCTCTATTCAACGGTGGACAACCAGACACAGTTGAGATATTACCGACGTTGAGATATTACATGTGGGCGCAATCATTTTTGCGTTCAAAGAATTGCGATTTAAAAGTTTCTTTTTCCCCTGTATTCTTGGAATGCCGCTGTGGATAAGCTTTGTGTTAAACTGCTCGGGACGGTGGCCATTAATATTGCAAATTTGCGGGTCTCAGGTTGATTTTCTTCAATTCTGGAAAAGGAACACTGTGTTTGCGCTCTGCTGTGCCAAAAGTGGGAATTAATGGAAAGCTTTGGGAAACCCACACAAAACTGTTGGCCATGCGAGCCACTCGGTCCGGCTTTGAAGTCGCAGAAAGACTGCCTCCTTTCTCTGCCCAAGACGCTTAATTATTCATGCTTTTTAATTCATTTTGGGAGGCCTGGCCAACCACCCAGATTATATAAAGTGACAGAGAGACTCAGTCAGATTGAATTACCTCCTCCGTCCGATTCGCTGCCATTGCAGCAAACCCCCCCCTCACAACGCACTCCCCTCCCACCGTCCTGCTCTCTGTCTCTCTTAACTGTGCACGGTCACATGGCTTTGTTTTAGCTCTCCTAGCCCGAAGCACATGTAAATGAATTTGGCGTCCAATGTTTGAAACAAGAGATGAAGAAAAAATTCCCCAAGTGCAAAATCAAAAAGATACGAGGCAGGATTCCTCACTTTGCAGGGAACAGCACAACTTCACTTGCTTCTGCCTTCTTTATAGTTAATGCAGTCAAGGACGGTCGGTTTGTGTCTTTAAAACTTCAGCTCTGGTAAGGCATGGGTGAGCATGCACGCACTTTGGCCATTAAAGGGCGACACGGACTGTTCATTGGGTTTGAAGTGAAGTGAGACAAGCTTCCCAATGACCACTAGCGCTGGGAAATAACATTACACAGTGAAGCGCTGACTCCGCGACTACCTTGGCAAAGAACAAGAACAACAGTGTTTGAAAGAAAATGTCAGAGTTGGATTGGGTTGCTGGGCCCGTTCCCCGAAAGCATTGTACTTCTAAAATCACGTATTAAAGCGATACTTGCTCTACTGTCTTACAACAGGCTTTGTGCTACGACTCTTTTGGGAAACAAACCCCCGGGGTGTAAACTTCAGAGGTGTAGAGTGCATGCCTACAATAGCTTGTGAAACTCAAACCTCTTATTCAGATGTTTCCTCACCCGTCCTCCAGGTTTGCCTATTATTAGAAAGAGAAAGCAATGCCAACCCCTGTGCACTGATCAAAAATTGGCTATTCAGTCTTGCGCTAAGCTGTAATTTGGCACAGATCAGCATGACTGTCATTGTGTTTAAAAACTGACACAGTAACTGCCACGCAGCTGAAAATGCAACCGACGAGAGAGAAAGGTATTATCAAGGTCTCCGGTGTGACAATACAAGCATTTCACATTCTCCAGAATTTGCCCCCCGAGCGTGTACCGTAGACTCATACATTAATGTACATCAGAATGTTACAGCTTTTTTTTTTTTATATGGCCACTTTGCTCAAGCAGAGGTAAAAACATATTTCCCACTGTAATGAAAAGTTGTGGTCTCTCAGAGATTTCTAGACGACGGAGGAGACTTTTAAGGCCGCGCTGAAGGAGATGCGGAGGAGCGAGATATAAAACTACTCGGCGCTTTGCCTCAGCCTCTTGGGGTGGTCATGATCTCATGTTATCCGTGTTTCTCTCAAGCATAAAAGCATTCTATGCCATGCCAATGAGATCCAGACAGCAAGTTTAAAAAAAAAAATCCTCTTTTGACTTATCTGTTTAATTATTAATTACAGAGAGGAGCTAGTCTTGAGTGAACAGAATAATATTGCCTGAGAAGTGCTTTCAAAATATTTTGCATCTGGCTGCCTTGAGAGATCGTGTTTTTTCTTCTTCGTTTTTTTTTTCTTCTTTAGATTTTTTTAATAAATGCAAATCTGTTTTTGCCAAAAATCACGAACATCAGTTTCCTCCACCTTGAGGTTTAGAGTTGCGTCGCAGAGGGCTTCAGCGTCAAAGGGTGTGTGGCTGCAGCATGTAGGCCAGACAGCAGTACAAAGCCCTGTGTTGTCAGCATTGGGAGAACAATGCTGGTAGGTCCAGAAGCTTGGGGATATTGTGCTACGGTCATCATTTATTTTACAGCATGCACCTTGGTCAGTGCAGACAGGACAGTTAAAAGTTACAAAAGCATGACTTTCAAGCACTGACAGGGCGGCGAGATCACAAGCATTGAAAGTGAACTCTGTGCGGGGACTCATAAATCTCTAGTTACAGTCCATATTCAGCTGGGGAAAGCTCAGGACATGCTGCAAACACGAGCTCATTTTTCCATCGGTGGCCATCTTACTAATTACTCTACATGCCACTTTTAGCAATGTGGTCATGACTGAGTGCCTGTCCTTGGTAAGTTAGTAAGTAGAATGGTAAGCTTTTTAAATCCCCCTATGACCACAACCAAGCTGTCACATATAAACACCCTAGACCTCTCCCCAAAAAAAGGTGTCCCTCCAGGAGCATCTCATTGTGATGGCCTCCACTGCACTCCAGAGCATTCAGTGTTTGCATTGTGACAACTGCCACAAAAGGCTCCCCGATGGATTCAGTCTACGGCTGATGTGAGCAGGAGGTCAAACAAATCCAGCGTGTCCGGATGACCTTAATCACTTTCAGGTTCAGGTCAGCTCCGGTTTCACTCTTGGGTCTTTACTTCAGGTCACTGCCTCAAAGTCAAAGGAGGCCACAGTCATTATCTCCGGCAGCAGAACCCAATCATCCACACAATAAAATGAGCTTTGTTCTCACAATGCACTCAAGTGTCTCCTCGGGCTGAACGTGTGGCCTCCACAACCCCACCAATGCTAATCTATGAGGGTGAATCAAGCCGGAAGAATCGGGAGAACAATGCGGAATCAAAACCTTGTCAAAAGTTAGATCAGACAGGCAAGCGGACAGGAAAGACTGAAACCTGTTTGAAAATAAGCTTGAATTATTATATAATCCTGTTTTACTGTGGCTGATTATTGATGGCCCCGAAGGTGTCTTTGAACTGATCGTAACCACGTGATTCAGGTTTTGAATACGCTTTCCATTAATGATGCACCGTAAAACTTCAAAGATGATCGGTACAAGGAATTCCTTCCATTCATCCATCCATTCATCCATTCATCCACCCGTCCATGTTCTGAGCCAATTATTCTAACTAGGGTCATGGGGCGTGTTGGAGCCCGGAGCTCGTATGGTGAAAGTCTCTTACAGGGTGGACACACTACAAACACACTCATACACACGGTTACACCTGGGGGCAATTTAGCATTTCCAGTTCACCTAACTTTGGACTGTGGGAGGAAACCAGATACAAGCAGATCTCGGGCTTCATTTCAATTCTGTTCACGCACTTAAGTTCACACAATTAAATATAAGCAGGGCGCCATTTGTGAACACTTACAATATACATCTGATTGGCCCTTAGAGTCTTGATTTGGAATTAGCAGGCTCTAAATCAAGTTAGACAAAGCTGACAGTTCGCCAGCTCACTGGCCCATCCCTTTTAATTAGTGCAGATTGGCTCTAAACTCACTCATCAGAGCAGCGCGCTTCGCTACAAAAGGAACATAAATGGAGTCGCATGTTGCTTTTTCTTTGTGTAGAAATGGGCACATGTTCCATCAAAGGTAACAATTTTGTCAGTTGTTGGAGCTGATTTTCGTGTACCCTTACTTGCCATTCGGAGTGATGTAAAATATATATTAAAATCGTTACACACAGAAAACGAGACCTCGTCTTGGTTACACATCAAATCACATACAACCGTGGTGAAGTGACAGTTGTTTGGAGTGAAATCTGAGGTGAAAGCAACATCGCCTTATAATGAACCTCCGAGCAGCCTCCCAACACCATCGCTAGCGTTGGTTGACTGCTTCCAAAACGGCGTGTCATAATCCGCGAGGCTGATCTAAAGAACGCGCACACCTCCCCAGGTACATTCCATCGTCTCTGCGCATTAATCATTCACGACCATGAAGTGGCTCTTGCCTAAACGCCTGCTCAAAACAATTTTGAACAATCCCGTCGCGTTCCTTGTTTGACTGCTCGGGTTTTTAAGACAGTAACTAATTGTTTGGAGGAAGGAGTGAAATTGTCTGTGAATGTGCCTGGCATCTGCTCACTGTGATGTGTCACAGACACCACCCATGGCACTCTGCGAGCACTGTCCCATGCAGACAGATTGCTGAGCAGCCAAAGCCCATTTGCATCTAAACCTCTTAAAAAACATGGAGGTAAAAAAAAAAAAAAAAAAAAAAAGAGAAAGAAAAAGAGAGAAATAGAGAGACAAAAGCGATTCAGAGTACGCTTAAAAGCACTCCTCACAAAAGAGAATAATGCGGTCTTTTATCTGGCAACACAAAGAAATAAAATTAATACAACACTGGAAACAGCAAAGACCATATGAGATTTTCATGTTTTTTTTCTGTTTTTTTTTTTCTTCCCGATGTCAAAAACATCAGTGAGAACTGGATAAAGGAGCCCTTTGCTCCTGTCTTATGCTCATATACTGTACTTCTACTGCTCGTGTATTTGTTTGTTGTTAAAGTTTCAAACCCTGATCCAAGCTGTCCTCTTCAAATGTTACAATATCTGGTGCTCGGAAACAGCTCGCGTAGGTTGTATTACACGGATCCGTGTCGCAAACGTCTCTCCCTTTGACGAGCGTCTGGTTCAAAAATCGATTATTATTTATTTCTTTGCCTTATGGCATGTGACGAGAACGAAACAGTCGTGGCTTTATTCTTTAAGAGGTGGGATCATGTATGAAGGTCATGCGTATTGGTTTTTAAGCGGCTTTTTTTCTTCTATTGATTTGGAAATTACGTTTGATTTTTTTTCTCACCCATCAAGTTTGACAAGGGACACTATGGGGGAGAAAGGCGAGTGTGGTAGGCTATTAAACAATAGCTTTCAAAATGCTTACTAGGCAAGAGGAAGGCATGCGAAGGCACTGGGGGTCTGACGGGGGCAGCTCTCCAGGGTCGACAATCTGTAGAACAGTAGGCCTCCTCCTGCTAACTCTTGCCTGGACCTCATGGCAGCCTCTCCCAGAACCTGAGTGCCTGGAGCCAAATCTAATACAACGAATATATAAGCCTAATGGTACTGAAAGTGTCCCGCAATGAAATCTCTACTACTCTATCTTGCAACATAACACCACTCTGACATTCTGTTAACAGTCTGTATACATTGTTATATTGTACCTATTGAAAGGTATAGACCAACAGTAACGGCCCCTTTGTGTATATGTGAGGATACTGTTGGTCGTATTTTATCATGTACTTATTTTATTCTTTTGCATTGCATTACATTGTAAGAGCACTTCATATTGAGAGGACCAATAGAAACAATCCTATATTTCCTGCAACAAAATCCCAATCCAATTACATACATTATATGTATTGTTATACATTATATATGTACATATGGCTATTATAGTATGTGATACTTACCTGCAACTGATCAGGCCTGCGAAGCTGTTAGGGAGTATTTTGCCCCTTTGCTCTTCACTTAACTATTTCAGTTGCTGTATATTTTTGGGCTGTCTTGCTTGAATGGCCTACTTCAGACTACGCCACTGCATTTTAATGAGATTGAGGTCAGGATTCTGACTCGGCCATTCTGAAATGTGAGCTGCCCTGTTGTTGATTTATTCCTGCATTCAAAATCGTTGTCATGCAGCATGACTCAACCTATTTTTTTTTAAATAAGTTTTAGGCACCCTGATAGAATTTTCTGATACAGCACACAAACCGTTGGTCCCTCAATGACTGCATGTAGCCAAACACAATAAGATCCATTCCAGCATGCTTCACAGTTGGAACGATGCTTTGGTGTTGACATATAGAGGTTTGTCTTTTCGTGACAAGACACATTTTATACAGTATTTATCAACTCAATCTGACTAATCTGTTTTTTCATTAATTTTTATTTTTGGCAGTGGTTATCTTTGTGGTCTGTGTGTTCAGTGTTTTTCTCAAGACAGACTCCTGAACAAATTTGAACGTTTTCTACAATAGCCTCCCATAAATGATATTCTTGTTCAGTGATGAAACTCATCAACACACACTTTTCCAGGTTCAAGTTCTTTGTCCAGACTTCTGGGTTCTTATACTGATCTTTGTATGGCACATTCCTATGCGGAGTAGCAAAGTAAACGAGTTTCTCATATTTGCAACCTTTATCTGTCTCATTGTCTTTCCAGTCTTATGATGGCAGGGTAACTCAAAGCCACATTCAACTGGATCTAAATCTCACATCACCTATTTTTGTTTTATCCCAGAGATTCACAGTTTGTTTCTATCTATTTAAACTCTTAGTATCTTATTTTGCCGTGTGTCTTTAAGATATGCATACTATTTAAAAATGTGAACCACATAGGACTAACTAACAGCTACCTTGTCGATTTGTTTTGCTTTCAGTATCTGCAAACTTGCTTGACTTTGCCCTATCTCTGATTTTTTTTAGACAGAGCATGCCTTTGTGGTAACCTACCATAAATGCTAAACGCGTTCAGTCCTGAACACAGATCTTATCAAGTGCCTGCAGATGCATTGCTGTCACTGTACAGTTCTTTTTCACATTTTTCGAGAGCTTTAGTGTTCTCTGTGATAACCTCCCATAAATGCTAGTGTGCTGTTTAGTGTTGAGACTCATCACCGTAGACTTTATCAGGTTCAGGTTCTTTGCTCAGACTTTTTATTCACATACCTGAGGATTCTGCAATGTGTTCTTATATTGATCTTTGTATGAATAACATTCTCCCTGTCCTTTCCCTTTATTTTGGCTTTTTATAATGTTCTGCATTCCCCCTGTTTTCTGGTCTGATGTGGTTTACCTTCACCACATGCCTTTGTTTATGTGTGTGATCCATTTGGTCTTAGCCCCACCTTAGCCCCACCCCCATTTTGTCCTGTTCACCTGTGCCTAGATTCTGTCTCCGCCCCTGCCCAGGTGTTCTCATTTTCTGAACGAGTATATATACCCCTGTATTTCAGTCTGTGCTTGGTGAGATTTTTTGGAAAACTTCTTGTCATCCTGCTCATTGTAAAACGTTTCTGGACCTTTTTTATGATAATTTCTAGTTGTATTGGTTTTCTTGTGTTTTTGTTCAACCTGTTTTTTTTCCCCATTGTTTCTGCAGTGCTCCTGTTCTCGTTATCCTTTGGACCATCTTGTGTTTTTGTCATTTCTCGTTCTTTGTGTACCCCGGACCACTCGTTTTCGTTTTTGTTACTTGTTCTTCAGAATGAAACCTTTTGGATCCTGCGATTACATCCTGCTTGCCTTGACCCTCACATCATTACAGAATGACCCACATGCAGAGCTGCACTGATACTGAATTTCTCATATTTGTAACTATATCTGTCTTTTTGCATTTCGAAACTTTTTCCAGTCTTATGACGGCAGGGTAAATCAAACCCACATTAGTCTGGATCTAAATGTCACAGTCTCCTATTATTGTATTATCTTAGAGGTTCACAGTCTGTTCTATCTATTTTAAACTTTTAGGATTTGATTTTGCTTTGTACAGTTATTTCAAAATATGAATGACATAGGATTAATAAACAGGCACCTTGTCTAATTCTGTATGTTAAGTATTTGGAAAGGAATGAAGACTGAATGCTTGCCTAACAGTCAACCCAGTCTGTCTGTCTCTCTCTCTCGCTCGCTCTCTCTCTCTCTCTCTCTCGCTCTTTTTTTTTTTTTTTTCTTACCTTGATTGTGAAAAAAAAAGACTGGCTGGTTGAAAGCAAAACACTTGAGAGCCAATCACCCTTGTTCCTAATCATCTGTTTTTCTCCTATTAAAGCCAGTGCTAATTCAATTACATTTTGCAGGATTTCAACAAGGTACGCAACTTTAATCTTTGTGATTTAACAGGGCACAACAAGTTATGTATTCATTATGTTATTCTATTTTTCTATTTGTTTTTTGCATTGTGATGTTCACATTCAAGTTCCGCTTTCTAGATCTGCTCTATAATGGCCTAGTGGCTACATGACGAATAGAAATCACCCACTCTGAACCTTCTTTTCCTGTCTTAAGCTTCCATTAGTCAATGCATTGGACTAATTAGGCAAAAATGCCTTTGTTGCAGACGTCCATCTCTTGATGGATGAGACTGATGAAGGCAGAGGGTTAGGATCGAGGGGTTAAGGAGCAGAGATCTTGGGGCTTAAGGGTTTACAGTGTGTGTGTGTGTGTTCATTTGTAAAAGGTAAACCTGTAAGTGCAAACCATACATCCACGCCGAGAAGTATTTAGAAAGCCATATTTTGAAGAGCGGAGTGCTAAAATGTTCAGGCCACTTAAACAGGTTGGGTCTGTACTGAGTGATCCAGCTTTTCTCTACGGAGGACTAGCCCTACTGAGGGGCTGCCGAACGTGACAGCAGTGCAGAGCAAATCGCTTGTCCATTGTGTGGTCAAACATTGTACTGAACAGAGTTCAAACGCTCCTCCTAATTGGGTCTCACTCTAGGGACGCCTACTCCGTGTCAAGCGTGCAGTGTCCACTCAGCAGCCGAGCGGAGCAGAGGGTGTCTGAGGCTCAGTGATTAGCACCCTACTCAGTTAATTTTAGCAGGGTTTGGAATGGGACTAATCACGAATTAATAGTCGGCATCCACCCTAAACCGCCTTCTGTACGCATTTGCAGGGGGATGCGTTCAGGATGAGGGGGGAAAAAAAAGGCAATTGTCTGGTGCCTCCGATTATCCCCAGGAAAGCCTATAATCTGGCTGAAAGTACTTAAGGAGTCAAGCAGCAAAATAAACAACATTGATTATCATCCACTGTTCTTCTTCGTGGCCCCTCCCCTCACCCACCGACGGACGGATCTGCCCCCACCCACTGACGGACCTCGCCACCATCTGCTTCGGCAAATGTTAAGGCTGGATAAATACCTCTGAGTCCTCTGTTCAAACCAGATTACCAGCTATTCTAAGATGGGGCCGGCCTCTTATCATCTCCCAATCTCTTTTGCGAACGTAAATCAAGAATGCTGTACTGGATTACCCGGATTACGGTGGCCAGAGACAAGGCTCTGGGTTCAGTCTGCGTGTCAGCGCCGTGCAAACGTTCTCAAACTCCCAGCTGGCCACAGCTTCCTTGAAAGGCGCTGAGATGCGCAAAGCTTTCCTTGGACCACGGCAAAGGTGGAACTGTCGAATTTGTTAAGGTTTAGGGTTTATATGAAAGTATTATGTGGATATTTCACACAGCATTACTGATTGAAAAAGAACAATATTAATACACCATGTTTAATAGCTTTATTAATCCTTTGATAGCTTTATTAGGCCTTTGATAGCTTTATTAGCCCTTTAAAAGTCCTTTAATAGTATGAAGCCATTCCATGTTCACTCTGACTTCAGACTACCAGAGGAAAGCTTTAATCAAGGTTAAATAAATGGGTAACCTATGTCCCGAAAGATCTGTCAGGGAAACACACACAGATCGCTAACAAGCTTGCTCTCTATCTCTTAGCAATTTCCATAGATTAAACAAAGTGCTCATCCATTGTTCCGAAAAAAAAAAAAAACCAAAAAAAAAAATTCAGATTGCTATTATGTCTCATGTGCGTAGCATAAACAGACAGATGATCCTATTCCTAAATAACATACAATATTATCACATGCTGTAGACGAAACTATGACACTTCGGTTAGATTTCCAAACAGTGGTTGCATCTTTCATGTTTTGGAAACACAGAGATAATGACACTTCTTTTCACATTTACATCTTAACTGTGAGTAGAGGTCATGTTCATGATCCACCAGAAGGAAAATATGACTGCACATTTTTATATGCGTATCTCTGTGTATTTGGGACAACAGCACTGTTTTGTGCATCAATAGTAGTGAAAGCTGTAGTGAATACTGTTTATTAGCACTTCTGTATTTGTGTCTCGTTAAATCAGTCGTACACAGGGTATCTGTCCGTCTACAGCTTCTGCCTGTGGATGTGATGCTGCAATGTTTGCATACACGAAACACTGGACAATGAGTTGTTATCAACTGACATAACAATGGCTAACTTTTGCTAACCTGGCTAAAGCCTGGCTTTCTGACTTGATGAACTGGAATGTGGTCAACTCAGGTCATTCCTACCTCCAACTTCTCAGTTCCAAGGTCAAAAGAACACAGAATCAGTAGAACACCATTCCAATGCATTGTGAAAGTTGTTGTTTTTAGAAGTAAAGCTCATGAACACCTCACTATGAATAAATATGTGAATTTCTTAAGCTGCGGTTCAGCAATTTGCCTGTGATTCACTTTCAAGAAGCCTAAATATTTGTACATGCAATAACAGTGAATCATCCCTTTAGCCCCTGTACAGTAAACTAGAGTCACCTAACTGAGGTTTTAGAGCTAGAGAATAAAACTTATTTATTCCTGCATGAGTCATTAGCGCAACCAAGCAGAGGGAGAGATCAAGATGACCTAAAATAGTGTAACAGTCTGATATAATACAGCATCGCACTGATGCAATAATGACTGACTGCATCCTTAACCTATATTGAAGAAACAGCAGGGGAGAGCGTGGCCCGAAGGAGCACATTTTGTGTTTTTGCAACGTTATTTTAAAACGTAAGTGAGCAGAATGAATGATACACAATCAACTTACACGCATCTGGCTACAAATATGAACATACGCTTTCAGCACCCACTGTTTGTGAGCTATTCAATATTCAGCAATGTTAAAAATGTGCCCATTAGGGTTAGTAGTAATGGGTTTATAAAATAGTTGCTAAAATGTCTGGCTATTCTCACACAATTAATGCACTTCTCTTTTGTTTGAACCAGTTTGCATAGTAAACTGCATAGTAAAATTACATTGTGGTACAAGAAGCTTATTCTATAGAACCATTGAACGTTTGCCATATAAGAAAAGGCATAAAAATGTGCTGTTAGCTATTTATGAATGGGCATATGGCCTCCCCCTTTTGTTTACTTGGGAGACTTATGTGTTATATCAGGTTAAAAGACTGTACTTTAGCCTGGCTACCTCTGTCTGTGAGTTGATTACGTGCTTGAAAACCTTGCTATGTTACAGCCACAAAGAGGCCACATTGATGGTGGAAAATTGGTATCTGGGTGAGAAATATCTAAAAGAATATCTGTCCAATTACTGTCCCTTAATATACAGAGAAAATGTAATGTATTAAATCTACTTGGCTTCAGATGTGTACATCATATCCATATGGATTACATTTATTAATGCAGTTATTGCCAAAAGTAAGTAAGCGTTGCCAAAACGATGTCAATGTGATTCTATCAAGTCTGTGCATTACTTTCAGTGTGTTAAAGACCTTGACAGCTCGCTGTTCGGTGCTGCACTGCAGTCCTGCATCCTTCCGTGGCGGAGACCTGATGCTCGGCAGTTAATTCGTAAGAGGAAAAACAAGCTATCGGAATTGAATTTTGATCCCTTGTTGTCGTGGAATATACTTCTTCAAAAGCTTCCTAGCTAAGCTTAATGTAAAATAATATTCTCTCCTGAATTTCATGTCGAGAGTGTCATCCCAAAGAGGTCTTTTTCTTTTTTTTCCGTCAGAGAACAGAAAACATCGACAACCTCCTGATCCCCCATGTACAACCGTGATCAAAAACAATTCTTAATCCCTGGAGTTCAGCAAACACCTACAACATCCATATATAAGCTTTTGTGTTGTCTCAGGTCAGGTCTAAGCTATTCAATAGGAAATGTTTTTTTTTGTTTGTTTTTTTTTTACCCTTTGGAAAGAAAGATGCTATTTTTATGTTATCACACTCGTCGATATTTTCTAATAACACCCTGGCATAAACACATCTGTCAAAACAGTGTATAATGAGTAAAATATTCCTCTTCCAAAGAACGGTTGATTTATCTCCTCTGTCGGAAACGTTTGTATATATATATAATGTTACAATTGTATGGAAATCTATGCAGCCCCGCAAAAATAGTTATTACTGTGTGGCCTGGATGAATATTTATACCGCTGCACTTTTTAACCAGTGGGCATAATTTCAACCAGCCAGAATCAGCTGTGCAGACACTCTGTGTCTTTGAGAGGGTCCTCGCTGGCTACAGCACTGATTTGATTGTTGTACACACAAAGGTACACGGCGGCAGAAAAGGAATGACTGAATTATTCAGTTTGGCAGAGATTTGGCAGTAGTAGCAGCAGCAGCGGCGTGCAGTCCTGCCTTCGAGTGCAAGAAACAGCCAGTGTCTCCCTGCACCGCTGCACCTGCAACATGCACGAGTAGCACTGGTCCGAGCCCTGGCCGAGCTTTCGGGCCCCGGCCGCATTACTCTCACTCGGCCCTTAACTGCCCTGCTAATTCCCCGGCGCTCCCGATCATTTATAATGACACACGACTTTGTCCTCTCCGCGCTTCCCTGGCCCCGTTCCGTCCATTGGCGTGATGTAACACGGAGGACACAGGATATGATCGATATGAATTATGAATATGATCTCAAGACGTATGTTTTGTTGCACTTTCTCAGCAATCTGATAGCAGCCTGCCCTCCTCAAGATATATTTTGTCATTCTGAAGTCCAACCCATTTATTAATTCATGACTTCTCAGAATTTATACCGCAATACCCCCAAGTCAGCAGCACCTGCTGGAAAGAAACCATTCTAAAGGCCTGGAGTGAATTCTAGGTCATTAACGTAATCTCTTACCCGTTTTCACCTTAATGTCACTAAACCCGGAGAAAGAAAATGTTTTATAGCAGTTTTAGTCTGCATGGATTAGCAGGGGTTTCCTTAAGCAAACCTGATATTAGAGCTCTTTCCCGCTTCTTAATAGTAAAAATATTAATCATAAATGGGTTAAAATAAATAGTAATAATTCCTTTTTCGAAGGCAGCCAATACAGTGACTCACACATGCATAATAATGACATATTTGAGTATTTAGGAACAGTTTTGATTAGTATTTGCCAGAGAATGTTGTATTGACATAAATGGAGCATTTGTTCCATTTTTAACACAGTAATAAAGCATCACTCTCATGAAATAAAGTTCCAAAGCAAAAACACATATCAGGTCAGGGAAAAATTCCACGGTATTTTCTTTAAAAATGTCCTTTATCACTTTAGAAACTATAGTTTGGAAACGACATATCTGGTTAATAAGTTCTACATAATTCATGTTATGAAGAAATGTTCACCATTTTAGTTTAAGACCTCTTAAGTCAATGTACTGTCAGTGACTTCATACAACATGTTCTCTGGTGGTCGGTTAGTGCAGTGGGTAACATTGCGGCCTTCAAAGCAGGAGAGTGGGGTTCAATTCTTATCCTGGGCACCACAAAACACCAATAAGAGTCCTTGGACACACCACACTACACCAATAAGAGTCCTTGGATGAGACTCCAACCACTACATTCACCTACATCTGTGCTACAAAAAAGTTGCTTTGTATGAAAGTGTCTGTCTAATGTAAATGTCTGGTGAATACCGACATAAGCTGTTCATAAATACTCAAGCATTGCTTTCCAAATACATTATTCAATTCTTCTGCAGGTGTCATAAAGCTGCCACGTAGGCCGTCTTCAAATAACCAATACGTCATTGGATTTGTTCCCACACTTATCTCGTGTTCCTTATTTATGCAGGGATATAGTGTGGGGTTACAGTAATCTTAAGATAGATTGCAACTCGGCCGCCACTGCAATCATTTGAGTGCACACATTAACATTTTCAAGGTTGCACAGTGGGGCTAAGCGGTCATTCCTTAAAAACCCCGCCATTATCTAAGCCATTACATTATAGGCTTCATTAATCAGTCTCCTTATCAGCATTTGCTGATTATGAGTGAACGTATGAAGATTCAGCAGATCCATGTTGCACATTACATGCACGCCATCTGAAGCCACATAAATTACTGCCATCTGTCCTTTTGTGTTCACATAAAACATCAGATAGTGTCAAAATCCTGTGCTTGATTGTAAACTCTGATAATAAACCTTAGATTAAAAAGCTCTGCTGTCTTACGCATTGTAAAAAAAAAAATCTAGGTTGTATTAAGACTTGTGTGGGTAGCAGAGAGCGTAAGAGAATGCGAGGAACAAACTCATAATTAACATTACAATGTACAGCCTTACCTTCTTTCTGGCTTGTTGGATGAAAACGTATACACGGGCCTCATAAATAATGCATCGGCATGTCAGCAATGTAACATTCTAACACCTTTTTGCTACTGACACCCAGCAACTGTTGGATAACCTCTGAAAGTCACCTTAAAGCAGATAAAATCAGGCGAAAATGTACTCCACTCACTTACAGGACAAGAGGATGGGACCCTGACACAATTCCCCGGCATATATTTAAAGAAAAACAATAGACAATTACGCACCGTATCTGTATGAACATCCCCTCCCCATAAAAAAAGGAAAAAAAAAATGTTTGCCAGAAACCCAGATGGAATCCAATCTGGCAGAACATGCAAGCCTGTTTTTTGTTTTTTTTTTTATGTTGAAAGTTCTAATGGAAGATTTTAAGAACAGAATCCACCGTGTAGCCTATAGGGACAAAGATGCATTAATTAAACACGTTTTATATTTAACCGGTTATACAATCTGGTGTGAAGGGAATTGGAAGTGAGGTACAGTTCCAGTGGAGGAAGTCTTGTGATTTAGCAGCAGAATCAAGCGAGCTCATATGGTAAAGTGTTACTTGCGCTGCGACAGTTTTACCTCACAAATGTGCCGAGCCGGTTGATGGTACTTAGACAGAGAAAAGGAGAGTTTCAGGTTTACATTAAGCTATTAATAGCAGTCTGACATTTGCACACCCTCTCGCAACAAAAAAAGAAAGGAAAAAAAAAAGAAGAAGAAGAAAAAAAAAATAGATGAGCGTACTCATCGCCGCCATGTGCACCATTTTCTCTAATCACCAAGGACACACTTCCCTCAAGGGAAATGATTAGCTCTCCAGTCTTGCAATATAAAGTAACTTTGATAAGCAATTAAATTGTTTCCCATTGCCTCACATCCCCCTTCATATGAACTCTTGGAAACGCTGCTTCGAAACCACCCACAACACCGTGCTTGCTTAGACGAGGACCATTAAAAACAACCAGGTCTGAGTGAAAAGACCAAACAGGTTGTACAATATTTTACTACAATATAGCCTAGTTGTGGCATTAAGTGCTGCAGGTACCAGGAACTATGAACAGTAAATGTCATCTGCAATTACTTATCCCAGTCATTATGTGTATAATAATACACTCAGCCTCATTGTACAGGGACTGTAGTTTGATATTAAGAAATTATAAAGATATGAAGAAACAAAAGACTACTCACTTGGGGCATAACAAGCTAACGAGATCAGAGGTATGAGCACTGTGCTGCACGACGTAAAGGTTTTGGTCTGAGGTTCAACAATGCAACCGCATTACATATCATAACGAATAAAATCCTGATTCTCCACAGTGCCTTGCCGCACCTCACATTGTCACATTTTTTTTTTTTACATTGCAATATCACTGTTTGATGCATCGGTACAGCCCTAATAATTACATTACGAGACAACTTTGTCACAATTCTAATTCATCAGCATATGTCCTCCCTTGGTGTCTTATTTTGTGTGATATTTCCAAGTTCTATTAAACAAGAAGGTGTGAAAATAGTGAATTGTATTGCATGTCAAAATAGTAAGATATTGTACTGAACTGCCGATGAAATGATATTTCCCAAGCAACTCTCAAAAATAAAGGTACCAGCAAAGGTTCTTTGGTCTACTACCATTGAAGAACCACTGTTAGTTATTTTATAACCGAGATGAAAGTGTGAAGAACCCTTTTTGAGGTTTTTCTTAGACCATACAGTTAAGACAAGAAAAATTCAAGTCTTTATCTTTAGAAGGATTCATACTAGGTTGGCAGTTAATATTTAAATGCTCCTTGAATTTCAAATCATTAGTATGGCATTCTGTGTTAATATTGGTACAAAAATGATTCACCATTTAGCTACTCTGGTGGTCACTAATTTGATCAGCTATTTTTTTTATTCTTGAGAACTGTTGAACTCTGTATGGAGGTGAAGGCCACTAATCTTCATGAATTTATGCAAAGAAGTCCAGCCGTTTCATGCTATGGGATCAGTATAATAGCGAAGCAATGCGAAGCAGTGTGGCTTGAGTATTGCAGGGTGTTGGAATGAAGAGCTGAAAGACAAAGGACTCATGGGAAATGTGCAATACAATGCAAAAGACTTTAATAAAGTTCAGAAGCTCAAACATACATTAACAAAACATTTATATACAGTTCACACATTGGCAAATAAGAATACAAAGATAATGTAAGGTGCATATTGTACTTCACGTTTGACGTAAGTGATGGTGTTCACCTCCTACACACAAATCATAGCGCTTAATTTACTCACCCGCCCCCCAACCCCCCCCTGGAAAAAAAAAAGAAAGAAAGAAATTAAGGTAAACTTCATTTTACACAGTGCTACAGTTCTATTTATGAGGCATACTGTGTTTTCTATGTCATAGCAATAGCAACACGTTCAATATCTTTAAACCCTTTGACGCCTTTAATGTGACGAGGTCAACACTTTGTGCCCAGAAGCTTCTTTATCAATACCAAAGCAGCCCGTAGGCCTCAGTAAATGATTTACTACTGCATAAAGGTGCTATCCATTGAATCAATTAATTTGTGTCATATTAAAAGGTTGTATTCATCTATTACAGAGATGTCAGAAATGAAGTGTTACAAAAGAGAATTTCTGACCAAGCAATCCGGTAATAAGAATTCTCTTGCCTTTTTGTTTTTATTGCTTTTTTTCCATATGTAAAGCCTGAATAGTCTGGTCTATCTTGTCCTTCGAATAGAAACAGCGGGTTTTTTTTCGTTTTTTTTTACTCTCGCGCATCTTATGTGGAATAAATAGCATGTCAGTTGTGTACACACCTAGGTACTTTACCTAAAGCCTACAAGACTTATTACGGACTGCCTGAGGATTTCTATATGGAATCAAATAAATACATCTCACAGGTTATACTGACTCGGAATTTCAAAAGTCGACTATGACAGACAACATATAAAGGTCAGACTGTGTTTCTCCGCTCCTGTCATAAAAGGAGCTTTTGATTAGAAACCACGTGTTCTGCTCTCTGTGATTATGGATTAGCTCAGAGCATCAGAGCATTTTTTCCTTTCCTTTTTTTTTTTTTTTTTAATAATTTTTTTAAACTCCTCCAAGCTCCCAAAGACATATTGAGGCATTTAGTGACACAGAACACTGTGCGTCGCAGTGATACCTCCTATGGAGGGTCATGCATTGAAACGTTAGCCACACAATTTACTTGCATTAACAGTGTCACTAGGGGCAGAGAACGGAGGCAGTCGCTCAAGAGAAGGAGGTACAGTGTGACACGGCCAGAACAGTCACCGAAGGCCATGTGGAACATGGACTGCAGCATCAGATATTTTCAATCAGTCAGTTGATGTGTTCAGTGGTGAAAGCAGGCACAGAAAAAAAAGAAAGAGGGAAGTAAAAAAATAAAAAAAAAATAAAAAAAACACAAAAAAAAACAAAAACAAAAAAACAGCCACCAGGCACGTCAAAGTCTTGCGGTCCAGTTGGTAAAATCACGGCAAACAAACGAATAAATAAATAGACACACAGACATCAAAGGCTGTGCTGTATATACATAATACGTATCGATATAAACATCATGTACAGAACCGGCTTTCTTACGCCGTTCGGGTGAGCAGGGTTAGGAGAACGATTCCAAAGAGTTGTCTCAAGCTTTACTTTGGGGAGGCTAATAAATGAGGACAAAGGGATTTAACAAAGCATTGCAAATCGCCTACAAAAAAAAAAAACAAAAAAAAAAAAAGGGAAAAAAAAAATCACTAGCAGAGTTTTTGGATGAGCTTCAAGCAGGCAACAAGATGTGTCGTTTTCGGTTAAAATAGTCTGGCGCTCCTCGCTAGGTCTTGTTTGAGGCTGCAGAAACCTGTACAGTACGCGTTTTTTCCCCCTCTTCAGTCAGTGCCTTCCTCTCCCTCCCTCTCTCTCTTTAGGATATGGCAGCTAGAGATTGATTTTTATCCTGTGGGAGCGAGCTGTACCTGTGCCACAGAGTGTGCCATAGAGTGGTGGTTTCAGTGCCGTCTCCTGTAATATAGAGAGACAGACAAATATAGGGAGAATTGTAGTTACAATATCATCTGGGTAGCTGAGCTGCAGCATGTACTGTGTAAGATGATATGGAAGCATATGAAAATCCCTCTCTCTGGACATATACATTCTCATGCATACATAAAGAGAGAGAGAGAGAGAGAGAGAGAGAGAGAGAGAGAGAGAAAGAGAGAGAAAGAGAGAGAGAGAGAGAGAGAGAGA
>JBBJLS010000032.1:6480085-6503803 GCA_037577275.1 Bryconaethiops microstoma | reverse complement strand
TCTCCTATAAAGTGCCTGAAATGCCACCACTACCCCCTCCCCAGAAAAAGGGAAAAATAAAACAATTTTTATAATTTGAAAGATCTTGTTTTGTATTGGAAACAGAAAAATATCCTTTAGCTGGAGGAAGAAACCTTAAATTCCACCGATGCTGTGTTTGCATTTCTTGTTGTGTTACTGCAGTTCGCTAGGGAACGGGGAATTATCACTTTACAACCGTAATTGCATAACAGTAACACATGAAGCCTCCTCCACCTCCTCAATGCGAGAGCTTCCCTGAGAGATAGCTCTCAGTCTTCTGCCTGCTTTGTGCTGACTCGGTGGGGGCGATTACAGACTATAGGGATCACTTCAGTAGTGTGTAGTAAATGAAATGACTTTTGCCTGGATATTTAACACTAGAACGGCTGATTGCGTCAACTGACGTAATTTCATCAGGCTCAGCATCAGAATCAGAATCGCGTCTACTGGCCTATTGAAGCAGCAAGCATGCTCCGTAAGAGAAATATGGGTGTGTTGTAGGCACATGTGTTCACGTATTTTTATATACTGCTGTTTTATACTGTTGTGCTTGAGAGACACCATCGATCGGAATCAAATTCCTTGTATGTGTCGCTCACATACTCGGCCAATAAACGCGATTCGGATTCGGATTCGGCGACTGACGCTGTACGACAGGCTCCGGGTCCAAAGTCCACTGGACACTTGCTGTGTCTGCTGGCTGCAGCTTGCGTGAATGTCTGCCGGCAGGCTGCGTGACTAAACGCCCGAACACACGCAGCAGCGGTCACATCAAGAAGCGTCTTGTGCGAAACTGGGCACTGCATCAATTGACCCACACAGCCGTTATAGGTGTAGCCAGTTAGCCGCCGTTCTAGTGTTAAATGTTTAAATGAAGGAAATTACCACATAGAGTTAAAAACTACAGCAGACTGGGGGGGTTAAAATCCGATGTCCTATCATAGTCCAATTTCGCAAAGAAACGCTTTTCTTGTGACCATTCACACGGTTTAGAATCAATGTCAGTCTTTTTTCCCCAGAATAATAATGAGTAACTCTGGGTTATCTGTTTTCATCATGTTATTTGTTCTTTCCTGAATATTACATTTGGATTTAGGTGCATCCCTAGTAACACGGTTTCGTTTCCAGTTATGCCGGTTCACTGATAGAAGTAGCTCTTTAAGTATAATACAATGCATTAAAAAAAATACATTCACATTTAGTGATTAAAAGACATTATGTTTTTTCCACTGCTTCCTTAAAACAAGTCAAATCCTCCCTATAGCGCAAGATATCCCTAATAGAAAAAGGTCCCAGTTGGTGTAAGACCTTTGTTTCCTTCCTAGAAGACACAGGTCACTTGTGAGGTCTCTCTTGCTGCAAACGATCTGGTGAAAGTTTTTAGGTTTTGTCGTCAAGCAGTAGCAGTTGGCTGAGCAACACAGTTCCCACCTTCCGCCAATAGCAGAACTGGCTCGGCATGCTGCAGCCATACAATACACTGCTTTCAAATTCAACCCACACGGCCAGCACAGCGTTTGAGCTGTGTCTCTCTCAGAAGGAAGAGGTTTTGTATGACACAGTCGGCACATCATGCTTCTGGGACGTTAATAGACCCCGGCATGTGAAAGCAATAAAAAAGAGAATCCCAAAGAGCCAGAATTTGTGAGACCAGGGGCAAAGGAGCCTTACTGCTGCACTGCCAGCAACAGCCATTGCATAAGAGAAATCATAGTGAAATTCAGACAGTAATACCGCGCAATATGCGGCAGTGTGGATGCCTGACTGGCACCAGGCTGCTAAAGCTGTTCGAAGTGGAGGCCAACTTCATCATCTCCACAGTTCAACAGGAAAAAGTCTTGGGTTTCTGGATACCATCCTTGAGATGGTCTGATGAAACATAACAAACTGCCACTTAGGCCTGTCCATATAAATGGAGCAATCTAAAATATTCAGCCTCTTGCCCTCATTAGTGGAAACTGTGATGCCTCCTCGGGTGACAAAAAGAGTTTTGGTCTAAGGACCACTGCTGGATGTTGTAGGCAGCGCAGGCTTCGAGAAGGGGATTTCATGCACTTTGAGTAGGCACTGGCGTGGGCAGAGACACCGGAGGTTTTCCTTGCCTTTCCTCAGTCTAAAATGCATCTTCCAACCGAGTGTCAGGTGGACTGAATAAAAATCATAACTGTGTGACTGAGCCACAAGTGGCACTCTCCCATCATGGCTAAGACAGCCCCAAAATCTGCCCAGATGTCAATGCCTGCCTTAGCCCTTGTAAAAGCACCCGACATGTTCTCTTGTAGTTCCGCCAGATATCCCTGTAGCTGGGTAAACCGAGGTACTGGCTAAAAAACAGGATCACTGGCCCGATGCCCAAGCTGATGGACAGTAACAAGTAAGAAGTGAGGAGCTTTTCCACACGTGGGCGATGTCCAGATCAACTCCGTGTGAGGAGATTCGGCCCTTGATTTTCACATTGGAAATGCCAACAGAAAGTTAAAAATAGCAGTTACTAGCAGAACCGAAAGACCACTGCAAAACAGAGGAAGTCTTCGTCATTCCTCCCCATCCTTAAGATGAGTAGTCAATATTCTTGTATTGTTGACTGAATAGAGACCAATCCTGCCAAGGCTGTGAATTTGTCCATGTCCTCACTTATGTGTGTTAGCATAGAGCAGCTGTCTGACAAGGCACCAAGTTTACCAAGTCAGAGGCAGCATCGATCATAAGGCTAGAAAGGCCACAAACACTGGGTAAACTGGAAAAAAAAACAAATGGGAAGAGCCGTTCCTCACCATATAAATTCATAGCATTTTCAACATGGACGACAAACTCGCACATGATTTGAAAAATGCGACACAGCCTTTCTTGAGTGAAAGTAGTGGGGTTTAAGTTAGCACAAACACAACAAAATGAGGTGCGTTTGAATAAAACTTTGACTTCTGAGAGTAATATTATTTGTGTTTCTCTTTTAGTTCAAGACCGATTTTCCAACACCGCCACGTGAACGAAAACTTAAACAGCTTCCATGGTGGTTTCATGCAGACTGCAATTTCTAGTGCGCATCTGTGAACTACCTGACAGCCTGAGATTCATAATCGCCGTCATGTGCATACAAAGTGATCTGGTAAATATGTGGTGATGAATCTCACAGAAATATTTCACCAGAGCTAAATTTATACCGATGTACTTGCAAATTTAGGAGGGTTTCATATATCAGGCCCGATGTGTTCATTTAATTATCCAAACCAGCTTCCTAGCTGAGCAAGCCGAGCAGTAAAGTATTCCGTGCAGCTGTATTTAAATTTAAATCTGCTCTAGGAGCCGGATTAACGCGGCAGTGCCCTTTGTTCAGGAGGTAAGATACTGAGATTCAAAAGCGAAGGAACGTTTCAAAATATGAGTAGATGGACTAGTATGAGTGCTTAACCAGGAATCAACCAAAATCAGTGCACATGCAGCAAACTACAAATACTTGCAGAAAATATACACATATAATACACAAAACGCACATAATACAACTGTGTAAGAAACCTCAGAAGCACATCTGAAACAATTTGCAAGGCAGAAGCTAACATTTCAACACCATAGACTAAACAGGTGCTAGGACGCAGACCAGAACGCTGAAAGTGAATGAAAAGCGGAGAGATGAAAAGATGACAGCGTGACCTGCAGAGCAAAACGCAGTCTTTTCTAAATGGAAGAGTTTTCAGATAACACGTTCGACATGGAAGAGTTCCAGAAGATTTTGAAAAGAAAGCTTCTTCCGCAGATGGAAGAGCTTCTGAAAGCAATAATTATGAAGGTGCAGCAATTTGGGTGAGCTGGTTATGAGCTGTTTTTCACTGTCAATATGTGAGTGCTCTGAGTGGGTAAGATTAAGCGCTCGGTCTGCTTCTGCCATGAGTCCAATTTCAACCTTAGTATAGAACACAAAGCTTATTTTGCTTCCCATGTGTTCGGCTCTGTTTGGCCAAATTTCCTTCAACGTAAGCTTCGCAGGTGACTCAATCCCTTAATGACACATGAAAATTGAAAATTACAGCTCCAGTTCTGAAGGAGGGCAACGCCTCTGCCTTTTAGCCAGCTGGTGCTTCCTCAAATCTTGCCTGCAAAGTTTTTCAGCAAATTATTCAGAGGAAAGAACAATCTTCAGCTCAGTCAGGCAAGCAACGAAAAAGAACTTTAGTATGAGAGTGGACACAAAATATACTGTAAGTGAAGTGAAATCATCCAAGATTTACGCAATACTTCTCATTTTAAGAATGGTGTGAGAACACTATATCTAACTTCTTTTGAAATGGTCTTATTCTACTGGTTGATCATTTTGCTTGCATTTTGTCTTGAAATAAGCTAAATTACCTGCCAGTAGTATAATTTTAGACAGTTTCTCAAAATTAAAAAAAAAACAACCCAAAATAAAAACATCTAGGAACCACAATGTAGAATAAGGAGCAATTATTTTTCTAAAGATTGTAGCGCAGACTGCGTTACCGTGGGTGATAGACAGAAAATGTAATAGAAATAAAAGGCTTCATGTTTTAAAGCCAAAACTTCATAGTTCAAAATCGAGGCACATCTGCCCTGTGCCCAGTGAGATTCAGAACTGAAGTCAAATTTGAATTATTAAAACTCAGGTTGGTCGGAGCACAAACCAGGGACTCAAGGACATCCTCTCTCATATTTTATGATGTTTCTGAAATGCTGGATGCACCATGAATCTTGATGCAAAGTAAATGCCCAATGCTGCATGAGCTCCAATAAATCTGCGAGACAATCTATATTAATGATACACGCAGTATGCATGTATCCGTTCTACATGGTTATACCAAAACCGAAGCTAAGTCACGAGAGCCTTGCATGACAAATAAACTCACCTCAGAGACACCCTTGGTCTGTATAAATATATAGACCAACAAAGACCTACTTGGCTTTTACGCTAATGCATATTCATAGCTCTGTCTGGGAACAGTCGAGTAGCTTGGTGCTTATTTGATCTGCCGCAACCAAAGCGTGTATTCCACAAGCTCCCCCATCACAGGAGGGTGGTGGTGGGGGACTGACCTCATCGGCTGAGAACCGGGAGAGTAGAAGATAAAAGAGAGACAGTGTGAAAGGAATGAGGAAGGGAGCGAGGGAAAGAGGATCTCGTGCTGCACTGAATCCAGCAAATGGACCTCTTACAGTATTATGAGCCATATGGTGCCATAAATATGTTGCTTCTGAAGTATTCTTACGAGCCATTCTCCTTAGCTGTCACAGCTCTAAGTCCTGTTAAATATCCAATTGACCTTCATCTGCAAGTGTCTCCGGAAAGATAAACACATCTGAACCCTGCTATGGATGCTCTCCATTATCCCTTTATGCTTCCGGACGCTCTGATTTTCAGCCACCATGATATAGCCCCTGGGTTGTTTGTCAAATTTATCTACAACTAAGTCTAGCTACACAGTGCTATATAAAATCTGCTATTCCTAATACTGGTAATATTTCTAAATTGCTGTGTAGCAACATTCATATTCATTGTTATATCGTGCGTAAAAAATGGTCACAGAAAACAATAAGAGATCATAAACAATCCACAGTCTAAAATCAAGTCTTAAGATCTGCTTTAACAAATTCATCAAGCAGTACACCCCAAATAATTCGATGTTTTTTGGTCTGGACAAACTTTCTATAATGTGCTGCTCTGATAGAAGATGGTATCACTGGTGTAACCCTTTATTTCATTACATAACACATAACACGCATTTGGCCAAACACAGGAAATATAAAGACCCTTCTGGCTACAGCTAAACTGCCCTCTCCCGAATGCATTTGCTGTTTCATTTTCTGCACGTTTTCTCACAAGTGTGCGCCTCATATGTTACCTAGGTGGTAAAGTCAACAAGAGGAGACAAGAGAATGCCAGAATAAAAACTGATTTTAAAAGTAATGGAAGCAAGGAAGGAAACTAAAATAAGAAGATCAACAAAAACATAGGGAAATATGGGGTAAAACTTGTTCAAAGGGTGTCTGTAAGACCCCAAACAAGGAAAGTGAACCCAACCTGTGCCCAACACATACATAGGAAATGCCAACTCAATCCGACATGAGCAGTCAGATCCAGTCGACAAATATTTCAAGCTCTGGTATAAACCCAACACAAGTTTATATGTTTATAAGTGCAGCTCCCCATGGACATTCTAGGCTTCAAAAGGGACTAGCCTTAAGCGATAGACGCTCCAAACAAGCCAGGAAGCTTGGTTTTTGTACTTTGATTGTCCCTTAATAGGCTCAAGCCAGAGATTTATGTTGTAAAACAGAAAAGATTAAAAAATGGATGTCCTAAAGGTGTACACAAGCTAGAAAATAAAACATTAGCCCCTAAAACTACACCATTAAACTCAGTGTGGAATATGAAATATATTCAGCAGCTGCTTTGGGTGTTCATTTTTATTAGAGTAGGCTGCATCACTGAAAGGAAATGTGGTCCAGGTACTTTTAGTTTTCATTGTTTTTTTGGGTCTGTTTATCACAGACATGGTTCACTAAATTCTGACGGAATACTTCAAAACCCTAGACATATTTTTGGATGTTTAACAATATTCTGAACATGAACCAGTGGAAAGCCAGTCAGACAACTTGACAACAAATAAACCTAAAGTGAATTATGAAGAGAAATTATGTGTTCTTTAGTAATCTGCCCATGTAAGTAGGCTTATGTATAATGCACCATGGCAGAGCAATGCTTTTAGCTGCATTCTGAAAGAAAGGGCTGATGGCAAAAGGGACTATCAGCTGTGTGTGGGTGTCACCTTAAATCATCATGCACATAATATATCAGAGTGGATATACTCTAATTTGCAGGGAATATGCAGAGAGGGATTTTCTGCATTAGGGACAGGCACGGAGGCAGAAAACAAATGCCACGACAAAACACAAACAAAAGAAAGTATCTCCCTTTACTATCTTGAATGACAAGAACCCTCCAAAAGGTAGTAAGCAAATTCAGGAGACGGATAGGGGAAGAGAGGAAAACAATGAAAACAGGCACATGGTCGATCATAATTATTTTTCTTCAAATCTGGGTTTTTGGAAGAACTTTCATCAAGTACTTTCAACATTAGACAGCCTGGCCAAGAAAATGGCTTTGAAAGTGGTGAATACAGCACAGACTCTCTGCCTGGTCATTAAAAAAAAAAAAAAAAAAAAACAACCAGCTGACTGGGGGAAAATGGATGGTGCTGAAAGCTATTAGTGAATCTACTTCTTCTATTTAAGTCTCCAGGCCCCAGAGCTCTGTCTTCACCTTGATCTCCCTGACCCACAATCGCAGTGCTCAGTCTTCATCTCCACAAGCAAGACATGTCACCACCAGGCCACATCCCCCTCCACCCACATTTCCATTTATTTCCCTCGTCTGCTTTTATTTATTAGCCACTTTGCATTTGGCACATCTCACTGGGAATCATAAGCTAAAATACACCAGCATTCAAATGAACCTTTCTCTCATTAATGCCGGTGCTTCCCCATTGAGACAACTTGTAATGGAGTGCGTTTTGGATTGTGGTGGAAAAATAATCAGCCCTCCTCTACAGCTTTACAACTTTCGGCTCTAATGAGGTCTATCAAGCATTTCTGTAGAAAACAATTGTTTCAGCCATGTGCATCTGTTCAGCTGTGTCTGTGGAATGCAGCTCTATCTTGTTTGGTTTGCTGTCAAGCATGCTTGGTTTTGGTATGTCAATCAAGAACAAACATCGCTGTAATCTCAGTGCCGAAAGCCTGAGTTTTCTCGTTTGTCGGGGTTTTTTTTGTGCGTCTGTCTAATAATTACTCTTTAGAATGGAATTTCACTCTAGGAGAAAACTAACTTCATTCGCATTTGCAGACTTGATCAAATCTTTCCTTCCTACAGGCTGACAAGAGCTGATATTACTTTAACCCAAACTGTGACTTTTTCTAATGTCTACTCGTAGGCTTTTGTCTATTCACCAATTGTTCAACGGTCTCTCCTACATTTCCCTTTTTCCTTTGAAATAGAACTCTAATGCTCCTTTTTTTGTTTCATAAAGCAACCAACCAAAAGCGCAACAGATGCCTTCTCCTTGGGTGTAAGTTTTTTTTCTGTTGTTTTTTTTTTTTTTTTCCACAGCTTTCGCAGGACTCAGTGTTGATAAGCATTTATGCATGTTTGAGCTTTTACGGGCTTGAATCCTTGCCCAAACCCTTGCCACCCTCCACTCAGAGTCTTTCCAACAGAAGGGCAGTGAGACGGGGGGCTCGAGCAGGAGCAGTGAAGGGGGTTAGAAAGGAAGTTGTGAATTACCTGTCGGGTGTGGATTTGCCCGGGTGACTTGAAGCTCCCTTGACAGCTGCACTCGGAGACGCTGTAGGGGTCGGAGCTGCTGGAGGAACATTTGGAGAGTGAGTCACAGCCAACTACGAACGTGTTGTCCAAGGGGAGCTCCTGAATCACATGGTGCTTTTTGGGAGCCACTGGGGTCTCTGGTTTGATCTGAAAGGTAGGCTGGGGAGAAGCCGACTTGTAATGCTTGGCTAAATCAGGGCTGTCAGGTTTAAAGGTGGTCGGTGTGGTGGCCCAGTTATACTTCCCCATTGTCTGCTCCTCAAGCTCAACCGGGAGGTCCAAGGTGCCATTGATGTGCTCATGTGTAGGGTCTTCAGACTTGGATTCTTCAATTGTCACAAAGTTCAACAGCAAGCTCTTAGGGGACCTCTTCTTTTTCTTCTTCTTCTTCTTGATCTGGCGGCCCTCCTGGTTCGGTGACACCCATTCGCCACTCTGCTTGCCCTTCTGAACGACTTTGTGTCTGGGCGTTTGCCGACAACGTACCAAAGCAGTCACAAAAATCACCAATATGACAGTCATCGTCCCAGCAATTATGGCTATGACGACAATCACATAGCCATTATTCTGAGGGGTCACATCATTGTCCCCAACATTTCTGTCCAAAGGAGTCTCCATGCTTTTGCGGACTTGCTCTTGAATGAATGTGGCATTGGAGACAGTATCATTCACAAACAAGTGAACAAGGGCAATTGCATGCAAGGGATGTGGATGGCCTAAGTCTTCAACCTTTACCACCAGTCTATGGAGGCCTTGGTCAGCATTAGCAATCTTCTCTTGTAGGGTAATGTTCCCAGTACTTTTGTCAATAGCAAACAGTCCTTTTGGTGACCCTCCAATGATGCTGTACTGCAGCTCTGCATTCATGCCAGTGTCGTTGTCAATCGCAAACACTCTGGTCACCACAGAGCCAGGGCTGGTTGTGAAAGGGACGAGGTCATAGGAATAATTAGATGAGGGGATGACAAAGACAGGCCGATTGTCATTGATATCAACAACATTTATAGTGACCTTGGCATATGAAGTTGTCTGAATTAGTCCTCCATCAACAGCCTTAACTACAAAGGTATAGGAACTTTGCTGCTCCCTGTCAAATGTAATATTTGGTTTGATCACGCCAGTTTTGGGATCGATAATAAAATTGTCCTTTCCGTTTATTATTGACAGATTGACAAGGGCATTTTCATCTGCATCTGCATCTGTAACTGTAATCAAACCAACTGTGCCATACAGAGATAAGTTCTCAGGCACGTAGAAATTGTATTCAGGATGGGTGAAGGCTGGACTGTTGTCATTTTGGTCTTGGACAATTAGCTTCACAGTGATATTGCTCTGCAGAGGGTTAGAACCATTATCCCTGGCAATGACTGTGAAGGAATAGTTTTCCTGTTTTTCTCTATCTAGCCTCTTGCTAACATAGAGGATACCAGACCGTGAGTCTACGTTAAACCCATCAGGTGCATCTGGGCCAAGGGAATAAATAATAAGGGCATTAGAACCACTGTCTGCATCTGTAGCACTGATCTTTATCAGCTGTGTGCCAGGCTCATTGTTCTCTGGGATGGACAGCTGAATCTGTTGTTGAGGAAAAACTGGGGCATTATCATTCTCATCCTTGATTTTAATGAGGACCCTTGCAGAAGTGTTCAAAGGAGGTTTCCCTGAATCCGAAGCAACTATCTTAATTGCATATTCTCTAGTAGTCTCATAATCTAAGGGGGCCGCAGTTTCCAGCAAGAACTGGTCGTTAAAAACTGGCTTCAACCGAAAAGGTACGTCATGATCTGTATAGCATGTCACTTTACCATTCAGGTCAGCATCTCTGTCAGTCACAGTAATTAGAGCTATTTTTGTGTTTAGAGGGGCATTTTCAGATAACAATACAGTGCCATTAACAGGATTCATAATATACCGAGTGTCTATGGAAGGAACGTTGTCATTAACATCCGTTACATTTACTATCACAGTAGCTCTCGAAGGAGTGGCACTACCATCACTGGCAAGAACAATAAGCTTGTGGACCGGGTTGGATTCTCTGTCCAGTGGTTGCTTGATGGTGATCAATCCAGTGGTACTGTCAATAGCAAAGTGTCGTTTGGTAACTGGGGTGTTTTGGTTGCTGAAGGAGAAGTGGATCTGGGCATTGGAGCCCAGATCAGCATCAGTGGCATGAAGCTGTGTGACTGATGTGCCCATTGGGGCATTCTCAGGCACGTTCACTTCCACCTCACTGTCCTTGAACACTGGACGATTGTCGTTCACATCTGAGACGGTGACCTGGAGAATGGCTGTGCTGGACTTTGGAGGGTTGCCACCATCTTCCACTTTGATTTTCATCACAAAGGTGTCCTTGGTTTCTCGATCCAGGTTCTGTTGGACTATGAGTTGGGGCCATTTGTCTCCTTCTGGAGTTTCAATGATGTCCAAGCCAAACTCACTCACACTCTGAAAAAGAGAGACAAGAAGGCATCAGTGAATTTACTACTTAAAGAATGAGAAAAAGACATGCCATGTTTTGCTTTTAAAAGTCACTTTACCGATAAAATATGCAATTTTCTTTACATAACGTTTAGACATTCAAAGAACTCCACCTTTCCTGAGAAATGTGCAGAGGCTATAGTTTATTTTGGCTTGAAATATATGTTTGTTCAAGCTGCAGCAACAAACCTTAGGGTTAAAGTTCTTTAATCCTGTTAGAAAATGCATAAGGTCTTGAAAATATTGACTTAAAAAAACACAACCAGGGGATATGATCTACTTATAAAGCAAATGCTTCTGCAAACACAGGCTGCTGCATACAGGGTAAGCACTCCCATGAAGCACCTGGAAGCTAATACACACAGATCAGCCATAACATTAAAACTACCTGCCTAGTACTGTGTAGGTCTCCCTTTTGTCACAAAAGCATCTGTGACCCAATTTTGACTCCACAAGACCTCTGAATGTATACTGTGATATCTGGCAATAACATGTTAGCAGCAGACTGTTATCCCTGTAAGTTGAAAGGCGTTGCCTCGATGGATGAAAGTACATTGTCCAGCATGTCTCGCAGATGCTTGATCAGATTGAGATCTGAGGAATTTAGAGTTAACACCTTGAACTCTGTGTCATATTCCTGAACAATTTATGTCAGTATGGCAGGGCGAATTATCCCCTTATGTGGCTATAAACAGATATGCTTGGCCTACAACAACGTTTAGGAAATTACACTACCTCCACCGGCTACAAAGCATCTTTTCCCCAGCTAAGTGATACACACACACCAGGCCATCCACATGATGTAAAATAAATTCAACAGACCAGGCCACCTTTTTCCATGCTCATTAATCCACTTCTAATGAACAGGTCAGCATGGGCACTCTGACCAATTTGCAGTCACATAGTCCCAGTCACAGCAAGCTATAATAGACTGTGTCTTCAGACACCTTTCTATCAGAGTCAGCATTAACTTCTTCTGCAATCTGTGCTACAGTAGCTCTTCTGTGATACTGGACCAGTTGTCTAGCCATCACAAATTGTCCCTTGGCAGGCTTTTATGCTTGCCCATATTGTTTTTCTGCTTCCAACACATTGTCTTCATAGAACTGACTGTTCACATATATCCAACCCCTTGACAGGTGCCATTGTAACAAGAAAATCAATGTTATTCATTTCACCTGTCAATTTTCATACTGTGGCTGATATGTTGCTCAATTTCATCAAGTCCGAAATACAGTTAACAATCAAACGCATTCAGGAAGGGGAAAAGGAAATGAGATGCCATTCACAAGTAGAAATTAATGTACAAATTGCTTTTTAGTGCCATTACAGGAAGTCTCATGACCGTCCTTCACTTGGTCTCATTCACTTTTCTTCCTGTGGACCTCATGGTGCTTAGGTTCATTTTACAGCTTCCCAAAGTTAAAACAAGGTTGTTCAGACATGTTCGCTAGATTTGAGGAAAGTGGCAACTTTGACATTCAAATGCAGTGAGCCTGTTGTGGAGAGTACAAATGGAGCAAATCAATTCAAGCTACAAAGCCATGCTGTCCAGCGCCATAAAGATACTTTAATGAAATTGGGGATGTAGTCTCATTCTCCCTCCAGTGCACTCTGCTATGCTGCATCTGAAACGAGATTCTATTTTACCTTTTCACCAAGTGCTTGATTTGACGTAGGGGAGACAGTTCACCTGGTTTCAAGTTCATATTGTTAAAGAATCAGCCGAAGAAGGATGCCAAAGAGATAAGCTTCCATTTTAAATACGCTGCAAGACCACCGTAGTTTAAAGAGAGGGAGAAAATAAAAGCTGCACGTTTTAAAAAGCCTTTCTCCCAAGGAGGGCTAAATCTAGGTAAAGCCTAAGGAAAAGGAAAACAAATGCATATGTAATCCCCATGAGAAACCAGCTTTGACTGTTCAAAGTAATTGCCTTCCCTTCAAAACTAGCACTAATATTTACGATTACAGATCAGGCAACGTGGAGCTTGGCAACGTATTCCATCCTTCCGAGGTAGAGCAAGAGAGGGAGACAGAAGGAGAAAAAGGGCTCAGTGCTTGAATGAGAGTCAAGCACATTTGAGAAACAAAGAGGCTCTTTGAAGCTCTTTCAGTCAAAAACATTTTCATGCTAAAACAAGAAAACGCATCTTCCTTAAAAGATAAGCACATAATGCCGGGAGAGATTACTCTGTCTAGGCACATATTTCAAAGACGATTAAGACACATGCACGTCCCGTGTACAGGCTTCACTCGGCTGATTTAGACCGACTTCAACAAACCACTATTTATTGGCACCTTGCTTACACCATATAGTAATGTCATGCTGTCATAGCAACAGGCAGCATATATTGTTGTGTCGACAAAATAAGCTTTGCGCACTTCAAAAAAAACGCAACATATCTTCTTTGGTGGTTCTTGGCACTGGCTACCGTTTCACCATCTGTAGTCGGCTCAGTACTGTAAACACAAAAATGGGTTAACAAACCCCTTGGATTCATCGAAAATAATTGATATTAAGCACCTACACTATTACTCTCACACTGCTTAATAAGCATGATATTTAGAATGGAATCTGATCCTGTCTGGTCTACACATAAATGGTCGCATACCCAAGCCAGTCATATTAACTGAGCAGTAAGCAGTGATACGCTCGGAAAAAAAACAGAACACTAGTATTAGAAGAATGCATTGATACAGTAAATCATGCTTTTATTCATGCTCTTTAAAAATGCGAAGTGTTCAAAAACCATGCATTTAAAAAATGAACACGTGTGATCAAACATGACCAGAAACACCATGTGACCATGCAGTCTCACTAATAGTAAGATTACCCATATAAAGTATTTATAATTTATTAATGCTTTATTAATTCGGTCATAAACATGTTAAAAATCAGTAATAAGCTGTCATAACACTTTAAAAACAGTCACCTGGTGCATGCTAAATTGTGAGCCCACTTTCATTTGTACTCAGGTCTTGCTGGTTATTTCTCTTTTTTTCTTCTCCATCAGTCAGCATTATAACTAAGTTTGTACCAGATATTTATGATATTTATAGTCACCGAATATAGCAAAGTGACTGTTAACTTTTTTATTTATATGCTATAACTGGACATTCATGATTTCTAAGCACTGCTAACTATTTACGACCTAATTAACAACCAATAATAAACTCATTTCAGGCCCTTTATAAGGTTACCCCATTTCTAAACCTCTCCTTGTGCATTACTTGTAGTTACCAACCAATATCTAGTTTGGCTAAACAATACTTCGTTAAAAGAAATGTGTGCTGGTGATGAAAACAGATTTCAGAATTATGTTTGATGACATACTTATTGTACTCCACAAGAGCTGGTGCTGGGCTACAAGAGCTAAAATGTCTGCATTGTATTCCTTTTTCTGCATTTGTAATTATATCGAAATAATACAGTCGCTTCTCTGTTATGCTAATCCGGGTAGATAGCATCCAAATTTTAATTCTTTATAAATGTTTCGGCATCAACATTGGCTTTGGCATCAGTAGGCATGCATGTGAATGAAATATCAGATATCGCAATCTGCTCACGTCGCTTATCGGTGCATAAATATACCGAGAGTGTACACTACTAGTACTCCCTGGAGTAATACACACTGTTTTGTAGTCATGATGTTACAAAGCATTCACTATAGCCATGGGTTATGAGGCATGTGAAGGCTGGATCTTTTTGACTAAATGTCTATGTTTAGTTTTGTTTTACATGGGCAGCTGCAGACAATACACAGAGGATCTAATGAGCTATATTTTTCTATGGCCAAAGGCTGTATGACTTATCAATCATCACTTTTGTTCTAGTCTGGCCCATATGAAATGAGGCTGGGGGATTCTGATTACCTTCAGGCAGGCTAAGGAAGAGTCAAAAGAGCATGAATCACCAGCCCAAGGGAAGTGACAATCATCTGAAAGTAATATGCATGCTGCTCGAGAATCTCTACATATTTATACCCATTGACCCGCAGCTTATTATGAGAAGCGCACGAGGTGAGTCTGCTTCTTAGAAGGATGTGACTGACAGGAGACAACACCAACACGAGAAACTGCAACCAGATGTCCTATATGCACACAGTGCTGTAATAATCAAATATTCACACTGTTGCATTTTTTATAAAGTCTGTGTATTCGACACGGCCCGGGAATTCCTTTTAATAAGTGAGTGTTGTTGTTTTGTTTTTTTTTAAAAACTTGATTTCTATTAATGTGCACTATTAAACATACAATTATATTACTTTTCAATCACTTTTCGGTCAACTACTATCAGTGAGAAGGGAAATGACTATATTTCAGATTTTAAAATAGCCCAGAATGAACTTTTTGCCTGAGCACTAAACTCAGTGGTATCTGCTTAAATGCCAGACACAGAACAAATTCCATGCTGCTACGAACAGATAGCAAGCTAACACAGCATGCTTTCATTACTGCTCTGCACTGAGAGCATGCTAACTAGCTAGCAGGATGGCGTTGTAGGAAAGTTACATCAATTGCACCTGATAATCCAACGTATAAATGATGAAACATTTTTAAATTATTAAATTAGGGCTGATATGAAAATCATTTTACAGGCTTCGGATGCTGGTGGTCTAGTGGTTAGGGCCTTGCCTCTGCGATCAGAAAGCCGTAGGTTCAAATACCAGGACTGCTAGTGGCACCACTGAGGTACCCTTGAGCAAGATACTGTTCCCACACACTGCTCCCCGGGCGCTGTGTTCCTGGATGCCCGCTGCTTCACTTGGTGAATGGGTTAAATGCAGAGAAAGAACTTCGCACTCTTCACACTGTGCTCTGTGTGGTTTTTTTTGGAAACTTACAATGTTTTACTTCACTACATTTCTATCAAGGGTCTCGTTACTCGATACTTTTAATTCTGTAAGTGCATGTTTTCTGTCACTCTCTCACACGCACTCTCTCTCATGCGCACTCTCTCATTCACACTCTCTCATGCACACTCTGACACGCACTCTCACGCACACTCACTCACGCTCTTTCTTACGCACACTCTCACGCACACACTCTCTCGTGCACTCTCTCACGCGCACTTTCTCATGCACACTCTTTTCTCTCTTGACGCGCGCTCTCTCATGCCCACTCTCTTCTCTAATTCTGAAAGTGGATGTTTTCTGTCACTCTCTCACATGCACTCTCTCACACGCACTCTCTCACACGCACTCTCTCACACGCACTCTCTCACACGCACTCTCTCACACGCACTCTCTCACGCGCACACTCTTACGCACACTCTCTCACGCACACTCTCTCATGCACACTCTCTTCTCTATTGACTAAAAAGCACAGCCTCCACAACTCCAAACACAGGCACTGGTGTAGAATACAGACAGGACGCGTAATTAGTCCATTTGTGTGTCTGTGTTTGTGGGTACGAGTATAAGTCCTCATGCAAGGCTACACTTCACTCCCGTCTCCTTTCATGTTCTTTTTTTGAGTGCTAATTCGCATTTACAGCAGTTTCACTCTCAACTTGATTAAGATGGACATTACATACATGTACATGGTACATTATGTCAGAACACCTACCATGCTGTTCCGTGGCGGTTGTGTAGAGTTACAATTAAAAATAAACAAATGTATTGTTTTCTCTGTCAGCTGGTGTTGTGTGTCATTCTGTAACATTTGACCAGTTCCTTATTCTAGAGCTTCTACAAGCCAGTCAGAGGCATTAGGTGTTGTATTGTGCCAATACTGCAACAACGTGGGGAAAGAAAATGTACTTTTAATACTTAAGTATTTTTAAAAGCAAGTACTTCAGTACTTCAACTTAAGTAAAAAATTGACTGTACGACTTTCACTTGTATTGAAGTAACATTTGACCAGTTCTATCTGTACTTTCACTTAAGTAATGAATGTGAGTACTTTGTCCACCTCTGATGTTAACTTCGTAATTAACTTGGTATGTTTGTTACTGCGGTTCAAAATATATAGAGTAGGCAGCAATGGTGTATTAATATTGCAGGATAAAGCACACCTACTCAAGCTATGATAAAATCCACAATTCTGTTCTTGTTATGAGTTGCTTTTATATTTTTTATCAAGTTATATTTGGCTAGAAATGCAGGCTGACCTCAGTCATGGTCAGGTTTAAGTCAGCCATGCACCTCACAACGCATGAACTCAAAAAGTCACTGGCTAGAATGGCTGAAGTAAACTTCACTCCCACACCAGACTTATCAGAGTAACCAAAACACCAGCAGAGGCATCCACCACCCGCCCACCTCCCCCTTCAGCAATGCCAGAGCACACCACACAAAACAGATTTGATGCTCTAAGCTCCCTGCTTATAGCATTGTCCCACTAGAGCTTTGTAATAAGCACCGCTTTGATTACATATCTTCGCTTAAATGGCCAGTGGGGAAAAAAAAAGAAGCTTCTGAATTCTAAACTGACCAGCATAATGAACAAATACTCCAGCATTCAGAATACTGTGGGCAGCCCCAATTAAATTTGATCAAATTCAGTTGTACGTATGGTTTAATTAAAAAAAAAAATACAACAATCTCAGGAAGACAACGATTTTGTTTCCGTTGGTTTCAGCTTGCATGGCACTACTTTAGAGTCTCTTTTAACACTGCACATGTGGATCAGGCGAAGCGTTTAACATTATGAATCAGTGAGATGACCTTGTCTGAAGCCAAGAGCAAGTGAAATCCTATAGACAGCATCTATGTATGAAGATCACAGTAGGCTATATACTAATGCGCTGTATATGGAGCTCAAGTTTAGCCCGACAAAAGCGGTTGTTCAGACACTCTATTTCTCAATCCTCTGACCATGTTCTCACTCTTTCTCTTTTGCCACCGGCTGTGATCAGATTTAAACCATTTGGCCGAGACCAGAACACAAGAGCTGTCTCCTTGGACCAGTCCTAGCCCAAGCCCCCAGCCAAAAATCAGCCACAAATGAAATCTGGAACCAAATGAAAGGGAGCAATATGGCTGGAAGCTTCCTCTGTTCATCCACTGTCCAGTGCCATCCAGAACACTAATAGAAATTAGCCAGCCATTTCCATCTACGCTCACACTTCATCCACTTTGTGCATTTATTCATACTGAGCAACAAAAAAAATAAAATAAATAAAAACAGTGAAATATTACATTTAACGACCCATCCGCAAGCTTTTACAGCCCTTTCTCACCACCTAATTGCTTCTAAGGAAACAAACATCTTTTTGATAGAACAGTTACGATTAATTACTTAAATATTTATTGCAGCCAGTGGATGGAGCTTTTGAAGTTTATATAGCAACAGCACCGAGGTCTCGGGTTGTCAGTCTGTTGTCAATTCTTGATCATTAGTACTTTAATTATTTGCCTCTCCTCATTGGCTGCTGAGATAACGCAGATAACATCACCAAAAAGTAGTTAGACTAGCATGTAAATGTATCGGAACGTAAACAGAAACACAGATTGTGTTTACTTTCGCTGTTCGGTCCTAAACCCAGAGGAGGGTGAAATAATAATAAGAGCTTTAAATCTGATGCAGGCGTAAACATGGTGAAAAGGGCAGGAACTGGTATCTTAATGTGGGGTTAGAGTGCTTAAATGGTGGCGTGAAAATAACAATGTGTGGGGTGGAACCCACAACAGAAAAGTCAATATCTTCATCCCCTGAGCCTGATCTGATCCACATGCCTCTAGACAGAAGTTGTAAAAAGGCTCTCTTTAAGTGATAAAATCTCTTCTAATGGAAAGCCCTCCTCCAGCCATGCATGGTATTACTTTCCCCAGGCTGACCTTGATGGCGTCCACAGGAGCTGGAGAAGCGTCGTTCCAGGTGACATAGCAACATTAATGCTGATGGAACAATTAATATGGCACCTCAATTAAAACCGGGAGGAGGCAATAATGCCCTTCCGTGTCATTTGGGGTGGGCTTCCTCTTTGCAAGACATGCCCTGAATGAGCAAAGAGCAGAGATGCGGATCAGCAGTGAGGCTCTTTTACAGCAGAGCCTCTTGCTGCACGGTGCAAGCAGCTGCCGTGGCCCACAATGCTAATCGCACTTCGCTACGCTGAGAATCAGGCCGTCTCTCCGGGTAAACTACTGCCGTGTGGGAGCTTCAGAAACGATCTCTCAGAGGACTATGCAAACACAGTCCAAGAGGTGGATTCACGGCCAGATGCTACTCGAGGGAGTTTTGCACCAATCTCCAGGAAAAAAAAAAACACATCCTTATCCCTGTATTTTGCACCCACTTAGACCCACCATCACATACCGATTCACAAATGAGAAACACTGCTTGTGTACCAAATGAATAGACGGAATTATGGAACCCAGAGGAGAAGTTGGGCAAATTTATTGTAATATGAAGTCTTGCTGTAACATTAGTTTGGTCATTTTCCAAGCAAAAGCAATTGAGAGCAGTGCACTAGAGAGGCCTTGGCAGTGAAGGCTCTTTAAAAATGCAAATTGGTAACCTAATCAGACATAGAAAGCAAGGATTCTGCTAATTCTCACAAGAAAAGGTACAAATTACTCTTTCACGCATTAATGACACTCTTGACTTCTTTGTTTCACAGTGTGCTATAGTCTTAATCAAAGCACAAGGCAAACTTCGGCACACATTTGCTTGGTATATTTGCTTCATTCGTTGTACTTTATTATAGAGAATTGTATTGTGACTGGCCGGGAGAGAATAGGTGATCCGCTTTATGAGATGAATTTGTCCCATAACCTGAGTAATGCAGTGTGTTCAGCTGTTATTATACAGCATAGGCAGGATCAAATATGCAAAATGAATTTCATCTGTGACACATTAGGAGTCGTACATAGTGTAATGGAATACATTCCATTATCCTACTTTCTGGTTTAGGCACACTATATTAAGGCGCGGAGAATATCGTGCTACTTTCTAGGAGAACATCAATTAGTTGGGGAAAATGCATGGTCTGCACATTGTTGCCATCTTTCTTACCACAATTAACATCTTACCTTAAACAAAACGCAGTAAATTACTTTGGGAACCCTAAGCCAAAACACTTTCTTTTTTTTTTTTTACTGGGGACATTAACCATCCCTTTAACGGCAACGGCAGTTAATGAATCATGGAATAATAGTGCGCTCACCTTGACAAGTTCATAGTGCTGGATCCCATTGATTCCCACATCAGGGTCAAAGGCAGAGGGGACTGGATAGCGGTTGTTGATCGCTGTGTTTTCGGGAATGGATATGTTGATGACGGTCGACTGGAACAGCGGAGCATTGTCATTGATGTCTTCGATGAGGAAGCGGATCTTGACCAGTCGAAAAATCTCATCTGGGAGCACGGCCACCTCAATCTCGTAGAAGCAGCGCTTCTCGTTGAAGACACCAGAGCAGAGCTTCTCGCGGTCGATTCGATTAGAAGTGGTGAAGATTTCCCCTGTGCTGGCCTCCACTCTCACCAAAGGCACATCGCCTGTCTTATAAACTGGTTTGAACTGCAGGGCTGAGGACAGCTTAATGTTGGGGTCCAGGTTCAAGTCCAGGTCCTTGCGCAGATTTCCAATGCGCACATTCTCAGGCTGCTCCTCCTTCACCGTGTAGTCCTTCTCCTGGGCCCGGCACAGCGACACCAGGCAGGTGAGGAAAAGCACCAGAACATGGGCCTCACTCGCCAAGTCCATCGCTCAGAGTGGGTGGGGATCTCTTCTTGTACAGTGTGTAATTTCTATGGTAATAAGGGAAGAAGAGAGAAAGGAAAAGATAATTGTTGTATCCACAACCATGTAACACACAATTACACATTTGGCTATAATTAGCCTCCTTTTCTCTCTGGGGTTTTTGTGACTGACCTTCCACATCTTAACAAGTGAAGAGCAAGCCTGCTCCTTAAATCTATGGGACAGCATTTAGTGGTGTTCAACACAATTAACCTTCGGTGCTCCCCATCAAATGCTCACTGTATGGACAAGGGACTGTTACGGGTTCACTTAACTTTCATAGTCACGCTAATTAAAGCTGTTAACCACTTCAAGAAACAAGCAAATTTATAATCAACTGTTGTTTGTTTTTCAACATATTTTTCACAGGTACACCTTTAAAGTGGCATAAACATGCACAGCTATGACAGATTTGCTTTAATGCATTATCTATAGCCTCAACATTCTACGGTGTCCTTTGCAATTATCCACAATAATGAGTTCTTTGATCGTTTTAAAGAAAAACAGGCCTCAAAACGGTCATAATTATTCCATGGTAGAACACAAAGCCATATTTCTAAAGCCCGCTGACATGATTTATGAATCAGCATTTTGGCGTTTGTTGCCAACTCAACGGCTACATCAATCCTGTCAGGGCATAATATAAATAAAAGTTGCCAGAGGGCTGAGGCCTTCACTATGTGCCAGCAGCTCAACTAGGTCATTGAAAACTGGTGGGGAAGATGCCTAGCACTTCCCATGTCTGAGTATTGTTACTTTACAGAGTTTCATATGCTGTGCTATTTCTGTACGAAAATGTGATTTCTGTAATTTCCCCAGACACACTGAAAAGCCATTCTACCCGCTTTCTCTTTCTTTTAATCAAAGCAATGGTAACAATATGAAAGTTTAAAAAGTACAATCTATGCATCTTTAATTTGCTTGACTCCAAAAAGCTTTGCCCCAAGAGTTGACAGATTCTCAGGCAGCCTTTTTTGAAGGAAGGCTACATTAAATATAGCTTTAGCATATTAATGACTTTAATATGTGACAGTAGAACAAGGGCAGAGAGAAGAAAGTGCTCTTTTCTGAAAGTCTCATAAAAGCATGGAGAAATATTCAACAGAAGGGGGACACAAATAAAAAATCTTCCGGCTTCACATCGCTGATGTGAACACTTATTTGCATTTGCACATCAAACTTAAGGAGGTCTAAAGAACAGTTTGCTCCAAATCTTCCCAGCCTTGGTGGCAGAGCCATACGGTGGTCCAGGCTCGGAGAGCCACTCCAGATAGCAAAAATGAATCATTTGTTTATGAAGACAGCCTGACACTTACCGTCAATATTCCGTGAGTTCACTATGAAAGGGTGACTTCTTTAAATATAAAGGGTTCATGGAGGCTACTCCGATTAACTGCAAACAGAGGGAAGCTCAGATCTGTGCTGTCAGAGCATGCTCTGTATCTTGCGGTGAATGTTCGGTGGCAGACCTCTGGAGAGACTCATTAAAGGTGCGCTGGACAGAAGAGCGCTGCTCACGCTATTTACATGACAGTGATCAATGGGTAGCTTATTCTTCACACTGAATTGCAAACTGGTTGCTATGTGTTGTCCTTTGGAACAACAGGGAGATCATGATTTGCTTCGCTTTGATGTTTGGACCTTTTTTTTTTTTTTTTTTTTTTTTTGCAGTCGAGGCCGAGCAATTACTATTCACCTACTGTACTGTGATAAGCTCGAAAGAGTCCTAGGCTGTGCCCAACAATGCATAATGAAGAGAATTCACAGGCTAAGGAGTACATTGCAGAGTGGTGAATAAAAGATGAAAAGATGATCTAGATTTTTTCGACATACAGTAGCTCTGTCTCACATTAAGGATGACGTGGGAAGGCCTTCGCTATGCATTCAGCAGAGCTGCCACCCCTTTCAAGTTCTTTGTTGTGAGAAAATTCCAGTTTGATACAATCCCACAATGCCTGTTTATTCACAATACTGAAAATATCCACTAATAATGAGATGTTTCTGAAAATGAGCCCTGCTAAACTTACGCAACCCAAAATAGAACAGAATACTGTACACAGAATAAGCATCAGCTCAAGTGAGTGCTGTCTGGCATTTTGTAAGGAGCTCTGCTATCCAGGGACATGGAGCTAGGATTAGACAATTCCACAAGGGAGCCCACATGTCATTCCTCACCATATTTAGGACAGTTTATCTTGTTGCAAAACATGTATAGCCATTTTATGCTCAGCTTTCCTTTTGGGACCAGCTCTCTCAAAACTATGCTCTAGATAGATTTGTGAGACTTTGAGCTTCAACTTTCTCAATCTTCCAAAAAAACTTCCAGTTTTTTAGCGCATTGGGAGAACGCGTCGAGAGAAATCACATGTGCGTGTGTCAGTGAGGACATTTTTCCTGCTTGCACTGGGTACCAGTGATCTATTTTGAGCGCTGGACCATGGATTCCACAGAGTAGGCAAAAGCCACCCTTCCCTCTGGAGACGGAGCTCAGGAACACACCGAGTGTGGATCACTTTACAAGACAATGTGATGGACTGAGCTGCCTGTTTTTATTATGAGCCGAGCTGTCAAGGAGGAACATATCTCGCCAGGCCAAGCATACCTCATCTTACATTGCGATGGGAGGCTTACTTTGAATAATTGTCTGTATGGATCAAGAGGGTCTAGGACTGCCTGTGAAACACGGGTGGGGAATTCTTGGAAGAAAGTGCCTGATATACGCAGATTAAAACGATGGAGCCAAATCAGAGCTTTAATTAAACCATGAAGGCGTTTCACAGAATTATTAAGGGTGCTTATGGAAGTTAATCTGGGACAAGTGCCTAAAGCATGTCACTTACTGTAACTCATTCATTTTCATCAGTCAGGCATCTCTCTCCCCGTTGGTTTCAGGGAACCTTATGAGTGCGTGTTTCTTTGACATTTCAATGTCTTGTTTGAATTTGCCCTCAACCTCCTGCCATCAGCAGCTTGAGGCCCATGCCCCCCTGCCAGCTGTTCTGCATCATCCCCTACCTGCTCTCCCTCCTATCTTGCCAGAATGTCAATCTTCTCATTCGCTGAGAATGTGACTTATTTTTTTAATTCTTTATCCTTCTTTAACACAATATGAATCTACTAGCAAGTCTATATTTCCATCCAGTATAGTGTTGGGTGGCCTACACTGATAAAATACAGCACCCCAAAAATATGTGTGTGT
>JBBJLS010000032.1:6456117-6468922 GCA_037577275.1 Bryconaethiops microstoma | reverse complement strand
TTGTCATTTCCTTTAAAATTATGCTTTAAAGAACAATATTTTTATTTGGAAATTAGGAGAAATATTGTCAGCAGTTCCTAAAAACTAAGGCAAAGCTGTTCAATACTTGCACCTCTAAAAGAAACTGGACATTTTTGCAGGGGTCTCTTATTTGTTTCAGGAGCTGTATATGCATTCATTTATCAGAGAGTTTGATTCACATTAGGTTTAGCAGTACAAAAAGGTACATTCAAAGCAAGGGAAAATTTTTACTAGGGCTGCCACTATTACTCAGTTAAAACTGCTAACTCAACATAAAAACAATCAATTAAAATGTACACTCTCAACACAATGGTATAGTGCAAATTTTGGGATTTGATTGATCTTTGAAAGTATCTGCAGGTTGTTCTAAAGCTGTACTCAGTGTGAACATTCTCCACAAGAGAGGAAACCTACACAAGCAGGATCTCACAAGTTTAAGGTATGTGAAGTAAAGTTGGATGTTTGCTTTTATAAATTGTGCACATGATTACTCAATAAATTCCCCAAATATCTGTTTGATTACTCCATTATTGATATAATCAGTAGTGACAGAGGTGAAGTTTTACACAAAGAAAAGTTATTTTTTGATTTTACCACAATTTTACCATTATCAATAGTACATATGAAAACTCAAAAGATAGTAAGTGAAGTGATTGCGTTTGCAGACGGTCCCTAAGGAAGAAATACAGGTTGGCAAGTTTCTCCGCAATGAAACATTTCCTATCAAACCACTCTGAATATTGAATCGGTTCAGTTCAGTTCCAGTTTGTTACATTTATGATATTTTGACAGTTTATAACTATGAGACCTGTGAGTTTGCATAGATGAAAAACAGAGACAGATGTACATTTGCTGCCATACTGAACACTAATAGCGTTTTTGCTTTTCGTTTAACTTTAACTCCATTAGGAATCCATTCAGCTCCAGCAGAACTGTTGAACAGTTAACTCATTTTCTTCCTTATTAATTCCTTTACATGGGATTAACAGTGTTAAATATGCAACAGATGTCTGTCACTTCAGTTTCAGGCCCCTTAAGTCAATACCATGTCATTTACTTAATCAAACATCTTATGCCATCTTGTGAGTACTGGCATAAAATGATTCATAAATACTGTAAGTTAGTCAATAATTATGCACTCACATTATCATAGCAAACGCATGTAGCTCGCTGCCATGCAAGATATGAGAATGTCAGCGCTCAGGGTGGAAGACCACCTGCCAGAGGAGTTTAAACCAACAATCTTGAAAAAAAATGCAGTGGCCAAGGCAAAGCATAGCCCACCATCACTGGCCTTCTTTTCTTTTTTTGATGGTCAGTGCAGCACAGGGATAAAGGCCAGGGCTGCACTGAAAATGAATACAAAATGTGTAATCTGACTGGCGACGTTGAAAGGTTTGCCTACACCCAGTTTAGAATTTAGTGTCCTGAACTGCATTGTTATCCAAAAGGTTTCACTTTTTTTATTTATTTGTTTTCTTTTTTTTGTTTGTTTCTTTCCATGGCCTTCTTTCACAATCCTTGTCAATAAACTAATTTAGACAGGCTACCTCCAGCTGCACCGCACTGTTCCTTAGATTAGATTCTGCAGTGAACGGGATGGGGGGTGGGGTGGGGTGGTGGGGGTTCTTGGTATAGAAAGCATTAGGCTGTGACTTCCCATTGGCAATCAGATCGAAAAAACACGTGTAGTCAAGGTGAGTACATAGTGAGTTAATTGCACCTAGTGCACTAAAACGTAAGCTAATGCAGTGCTGCACCAGTCGTTTCTTTAATGTAATTAAGCATGGCTTACAGTAGAACAGCGCGCTGCTGTGGTGGAACGTCTGCAGACCCAGGAGAGTCTCGCTGTTCTTTCTTTTTCTGTTATTTCCAGATATGATCGAATGGGCATTTCTGTAGCTCTTAATCTGCATGCTGTTGGCCCCACTTTACCAGATGCATGAGTCATTACTAAGAGCAAGAAGAGGAATCATTGGAGGAAAGAACGCACTAATATAGCTTATCAGTCTGCGGCAGCTGGGCCGGGATCGCGGCTGAGGGCTGGGGAGGTAAATTGCAAGGTGTGTCCCAGTGTATTAACGCTCACGTTCTTTCAGAAAGGATTGATCTTTTTCTGCTGTAATACACGGCCATGCCTGTTTATTATCCCATCTGCCTCTAAAGAAGGACTTTCTTTCCCACTTTACCGTGTTCAATAGCCACTTAAACACACTGTTCTGTCAAGGATCCATTGCATTCATTTGCTAAATACTGTCGCCTTCAAAAGTTGGTATACCGACAAAGATGCGGCCATTAAAGCTGCTCTGACTGAAGTGATGTTCATGGCATTTAACTCGTTATATACTTATTAATACATAGTCATTTAAAAAAAAGAATCTAATGTAGCAAAAGAAGGTTGAAAGCATCATGAAAATAGATTCTTCTTCTTTTATCTCGCCCTGCCGCAAGTCTCTATGGAAACAATACAGACAGGAAGTCAAGAAGTTGACACCAACATGTGGTTGTCATACAAGTGCGCTATCAGCCGCCGAGCGAGAGGAACAAACGACACAGAGGTGTCTGAGTAGGTGAAAGGGTTACATATCCTGACCTTTCCCTTTTAAAAACGCTCAAACATTCATGGCCTTGGCTCAGCTTGGAGAGTCAGACTGGCATTCAAAAGGAACTCCCCTTCAGGCACGATGATCATGGGCCCGTCACATGGTGCGCTGAGTGAAAATGGCAAAACACAAACAAAGAAGTCAGTGGTAATACGTCAGGGGGCCATAAATTATGAAGGTGCACTTTGGAGATTGATGAAATATGCAAAGATTCGAGTCACCTATACCGGTTTTGGCTTTATCTCAATTGCGTGTGTGTGGGAGTGCATGTGTGTGGGGTAGAGCCTCCTCTTAACTGTGGAGAGGGAGCAAGAGAAAGAGAGAGAGAGAGAGAGAGAAAGAGAGGGGGAGAGAGAGAGAGAGAGGGAGCGAGAGAAAGTGAGAGAGAGAAAAAGAGGGAACGAGCGAGAGAGAGAGGGAGTGGGAGAGAGAGAGAGAGAGAGAGAGAGAGAGGGAGAGCCAGAGAGAGAGGGAGTGGGAGAGAGAGAGAGAGAGAGGGAGGGAGGGAGGGAGAGAGAGAGAGAGAGAGAGAGAGTGAGAGAGAGAGCGAGTGAGAGAGAGAGAGAAAACTCTGTGTACTCCCATCTGTATTTTCAAATGTCACTGGCTGCTGCCATCAGGTGCGTGGTGTGGGTGTGCAATCAGTAATAAGCGGATAGTTGAGGAAAAGAAGAGGGAGAAAAAAAAAGACGTTTGATGCGAGGCAGTCTCGCAGGGCATGAAGCTATTGTCAGGCCACACTGGTTTTGTGTCTGGCTGTGCTGTTTTACCGTCTCAGAGATGCACCATTTGCCCAGGCTGTGAGGCTTCTTCAATAAGACGCGATGAAAAGATTGCATGAACGCTGGCTCGCAACGAATCACCAGGCATAGGTCACCCCAGTAATGGCTCGGGTGAAGGATAGTTGTTTGTTTGTGCAGAACTCAAGGTTCGCCACAGGCAAGCGAGCAGAGGATCCTGTGCAGCACCTTCGGGGGCTATGGCGAGGTCAGGAAGTCAAGGAGGACTGTGACAGAGAGGACGCGTTTGACCCGAAGTCTACCCCCACATATCCGGGCCAAAGCACCACATATTTTCAACATATCAACTGCGATTATTGTATCTCGTATCATTTGATCCGCGTCGGGGGAGACTACATTTGTGGGATGGGGGAGGGAAGAAAAGAAAAAAAATCTGTAAAATTAATGAGTTTTGCTTTGATTGTCAAGTGTTAATGAGAGACCAATTATGGCATGCCCAGAACACTCGGGTTCACATTGTCATGCTCTGTCTCCTACTTCCCTCAACCCCAATGAGCCTTGGAGGATACTCGGTATTTTTGAACATATGAATTCATTAATAGGTCTGCTGCTGACGCTTCGGATGAGTTGACTTGTGTGACCGATTGGGCTGTAGTCTTCAGATGTATGGAGCTGTGTGCTGCTGAATTATTAGTTCATACATAAGAGAGCTAGGAAAAGATCCAGAGTCGATTCTAGATGGGGCATTTGCATACGGAGTCTCAAAGAGGACCACAGAAGTGTCAGGGGCCATGAAGCAGACCATCACGAGGCTGAAAAATGAGAATAAATCACTCAGAGATGTAATGAAAATGGTAGGGGTGTCAAAATCAACCAAGGGCAGCACAGAAGGCAGTGCTGTCTCTTCACTGCAAGAAGTTCTAGGGTTCAGATAATTGGTGGGAAGGCTGAGGGTCCTTTCTGTGTGGTGTTTGTATGTTCTGCCCATGTCTGAGCAGGTCCCCTCCAGTTTTCTTCCACAGTCCAAAGACACGCATGTTGGAAATGTGAAATTGCTGCCCAGGTGTGACTATAAATGTGTTTGTCCGTGTGTCTGGATGCCAGTCCAGGGTGTTTTACCCTAAGAGCTCTGGGATTCACCTCCATACAACAATGGTTAAGGATAAGATATTAGAAGAATGGATGGAAAATAAACCAGCATCGCAGTGACAGACTCTGTGCAGTCCTAAAAAAAACCAGTATAGTGGCTACACTTGAATTACACTTTTAAAGGAACCTTCCACTTCCAATTTTTCTGCATAATTGAATGACTGAGACGGAAACAAAGTCACTCAGAGTGGTTTGATGTGAAGTTTGTTGTTCTAGAGTCAGAAATGCAGTCCATAAATAGATTATAAAAATACTTCTTGAGGTCTGAGGCATTGTTCGAGTATAATTTGAACATAACATTTTGGCGTAAGGCATTATTTTATAGATACTTACACTGCAAAAGGGTTGAAAGCAAAATAGTACTTCAAGAAAACTTTTGTCCAGATTTACTACCATTTTACCATCATCAACATTACATAAAACTCAGGAGACACATGCAAGTTCACTGGTGATTTTGGATAGGAAATAAAATGGCCATATATCGCGTTTACATTGAAACTTCCGGTTCCATTCGCCACCGTTAGGACTTCTGAGTCTAGACGTCTTTCTACAGTCAGTCAGTGATTTCTCATCAAACCACTATGAACAACTTCATATCTCAGCTATGAAACTGTGCAGAAAGTTTGAAAAATGAGTAGAGATCTTTATGAGTGAGACAGTTACAGTTACAGATCATTGCATTGGCTGATTTCATTGCTACACATTTCATCTTAATATGCAACACAATTTCCTGCACTCTTTCAGCTCATGTGGTTGTACAGACAGCGCTGAACAAAAATTGTCTTCCAAAACAGTGAGTCATTTTAGCTGATTTCTAAATCTCGGGGGGTGGTGGGGGGGAGGTTGGGGGGAGGTTGTGTGCCAAAAATGCAGCTTATTACTGTGATATTAGCTTGCCGTGCCGTGACTGTTTGTCCTTTGCATTGCATTTGAATAAGAAATAATTTTAATGTGGTGCAGTCGTGCTGCTTGTCCGCGTACATCACCGCATGCAACATCTGCTTTCAGTGACAGAACAGAGCAGGATCAATTTGTTGTGTGCATGCATAACTAATTCATCACATTGTTCCCCTGTAGGTCTGAAACACACACACACACACAACACACACACACACACACACACACAACACGCACACTCACATACACACACACATGCACGCACGTACTTTCTTTCTTGGTGAATTATGTTGTAACCTTAGATGGAAATTAAAACATTTGGATCTGAATATGTCACATTACAAAGACATTCTCTATTGAACAAAAAGCTGCTTCATTTCAGCATTCCAGGTATTTTTCTTTTCTTCTTACAAAACACCTGCTGCTGTTGTTCGCCATCTGCTTTCTGTGAACATCGAATCCTGGAATGCTATTGACCACTGACTAAACGGTCAGATGGCCAGATGTTCCGGCTCTATTGCAAATGTGAGCAGAACATTCCACGTATAGCATTTATCCATGAGTTAAGCAGCAAAAGCAAGAGAGGGAACGCAATTCACAGCATATTTCGCCGGCAGAATTGTACTCCGTTCGGTTCTAGCGAGATCCAGTTTGCTCAGTTGCCCTAGTTGTACAACCAGCCTAGGACCAGTGAAAGGTTTGGCATGTGACGTAGTCTCAAGATGGGTTGAAGGTAAAATACGAACTTTTTATGAAATGTGTTTTTTTCTGTCGCCACAGTGGTGCAGTGGGTGGCGCTGTGCCTCACACTTACAGGGTTGGGGTTTGAATCTGGGTCCTGGTCTTCTGTGTGTGGAGTCTGCAGGTTCTCCTCATGGTGGCGTGGGTTTCCTCCAGGGTCTCCGGTTTCTCCCACAGTCCAAAGACACGCACGTCAGTTGAATAGCGGTTTCTAAATTGATTGTGCGTGTGAGGGAATGGGGGGTGTGTGTGTGTGTGTGTGTGTGTGTGTGTGTGTGTGTGTGCGCGCACTGCGGTGGGCTGGCGCCCCATCCGTGGTGAGTCCCTGCATTGTACCCATTGGCCCTGAGATAGGCCCCGGGTATCTGCGACCCAGGTGAGGATGAAGCGGTTACAGACAGTAAGTGTTTGTTCCGGTTTTTCAAGTAGAAAATCAGTCACGGTTAACTACAGCATAAAATAAGTTGTTAGCAAACAGTGATCAGTGGAACTCTACAGATAAAGCAGCATGATTTCTCAACTGTGATGTTGGAACAGTTATATAAATGGATGTATGATTGTAACTGAAACTAAACTAAAAAGAGGTTTGTAAACACTTCTGTAACTTTTTTCAACTTAGCACAGAATTTACTGAGCTCTTAAGCAGCTCTCTATTTTTATATATGTGTGTGTGTGTGCGCGTGTGTGTGTGTTTCAAGATTCTTACATAATTCAGTGGTTGAGATGTAAGCTAAAGTCACTTTTGTACATAGTTCTGTCTTGGCTCTACTCACATTCTGGTACCTGATACCTCATCTTCAATGCAGCAAATACAACAGCAATGGGGAATACAGTGTTCTTGTTACTTGATGTAGCAGTTCTCTCTAACTCTGCCGTAGTCTGCAGTGTTTTCATGTCATGTTTTGGTACCTTCTCAGCTGGTTTGGAATCATGATGGAGTAGGTACAAAAATAGTAGCAGGTACTAGGTCCTGGGTACTTGATTTGCCTAATGGAAAAAACCAAAAGGCAAGTAGAGTCAAGTACAGCCAGTTCCAAGCTGTGAAAGAGCAACTAAAACAATTCAGTGTGGTTTTCTGTGAAATGGTTCATTGGAGAGAAATCTACCATCTGGGCTTTCTCTACAGTGGTGATGGGAACCAGGGGCTGGGATGTCTACAACACAGTATATAGTCATTTTATTTACTACCCAAAGCCACCTACATGTCAGCCTATATGTATCTTGTGAGTTTATATGTAATCCATCCATCCATCATCCTTAACTAGGGTCACGGGGGGGCTGCTGCAGAATATCCCAGCAATCACAGGGCAAAAGGCAGAGAAACACCAGTCACCAGTCCATCACAGGGCAGATACACAAACACACTCACACATACACATTTGGCCAAATTGTTTTATCTAATGAAACTGGTAAAATGGTTGTAAATCTGAAACAACGTGTCTGTATTGACAGGTTTTAAAATGTTTTAGGTCAAAAACCTTCATTAAAAGTATCATTAAACCACCACCATCACCACTGTGAGCAATTCTGAATCTGTACGTTTCTCAAGAACAGAGCACTTCACATCAAACCTACCGGAATGACTCCCTTTAATCTTTACAGAAAAAAAAAATCCTTATGTTATGTTTAGCTGTAAAACAGTGTGTGTGTGTGTGTGTGTGTGTGTGCGTGTGCGTGTGAGAGACCTAGCAGTGTGTGCGTGTCAGTGCCGCGGCTCATCAAGATGGAGTTGACATCACCCGTCTTTGCATAGGAAGGTCACCGAATTGATTTCAAATAAATTTTTATGTGGTAAAGATACCAATCTTAATGACCAGCCTTTGTAAGGTCAGGGATTAGAGTGGCCCCGGCGCTAACAAAAGCAGGTGAAATAAATTGCATATAGTATGTGAAGGTGTCAGCCGGCACTCAGGCCGGGCAGCCCAGTCTGTGTGTGAAATTTTAATGGAGCCCTTTCTTTGTTGTTTGGGGACGGAGGAGACGGGCCGGACCGGGTCAGACAAACGGCCGCATGAAAACCTTAGTGCTCCGAGGTGCTCCTTCACAATGTGTCGTCGTAGGTGAGACAAAGTGAGCGTTGCTATAAGACAATGAAGGACCAGTCATTATTTGGCAGTGCTAATCTCGCACAGATGGTCCTGTGCTTGATGTTCAAATCACGTTTTGTTGCATTTTCACAGCCTTGAATGAGCTGTGTACACAACCATTGTTTGATGAGGAAAATTGAAGGCAAGCCTTGTAAACTGTCAGCGCCTGATGCCAGCGACGGAGCTCGGCTGAGACGGTTTGTGCAGGACATTCTTTTTTTGTCGCTGAGTCCAGCCCAGGAGCTAAGCTCGGTCTGCAGATGGCGGGTGCATAATGATTGTGTTATGAGTTGGGTTCATGACTGCAGTGCAGCTTATGGGCAAGCCGTGGAATGGCGCGAGGGAATAGACTTAGGTTTACATGGATGAGACTATTCCTCTTCAGGGTTTCGCTGTAATTTAGGTTGAGCAATGCCCCTCCTCTGACAATTGAAATGAAGGCTCTATGTAATTAACCTAGAAATAGGATGAAACCCCACCTCAACCTTGCGCTTCAGCGTAACACTGTCATCATCTTTTCCAACAATTCAATTTCATCCTTTCCCTCTTTTGAATAAACAATTTAATGAAATCACAATTATGCACAACCCCTTTATGGGGTCGACCCTTTTCAAAAGCTGGGTAATATCCCAAGAGAGGAATTCACTTTTATATAATTATTTATGTGTTTAAGCAAGGCTTATAGAGTTCCTTACCCAAAAAGCCTTGCAGTTACACAAAGAAACACACGGTAAACCTTGTACGTAGCCTTTTGTGTCAACTTTAGGTGCAAATCTGACACATCTTTGATTGTGTTACGCGCAAAACTCTCATTTCATAGGCTACCTGGTTTGTGAAACGCAAAATCTCTTTTCATGCATACATGGGATGAAGGATCACGCGAAACTCGTGGGAATCATGCAGAAAGTCAGTGGAGATATTGCATGGAATTTCCTCCACGGTTCAAAACCAGGTGTAAGTTTGTGTTACATTTTCAAAAGATATATTGTTATGAGACTTCAACAATGGCAGCAGATCCAAATATGTGATGAAGAACGTCTATCATCAGAATAACTCTGTTTAAACTCTGGATCAGATGTTCGTGTGTGAAAAGATGCAATTTCAGAATGCACCAGATGTGTAGCATGTTTTCTCCTTCACAAAGCCTTCACAAATGCTTTGGTGGGAAACACCACTATCTCTTTGTCTCTGAGCTTTCCATTTTTGTTTTGTTTTGTGCTTGCTGCGAACAAGTTGCAAACAAGTTCTATATATTACTGTGTCTTTTAAACCCAACATCTTGCAAGCAAGCAGTTAGTCAGAGGAGCTACGTGCACCTTGCATAATAAGTGGCAGTTTAGTTCATTTCAGGCACATCAATGCACAATTTGCATTGCGCCTGAGCTCAAAAAATTGAGTAAGTAAGTTTTTCTTTTCCTTTTTCTATATTGTTATTATACTGGAGATACAAGTTTTTGTCCTCATAACATGTATAATAACCTGTGAGACATGGGTGCATTCTGCAGTTTTGCATAATTGTGCTTTAATACAAGCAATGCTTACATGCCTCCTCACCAAGCCTCTGACAATAGGTTTGCTTTGGAGTTGGATGATGAGAAATATTCTTACATTATGACACACATATATGCATCTATTCCCGATGATATGGCGTGCATTGTACCAAAAATAATCATATATATATTTGCACAACAAAGCATGTAATACAATGCAAAGGTGGTATGCATTAGAAATGTATGAGGAATGTTTAATAGATGAAAGTCCTATTGAAGGCGTCACTACTAGGTTATATTGATTCCTAGAGCTTAATCCAGCACAATCTGTGGTCTGAAATCCATTCTGCCCCTGTTCATCACCTGGCCTACTTTACACTTTTGTACATTTTTGACGTTATAATACCAGCAACACCTAATACCTAGGAAATATGCAAATTCCCTCTCCAAGGACGATGAATGCTCGCTCTGTCTGAAACTCCTTTCTTCCCTTTTCCATTTGATAGTGAGGAGGAGGATGCAAAATGTTTGTGGTAAAAGAATTTGTAAATAAGGTCCCCTCCGAGAGATGTGGAAAGATAGACACAAACGGAATCATAATAAAGACATACAGCCAGAGAGTGGGGGCGCATACATTAAATTCAGGCCAGTTGGTTGTTTAAAAAACACAAAGCAAATAAACCAAAAAAAAATGCTATTTTATTTGATTGTATATCTCCATTACTACAGCGGGGTCATTCAGGGCCAGCAAATCTCACTGAACAAATGATATGGAATGGTTTTCACACCCTCTCGAGTGGCTGGCTATGTGGTGTGTAAAAGGCCGTTGCAGAAAAATTTGGCAGTGTTTTTACAGAACACTCATCGGCATTCTAGTTAACGTCAAGCTTTCTGCCATCATGACATGCACTTTTCAGTCTGAGTGACAAAATTCGGCACGTCTATCCTTCCATCATGTATAAAGTACCCTAGAAAACAGGGCTGATTGATCGAGATCTCCCTTAAACGCCAGTGAATGGACATCCAGCAGCGCGTCTTGCCTTTCATCTCTGTTATTACCTACCCCACCCTCTGAGTTCATTGACACCTTTGCGGCAGTGCAGTGCAGGACCGGTTGGTTACAGGCTGCTGGACTCCATACAAAGTGACCGTCTGAATCACCTTCATCCATAGCTTGATTTGCTGAACCATTGAAACTTTTCCAGCCTGTGCTCATTACCTGAGGGAGTCCCTCTCCAACTGTGCGAGGAGCTTGAAAGGCCTTCTTCAAAATCCGCAATTGATATACAGCGGTCTAAGAAAGCACTGCACTACAATGACAGACCCTACTGAGCTTCCAAGCTTGTAAATTACACACTATTTTTACCTTTGACTAGTCAAAAGCAGTGCAATGTTTCATATGAGCAAGTCAGTTTTATCAAATGTCTGAGAGTGGATATAGTCAATAGACTGTAGATCATTCTTAGAGATCATCTTAGAGTCAGAAATGATTCGACACTTGTACACGACGGTACGCATTTCTAGCTTATGCCGATGACATTGTGCTGCAAGTCACCCTGTTGAAATGAGCGACCTGAATGAGCTTAATTTTTTTCCTGATGATAATTGCATTTTCATCAGGAAGATGACTTTTTTTTTTTCTCAAATGTGCAGAGCCTTTAGGCTTCCTTTGTTTTTATCATCAAAGTCTGAGGTGATGTATGTTATAGCTTCACTCAGTATAGAATCATTGGCAGTTACAGCAGGCTCTTCTTTCATTAAAACTTGTGAAATGTTCATTACCTCCTGAAGAGCTTTATCATTCAGGGAATGGAATCATAGTTTCTATCTGAACTCTGTTTCAGGGAGGGTTCTTCCTCAAACACTCACAGGAGAACAACACTGCTGCTGTTCTCCTACAGAGCACTCAACCTTACCTTGGGTGCTTGATCAAGATGTTTATTTTGTGAAAAATAAGACGATAATTTTGTCATTGCAGCCATTGTGCAGCTATCTGTTATGTTCTACATTCTCAACCCTGAACCACTTATAAGTGGTGCCAAAAAAGGGTCCTTTGCATGATGCCAAATGTCCCGTAAAGACCCTTTCAGTAGATCGTTTTTAGAAGAACCACTTTTATAAATGAGATTGAAGAAAATGATCGTGAAGAAGTATTCTTCTTCTTCTTTTACTTTCGGCTGCTCCCGATTACAGGTCATAACATCTCCATTTCCTCCTATCCTTTAAGAACCTCCATATAATCTATAGGTTCTCGGAAGAACCATAAATTGGTAAACAACCTTATACATTGTGTAAAGGTTCTCACACCTCTAAAAGGTTCCTCACTCTTACTCATCATCTCTTCTGCCACTCAAAAACCTTTTATTTAGGAGAATAGGCAGCTGATCTGATATAGAGCACACATTCCCTCTGGCTCATGTTGGATGAGCCAATGTTTCCAGAGCTCCTTAGTCATGGGCTTTGTGCTTGACACATTCAGAACAATAGCTACAGCTGTAGGTATAGTATATCAGCCCCTCTGCTGGATGCACAATTAGAAGGCCTACTTATCGTGGTCTTCAGGGACTGCGTGTCTTATTTCTGACACCACTTTAGCCTCTCTTATGAATCATTTGGCTTTAAAAGAATGTTGTGATGTGCCTCTCAGAGGAACAATCATGATGATGCTTAAAAGTCTCACAAGAGCCATAGATGTATTTTAAATGAATCAGAGTTAAGAACAGATGCTCCTAAATAAATATCTCGTTTGTCACTGTGGCAGCCCATCAGTTGTAGGTGACGATATGTTGCTCCATCAAATGTGTTGAATGCTGAAGAAGAAGTTGTTGTAGTAGAAGTAGGAGTAGGTGGAAGAAAAAAAAAGACAGTACATTTCCCACATCTCTGAGAGGCAAAATAATTGTATTTAAAGCATTTTTGGACCAACTGGGCCAATTTGTCATGGTCATATGGTTTAAATACATACATATACAGTTACATATATATAACACATATGGCATATGCACAAAACAGCCAAAACATTAAAACCGCCTGCTTCGACCTGCTGACTTCACAAGACTCTGAGGTGGAGCCTTCAT
>JBBJLS010000032.1:6441495-6454909 GCA_037577275.1 Bryconaethiops microstoma | reverse complement strand
TATATATATAAAAAATAACAGGCTCAAGGCAAAGTACAAAGTATGTTTATATTTCCATGTGTGTGAAAACAGTATGATACGAGTGAAGCTGTCAATGTTTTACAGTCATGTGAGCAATCTAGTTCAACTGAGGACACCTGAGAATTAGCGAATAGATTCATGCTGAATGAAAATCAATCCACATCCAAAAAATAAAAATAAAAGCTTGTGCGATTTTATTTAACGAGTGAGAAACAAAAGCTCGGCCATGACCATTAACACTTGACTTACTGCATTAAAAGGATTCTGTTTGGCTGCACAACCGGTGCTTCATGCAGTACATCACAGCCTGTTTGGCCTGTCTAGCTGCCAGTCATGCTGTTATCCTGCAAAGGCATAAATAAAGTGCAGTCTTAGCGAAATAATTTGTATCCGTCTATCAGCTGCACAATGCTCTGTATTGATTTCATGTCTGTGGGCTATAGAGAGGACAGCTGGGAGTGATAGGCGGCGACTCTCCTTCGCTGTGACACGACATCCTAACTGTTCACCAGAACAGGCAGGCTTCAAGCATTCAGGAAAGAAAGACCAGGTGTAGTTTTGACTAGAACTCTCAAATGCCATTGCGGTCTTAACAGCAGATAAGATTAAACTTACTCAACCCTTTTATAAGGTTAAGGAAGGTTTTCTGTCTTTTTTTGGGGCAAAGACAGGCTTGCATCCGTATTACAGGATAATAGCCCCCTTCATAAAAGTAATTTTCAATCATCCATGCTTGGAGAAGACAGGCAGGACACACATTAACTCAGTTCCCCAAAATCTTTTGATATTTTTTGACAAGTCTTACACTTTTTGCAAAAACTGAACTATCGGGGTTTGGCAGGTCGAACGCACACTATGGGGGGGGGGGATGTTGGTGGGTAAGATACTTGCCTCTGGACCAAGAGGTCATGGGTTTGAATCCTACCTTCTGCACACCACCACTGGGTTCCTGAGCAAGACCCTTAACCCCAAGTTGCTCCAGGGAGACTGCCCCCTGTAGTTAGGGAATGGAAGTCGCTTTGGATTAAAGCATCTGCTAGATGCCATGAATGTAAATGTTGAAGAACCACAATTTTGCTTGTTGCAAAACTGTGTTTCTCCATAGACATCTATAGCTTTTATCCCAATGTTCTGCCCAGTTTACTCATCTCCAATTCCACCCACTAGCTAGGGCTCCTCCTATCATGTGATACCACCAACTCTGGGGCGGTGAAGGCTAGCACATGCTTTTTCCATGTCATGTGAATTCAGCCACTGCATCTTTTCCAACTGCCACTAACACAATGTCATTGGACAGCTTTACACACTTTGAGAAGAACGCTGACTTCCAGTTCTGTCATTCAACAGACGTTTGTGCTGACTGACATTGCGCTGACTTACTGCAGGGGGTAGGGTGTGTGTGTGTGTGTGTGTGTGTGTGGGGGGGGGGGGGCACTGCCTCCTCCTCACCCAGAGAGAATGAAGCCAGATGTACTCCCTTGTTTTATAATTCTGCTTCTTTTGTTGGCTTTTACAATTTTACATTTTTACTTTACCATGTTAGGCCAGAAATATGCACGTCTTCCTTGAGAAAGCAAATGTCATGTCATCAACAAGTTAGATTGCATCCTGTCGGTGCCCCCCTCCTCCAGTGCCACCCTATGCAACCGTCTAGGCCAGCTGTGCATAGAAACACCCCTGATGTATATGTTTCTAAACTGGTTCTCATATGAAATTGTTGGCTTAAATTTTTGGTGTCAGAAGAAAGCCTTCATGAAAGATGGCAGAGTCTAAGACACCTAGTTTCAGAGGCACTGGCACCACTGAGCAAATCCCTTTGCACCACAGGAGAGTTTTTTTGATGTATTTTGGTAGGTTTCAGCATTCTGCACAGAAGAGTAGTGCAGAAGACTGATGTAAATGAAGTGCTAAAATCACCACAGCTCTCGGAATATCACCTCTTACTGAGAATTTAAACTGACTCCGGCCATCTGCGCGTCTGTGCTCCAGTTTTATTGCTCCAGTGGGTGACAAACAAATGTTTGTCAGTCTAAATGCCTTAACCGTTCTCATCTAATCACATACCTGCAACTCTGAACAGTACATTTATCAATCGAGTGGTTCATGCAACCCCTAAAACATGTTGAGGCCAATGACGTTCTACAGGTATTGTAAATCCTCCATAGCTAAAACATCTTAAAAACTCTAAAAGTACCACCACCCTCTGTTCTTGGTGGTGTTAATGGTGCCACTGGTGTGGTTTTGAGCCTCTACCTCCTAAACTTGGAATGACATTTTGACCACTGTTGCCACAGCAGGACAACATTTACAAATAAAATGAACAATGACAGCATGTTTTGACTACGTTCAGTCCATAAAATAATTAAACATTGGGTTGAAGAAGGAAGTTTGTGTTTGGTTTCATCCTCTTTGCATATAGTGACATTCTGCGTGCGATGCAAAAACAATAACAAATGCTGAAAATGTATCTTATACACCAACTATAAAAAAAAAATGTCAATACTAGTGAAGAAAAAATGTTTATGGAGTGTCAAAGTTTGTTTAAAAAAAAATGTATGAGGAACCATGCATAAAGCCTGCTTCCCTTTACATTTTTTAACAAACTTTGAAACTCCATAAACATTTTTTCTTCACTAGTATTGACATTTTTAAAAAAAATAACTAGACAAATTGATCAAATATTGGTGTCTATATAAATGATTACAGAAGTGTTTTACACTAATATCATGTAGTACTGAAAATGCACTAAGGTTAAATTCATTCATTCATTCATTCATTCATTCATTCATTCATTCATTCATTCATTTTTTGGGTCACTTAATCCAACCAGTGGTGCTGGGGCCTATCCCAGTGCAGAGACAGTTCACCTAAATAACAATAACACCCACTGGAGCAGTATTGACACACTCATTTCATTCAACTAAATTGTCTAGCCTGCTGCACACTGTGTGTCTAAGCGAAATGAGTGTGAAACATCACAGGAGTGTATTTTGTACATGCTTCTGAAAACACTCAGATCATTAACGCATGCTTTGTGTGTGCTGCTTGGTGCATGTAACCCTGAAGACAAAGGTAGGGCGCACTTACACCGATTAATCTAGCCATGTATCACAAGTGTCACTATGTGTTGAGTGCACTTTAGAGATACATTGCATGTAGTGGGAAGATAAATAACCAGACAGATTCTAATGAACAATAAACCTAAAGCTGGCTGCTGGGTCAGCATTCAAAACGGAACGTTCTGAACGTGTTGTTCCAATGCCCCCGGTGGGAATGGATTGTCTAGAGACAAGAAACTGCAAATCCCTCAGGAGAGGCTGCGCTTGCAAAAGGGCTCATCTTCACTTTTTTCCTCGGCACATGAATTGCATTTTGTAACGGGATAACACTGAGTAAAAGACCTGGTTAGTGAACTCCCTTCGCCGCTGCACCATCATACTGCCATCATAAGTTTTTCAGTAGTTGGTTTCATCAGTGGACATTTTTCTATGGGTCCAGAGGGCATCATTTAGCGCCCTAAAAGTGGATGACCACGTGAAAAAAAAAGTTGTAACGATGAACACAATGACATTTCGCTTTATTAAGCCAATGCACGTTGCCGTATTTATAGTATAGCACTGAATACAGTGTGTGTTCCAGAATAAAACCGGAATTAAAAGTTGCATTAAACCCCTAGAAGCCGTGCGCATGCTGTTCTGTGACTTGGTTTCTGTGCTGTTTTGCTGGAAACAGAAATGGCTTTTTACTCAGTGTACCACATTACTGGCATTTTGTTCTACAACTGAATAATCTCCCGTGGTGCAGTCTTGTTTTCAGATATTGAAATGAACTACCTTCTGTTACTCGAATCCTGGAGGAATATACAAAGTTGCCTTCTCCTAGGTAATGTGTTATTACTGATATTCCTCTTTTTTTTCCCTTCGGCTGAGGTAATTCTTTTGCAGGGCAGAGGAGAGCTCGCACGGAGCAAAGTTCAAATCCTCCCCTCTCTCCTGTTGCTAATTTTGAAGAAAGGATCTTCCTTTTTCCTGTTACTAATTGGGCATCTGTTCGGCCACGTAAATAGCTGGGCAGTTAGTGTTTTCCTCAGAGAGTGCTGAAGTGTGCAATGATGCTATCCGTCTGTAACGATGCAATGGCCGGCTTTACCGGAGGGAGATGCAAGCAAGATTTTGTCCTCATTGGTGGAATCGCTGCTGTGTAATAGTCTATAGCAAAGAGCACCGGCTGTGCCAAATTACCAATGAATAAAAATGCACAAAGGAAAAGGTTGAACCATGTACATAATTATGAATTAAAGCTGGTGGCGACCCCCGGGTGGCTATGCAGTTTCACCCACTGTCAGTAACTTTAGTATTCTGGACCGAACTGTTCCTTTGAATGACAAACAACAAGCCTTAATTCTACACACATTTCATACTGGGTTTTTGAAAGGAATGGAGGTTTGCAAGGTGTTCTTAACTAAAAATGATGTTTCTAGTAACCATTAGAGTGAAGATAAATTAGTCATTTGTCCCCTATTGAACATCAATGCACTATTGTATTAAATAAGATTAAAATCAAAGGAGCTGGCCTATCTGTACCAATCCTATTGAGACTGTTTGTTTAAAGAAAGGCAAAATGCAAATGATCCCCTAGCGCTGAAAATTTGGCTTGAAAGAGGGTTACTTCCCCCTCTGCTTACAGACAAGCTCCTGTCCCCTCCAGCTTGTAAGGGCAATAATGTGGCTGTTCTCAATGTTTTGTTTGTCGGCAAATGAAATGGCTTTCGTTTGAAGTGTGCATTCCCGAGAATGAGGAATGGGCTTGTAACCATGATTTTTGGTGCAAAGATTTGCATAAAGTCCCTCAGTCTGTTAGGTTTTGAGCAGATTGTGGCTGGAGAATAGTTTTGCATGGGAAGGCTTGGGAGGCTCGTGGGACCTGGGGGGGTTGGGCTGGTTTGGGGGGTGAACTTTAACTTGTCTGGGTTTGAAAGGAAATCTTATTCGGTTGGTAAACAGAAGCTCCGAGCCCTTTCCTTCCTTCCTTCTGTGTGCGGCACTGCTGGGGAGCCCCCATCGTCCCTCTGTGATTCTAATAGTGTAAGTTCATTGAAATCGGCATACGAAATTTCAATAAGGCTGAATAGGAAGGCGCATCGCTAGGCAGCCGCAAGGCTGCAAAGCAAATGCCCTGTCCTCAGAACGCGTCCTCCTGGTGCACTTCTGCTTCTGTCACGCACACACGCTTTCAGCCAATCGCTTTTGACACATTTCTCAGAGACAATATATACTTCAGGACCGGTGCTGCCATACACTGAGATAAAAAGGGGGAAAAAAGAATGTCAATACATGTATAGGACATGGCTACAGTATGTGAAACTGATTTTTGTGCCTGATAGCATGGTTTTGCTTTGCCAGGCACAGCTCACAGACTGACATCTAGAATTCATAATGCCCTGGAGCAAAACTACAGCATCACAAAGGCTTAGCAAACAAAACCCCGGCAGCTGAACGCCATCCCCCCCCTTTTTTTTTAGTCGACAGTGGTAGTTTGAGAGGGATTCGAGCTTCACACTTGTCATTTTTTAAGGTTTCCCTTTAGATACAAAGTGTTGTCATACTTGACACTGATGGAAGATCATGATGATCATTCACTCACAAATCTACAGGTTCCGAAATAGCTCTTAGTCTGGGCATTCCAGAAATAACCTTTAATTACTCTTGACCCTCTTTGTGTGAATGTTCTAAAAGCCAAAAGACTCCTTCAAGCATCACACATGTCTTTCAGAAACTGAAAGATTCTTCAGGGAGCATATTTTAAGTATTCTTTTTTTGGGCTTCACTCCAAAGAACCCTTTCTGGCACCTTGATCTTTAAGGGTATTTGAGGATTTACCATTTGATTTACTTGACATATTTCCAAAGTCACTGAACGGAAAGGATTTTAACTGAAAATTTACGCTCTAAATGTTCTGTAAAGGTTCTAACTGGTTCTTGACTTGAGCGTTTTGTTCGAGGAAAACTCTTCAATCTTACACTAATATGGTTCTCTACCAAACCCCGTAGTGAAAGGTTCTTTGGGGAACCAAATGTGGTTCTTCTATGACATTGTCCCATAGAGCGCACCTACAAAGCTTCTGAAGATCAGCTTTTCCTTTCATCCTTAATTCACCAGAGAAACACACCTGTAATTTGTCTTCATCAGTCTGCATGGACATCCCCCAAAACACAAAGTGTGGGCTGAGGTGCATCAAGCCAATGGCACAATTTTCAGGAATGACAGATCCAATTTTATAAATGTCCCCGAAGTGTTCCTCAACTGTGGCCGTGTTGACCCTTCACTTGTTCGCATGGTGCTTTCAGAGGCCCAGTTTAAGTTCTGCAAGGCTGCAGCCTCTTATTTTTTCGCCAGTCTTTCAGAGATAAGGATATTAAGTACAGTAAGTAGGCATTACTATCATCAGGTCTGTTAGAGAACATGCAAATTAGATTGTAAAACTCACATCAGAGTAATAAGCCGTGGTCATTCAGCACACCCCCAACAAATGGAGGACATTAACATGGATACGGATATTTCATTATGTGAGTCAGGTTGCATGAAGACACCATTAAGCATATTCTGAATTTGCGATCAACGGTAAAGTACGGAAAGTAGCGATTTTGAAGTTTCCCGATTCGTGTTGTCCCGTCACTTCTGGTCATGTCTTTAGAATAGACAGATTGCAAAATAATAACTGCTATGTCTCTCAGGCAATCAACAATTGTGTCTGAAAGTCCCTTCATCTTTCAGACACAGGGAAAATTCTAGCAAACAGCCCATTTGCAGCACAAACCTGTAATGAGAGCAGTGCTGGCAGTAAATGAGTTTGAATTATTAGTTTACGGATTCAGAGAAATGTGTTACTGTGCTATTTATATTTCAGTCGTGAAACTGAAAACTTTATTTTTTACTGTGTGATTAAACCACATTTGGCTTAGAACTCTTCACAGGGATACCTGTTTGCTACCTGAATGCAATACTCTATCTAGATTATTGTTTCTACTAATATACATTTCAATATATCAAGATGAATCCTGTTATTAATGAATATCGGAGTTATCTTTTCACAGCTTGAAGAATTAGATTAAAATGTACAGTGCTCCCCTTTGAAACTTAGATTTATACTTGTATTATTAGTGCCATTATTCCATTAAAATGTGTTTTAAAAACTGTACATAAGACATGTCCTCCTCACCACATCACCGTCACTCAAACCTCCTTGTTAGACACGAAACCTTATCAGTGTAACATCTGTTGGCTAACGGATTTTCATGGTTTGATGCACACAGAGTTTGCAAAATTTAACCCATATTTATGTTTTGACCTTTCTCAGATATGTATATCAGCAAACTTTCCTTTGCATAATAAGCAAACTTTCACCACACCTAGGCTTGACACACATTTTAACACCATGTAATGTGACATTTAACACATGTACCAGCACTGTGTCCCATCAAAAGGTGCAGGAGGTGCTAATAATGTGGCAGCAAGCAAGACAGAATTGACAATGTAAGCAATATTCACATTTATAGACGAAAAGGATGCATACATCCATACAAGCAAAGGAGAAGCTGGTGAGCTTCAAACGTAACTATTTTAGTCCTGATGAAAGTCGAGATGTAGAGCGTCTCTCCAGCAGTGTAATGTTTGAGCTTTGATCACATAGCTAATAATAGCGAAAACATTTGTTTGACAAGCGCATCTGAAAGACATGCATTTGACGATGACATCATGGATTTTGCTTTGAGGCTAAACAATATTTACTACGGTCCCACTGATGCAACGGGTCTGTGAAGATGTGCAATAGTGGTTCCTTGATACCACAGCTGAAAAATCACTTTTAGTCAGTAAAATCATTCATGTCTTCACATCAATATCAATATCACCCTTTAAAATGTAAGGAACATGGTTCGCATTACAAAATCATCATTTTATTTGATTTTTTTTCCTATTTGCGAACTGATTCAGAGTACTATTTAAATGTGGGTTTTTTTCTATAGTGCATTTAGACATGCCCTCTCCACTGTCTTCCGCACAGCATCAGCTCAGACCAGTCAGAATGCCATTAATGTGACTAAGGGGTGGAAATCCATCTCAGTCAGAAAGCGTTCATCAGTTGCAGCCTGGGGTACCAAAACACCTATTAGCCTACTCCCAGCAATTTCACCCCACCTGAAACGAATACAAACAATCTCGCTGGCACTCTGATAAAACCCAAGGTAACGAGCAGGGTGAATATGGAAAAAACTCCAGTGAACTTGGGAATACGAGCTGAAACAAAGGGAGTGTAGAATGGTAGCAAATTTCCTCTGAGCACAGAAACAGAGTTTAAAAAAAAAGAGAATATCTTGCACTACACCTGCATTGCACCAGGAGGAAATATTCTGCATAAAAAGAAATACTGTAAACGTTTTTGAATCATTGCCTCAAATCCATCATATTGGCCATTCTGCAAAAACGCATGAATGCATGAAAAGTGTGTATATTATGATCCAAATTAGTCTGCCACTCTTCCAGGATGGCCCGTCTTGCAAAATAGAGGAAAAAGGCAATGAAGTTGAAAGGAGTTTTAGGAACAATGTGCAGATGTGAGAACGCCTCTGTGGTCTTTGGCCTTAAAGGGCAATTCCACCCCTTTTTGAAAATCTCTGCAAAATTCAATGGCTAAGATTAGAGCAAAGTGTTTCAGAGCAGTTTGATATGAAATGCTCCATTCTAGAGAAAGTCTGATTTATTCACAGTAGTGAGGATATGAACCAGACATTCAAATCACTTAATGCTGTTAAAGTCTACCAGGCAGAATGTTATTACATGGAACGTTTATGAATATGTTTTTTTGATCCCTGAGACTTTATTTTATAATAGTTTTGAGGAAAACTGGCACACTGTTGTAGCATTAAAAAACAAAACAAAACAAAACAAACAAACAAAAAATAATATATATATATATATATTATGACATTTAACACATCATTATTGTTGGAACAAAACTGTCTCTCTTTTTGTCACATTTGATTTTTTTAAATATATAATTCAAAGTGCATAGATGTCTACATGTTTGCCCACGTGTTTGCCCAGTGACGGATTGGCGACCTGTCCAGTGTATTTCTCCATATTTACCCCTGTGAGAACTGGGATCCCCCAGTGACCCTGGTAAGGATAAGTGGCTGGGACAATGAATGAATGAATGAATGAATGAATATATGAATGAATGAATGAATTAACAAATAAATAATTTGAAAATGTCATCTATTTACATTTTGTTCAAACTGATGACCAATGGTCCAAGCTAGTTTTGTTTAAAAAAAATGTAACATTAACTTACACTAGTAATTCAGTTGTTCTTTCCCTTTCTGGTGGAAAGCTACCATGTTACCTGGTCATTAAAAAAAAAACGACAACTGTGTCATAGCTTTCCTATCAGTACTACTGTAAGGATGATCTTTACAGGGCATAAATTCACATTAAACCTTAAGTAGGTGATGCTTTACGTTGGTTATTCTAAGCCAAAAGAATAAAAAAATGAGATTAGTATCCAGTTACAAGTGGAGTCCACTGCCATAGTCATAACAGTCGACCTGCATATAAACCGTCATCAGTCAGCTAAAAACAAATCTTATCAATATCTGTGTGTTCTGTATATACACCTGTGATCTTCTACCTCATTACCTCTCATTGTGTTGCCTTGTTCTTGTAGGACCTATAGTTAATCAGGCTTCATGCTCTTGTTGATTTGGCAGTGTTGCCATTCCTATAGCAATTTCTCAAGCCATCAATCAAATAACTTGCTTTAGCTGCACCACTGAATCTACACACTGCAGCCCAGTGCCTTGTCCTCATACGACTTCAGTGAAGCCTCATCTTTAAAAATACGGTCCGAAACATAAGACGACCTCGTGTGGCTCCAGGATGTTCCGAATTAGCTGCAGTGTGATCTGTAGTGTAGGAATGCTGAATGATTTATATTTCAGAAGTGGCAGTGTTCGTAACAGTGGAGGTCTTGTTTTATTCTGTTTTAGTTGATCAAAATAATGAAAAAGAACAAAACAAATGAAAAAAAAAAAATAATAAGCCCATTCTACCTCTGGGAAGGCACATCTCAGCAGGCAGAAGACTGTCCCAGATTTGCCTGTGTCATAGCACTGAGCTGAGAAATACTACATTTTTTTTGTTTTGTTTTTTTTGGTGTTTTTTTAACTATATCTCCAGATGCAAAGTTCTGCAGCAAAGCCTTTTCAAATGATATACGATGGCAGCAATGGCTTTGTTTAGGGAAATAGCGGAGAGCATCTTGTTGTTCAAATGCTCATTTGATGTAAAGACATGAAAAGCTGGGGGGGTGGAAATAAAACACAGTTTGCTGGGAACAAAATAAACCAGTGAAAAAAATCAGTGCGCAGAAGCACAGGCACCAATATGCCACTTTAATCCCCCAAACAGTCACTGAGTCAGGTTCCTATAGTGCAAAGCAGATGAAGAATCCAGACTTCACTGTTAAAGCGAAAAAAGATCTACCCCCAATAGGTCTGGACTTGGATGTACAGTTCTTGGAAGCAATTTTTTCAATTTTGGGGAGATTCTCGAAGCTTTAAGGAGCTTTAAAAAAATTTTAACATTAACTTACACTAGTAATCCAGTTGGTTTTCTCGCTTTTTGGCAGGAAGTTATCATGTTACCTGGTCATTTTAGTAAATAAAATGGCTACAATTGCGTCGTAGCGATCATATCAGTACTACTGTACAGACGATCTTTACAGGGCATGAATTCACATCAAACCTTAAGTAGGTGAAGCTGTAGTGGGTGATTCTAAGCCAAAAGAATAAAAGAATGAAGTCAGTGTCCAGTTACCAGTGGTGTCCACTGTCGTAGTCATGAATCCAGACTTCACTGTTAAAGCGAAAAAAGATCAACCCCGAATAGGTCTGGACTTGGATGTACAGTTCTTGGAAATACCTCCTCATTATAGGGAGGTTCTCGAAGCTTTAAGAAGGTTTTACACTTGCACGTCTCACTTGCAGCAAAAGCGGTTCTCGAAAGATTCTTCTCAGCCTTCTAGGCGACCACAACAACTAAATGGTTCTTCTGCCAAAGAAACTTCTTTGCCACCTTCGCGTTTAAGAGCGTATGCGCAGCCTGCAATTTTGCGAGCGCGTATTGCACTCGAGTCAAGCCTTAAAGAGGTGGTGGCGCTGGTGCTTGTGCGGCGTGTCGGCGATAGCTTCGTATATGGCAAAGAGCAGATGAACTGTACGCTTCCTAAGAGAGGAAGAGAGACGAGACACTTACAAGAAATGTGGAGACAACAGAGTGCAATAAGCATTGAAGCAAAAATGCAGCAGGGGAAATCTGTCAGAGGAATCAAAGTCTTGACAAGCTGAAGGGAAGGATTCAAATGCAGAAAACACACTCACAAACATGTCACCGCCCCTCCAAACACACACGCACGCACAAGCCTGGGGGTGGAGAAGCAAAGCTTAATGCGTTTCACTTGGCTATTGAACCCCTGCCCACTCACAAGGAAAGCAGCAGTGTGTAGGTAAATCCAGCCCTGCTCCACAGGTCTCTATGGCCACTGTTTTCTTTCAGCTTTCTTCTGATTTGAGATCACTGAACAGTTTACACAACAATACGCAATACCGATACGCTGGACTGAAAGTATTAGTAGAAGAATGTTGCTCTCTGGTTCTGAAAGAGCTGTTTAAGTGGAATTTATTTCCCAAGAAGAATACATAGTTGAGCACACCTGGACTGCAATGCGCTGAGTCAGACATGGGGCTGTTTGGCTAAAGCAAGGAAAAACGGTGCACTCCTGCAGCTCGGGCTGGAATATCTGACAAACCAGAATAGTTATGATATTTGATATTTTTCCAGCTATATCGTAGGTATCGCCAGCACTTCTAAACCACCAAATAACGGCATCAGTAATCAAGTTTAGAGCAGTTGTAGAAAGACTGTAAACTACAATCCGTGTATAATTACATAAGTGGCTTAAAGGCTTATTGGATATCAGTCCATTATGCCATTACCTCATTTAAAAGGCCCAAATCTTACATTTTTTTTTGTTGTATTTCAAGAAAACTGTTTATGGGAATATTTTTGGATATACTTTTATGGATAAATGTTGGGGTTTTACGGGTCTGGGTACCAAAACCTGGTACCAAAAGCTTACAAAAAATGTCATATTTACATTTCTATTTTCCTGTCTCTCTTTAATCCGTAAAGATTAAAAAGACATGTTTTCGTACTGTGCCTTTCAGACTGATATATGTAAATGATTTGCTGACATATCTATGTGAAATGAGATTGACATATGTAAGTGATTGGTCTCAGTATCTTACACTTCATTTAAAAAGCAGTCCGAGATGACACACTTACAACTTATAATATCGGTGTGTGTTTATACTGGTTTTCATGACATAGGCCCTCTAATTCCTCTCTTAATTGCTCTTATTCATTTGTAAAGAAGACAAAAAAAAAAAAAAATAAAAAGAAAGAGAAGAAAGAAATTTTACACAGCGGTTTTGTTTCAACTGTGTTATGGCAATCCACTCCAGCTCTAAACTCCTTTCTTTCTGCTTAAACTTAACCAAGACAGTTTCATAATGACACCCAGCTTTAATAGTTATGGGCTGGAGGTGGCTGTTAAGTGCTAGCAAGCTGGAACATTGTTGCAGCTTCCTGAGGCCATATAATTAAACAAAAGGTATCAATTTATTTGACAACACTTTATTTTAGGGAGCATATTAAGGCCTTGTTATTTGTTCAGTAAAACAGAAACGATATTTGTTACAAGCTGTAATTAGTACATAATTAGGTATTTTTATGTGGACATGATTAATAATTGTATTAAATAAATAGCACAATGTTCATCTGAATTCTCATCTTCTAGACAGGCATATATGAGGGGGCAGACGGTGGCGACGGAGGCCGGAAAGCGATGGGGTGGTGGTGGGGGTGGGGTTGCTCTGGATAACTGTTTTTATCATGTAATTAGCTTAGACTTTTGTCAGAGCTCTACCCTAAGACCTGTCCAACTTGGGAGTCCCACCTGAAGGCTGAGCTTCTACTGGTGTAGTTCTTAGGGTCACTGGGGTTATAACAACTAATAACATGACATTTACCTTAATTGGATGGCCTATATCAAATATATCCAAACCCAAACTCACTTTTGCCAATATTAACAAAACTAAAAAGGGTAGGCCAAGTTATTTAAAAAAAAAAATCAATTCACCAAGTCTTGAAAAACAAAAACGCAAAACAAAATATAAAGAAATGTGATTACATCAGTATATGAAAGGAGAAAACTGTTGAGTGCAGAGCTGAAAGCTGGGCGGGGCTTTGGGGCGGGGTCTGACAGACACAGGTCCTCC
>JBBJLS010000032.1:6420154-6441395 GCA_037577275.1 Bryconaethiops microstoma | reverse complement strand
TAACCGACCAAAACTCACTCAGTCCTTGCATAATACACGGTACAAGATTAGGAGAATTTCCAAAACTCACTCAGTCCGCTCGCACAGTCGCGAGTGATACTTACTTACTGGTAGACAGAAGTATGTTTACAATTTTTATGCAGTTAGCTGTCATTGACTCTATATTGTGGCATGTAGTAGAATATAAATATTAAACTTGTACATCATTTTGTGACATTGAATATCGATTTACTTAAAAATTGTATTTATTATATTTTTAAAACACCTTTGCCCAAACTAAAATGTGCAGGAGTTGCAATTTAGAAACAGGCATTGAAAAATGACGAGTAACTGTAAAATTTCAATTAAAAAATTATTTCCTGTGAGAATTGCTTTCCAATAGGTAAAACAAGTAAAACGCGATTTTGCGGGAAAAAAACCCTGAGTTTTGGAAATTTGCTCTTCAATTTCCTATTTTTTCCATTCTTAACAAGATCTGTCCCATCACACAAAACAGAAAAAGAAAATGTTATTCTTTTTATAATCAGTATTAATGGAAAAGTAATGTAAATAATGTCTGAATGCTTAAACACTGTTATTTAGCAGAACAGCAAAGAAATAAATGGATGATGTCATAAATAAATAGATGACAGCGGAAGTGGCAATGTGGTTTTAAGAGCATTGCGCAGATATGAATATGATATAACTATGAAAAGAATGAATAAAATGATCAGGTCTGTTAGGCACCAGTCTTGTGGAGCTTGTGGATATTAATCCATTCAGGCCATCGATGGTCTTCTGAAGCAAAGGCAAGGCAGAGTTGCAGCGTGTAGAAAAAGTGGGTCACTCAGATAAGTAACTTAAATTCACATGGAATCACAGCGGACCCCAGGCGAACTTCAAGGAAGGCAACAACAAATTTCAGTCCAACTGCTGGAAGCAACCAATGCCTGCCTACATTCAAATATCTCCCAATTTGCAACGCCTCATAATTCATCCAACAGGCTTAATTACATCTGAGGTAATTTAGTGAGGACAATGTAGGTAGAGAGCAGTGGACACTGTAAAGCTTTATAGAATCCTAAAGCAACTTTAGGACTAGAAAAGTATGAGCCACAGACAGCACAAACCAGTGACGAACTACTGCTGCGTGCACAGCAAATGCAATACAGGTTGTTAAAAGCAGAAGTCATTCATCCATGACCATATTTAGGAGAAATGTTGGAAGCTTTCGGCTCTAAGAACGTGTCTAGATCGATGGGCTGTGTCTTGTGCCATCCTAATTGCCACAAGCTGTTCTAATAGCAGTAGAGGTACTTTTTTACTTTTATACGTTACGGTCTAAAGCCTGTACTTTTTGCAATTACTTGAGTAAAGTTGAAATGAACTGCCACTTCTATTCTTGCCAAAGTCTTTTTTACACAAGTATCTGTACTTCTACTTGAGTAAAGAATGTAAGTATGTGCAGGTTGCGGAGAGAGATTATCACAGACAGGAAAAAAGCTAGAAAATACCCTGCATTTAAACTGTGACAGGTGACTCGTAAAGCAACAGACGTCAGAACAGCAAGCGAGGAATCAAACTGGGATTTTTTCAACACGAAATAGTGCATGATTGACTGAAATGACAGTCTCAATGTCTGGCTCAAACTTGTTGATTAATAATTACATACACACAAGCAAACAAGTGCAAGTGCAAGTGCAAGTTACAAGTGCAACGGTTCTTTTATGCGCAATATTTCTCAGGCAACATGTGCAGTTTCTCTGGTGCAATATTACTGTGTATCATTCAATGTCTGCTGCTACTAGGCATATGAAGATAACCACTGTGTACATACATATATATTTATAAATACACACAAACCTATATATTTATATAATGTTTTGTATAGTGTGCAGTTCTTTTTATACTGTATTTATGTTTTTGTAGGTGATGCTGCTTCTACTTTCTTCTCGTGTTCTGTCCACTTTTCTGAATGCAAATTTCCCACCCGTGGAACTAATACAAAGTTATCTTATCTCATGTCCCCATCTTATCTCATCTCATCTCATCTCATCTCATCTTAAACAAAACCACCAAACATATATAGTAGAAATATTCTTGTCTGAAGCTAGATAGTGTCCACATAACACTAAACAACAGGAGAGGCCTCAAAAAACACACTCAATAGGCAAACTCATGGTGACATTTGAAACTTGTCAGTTGTAGCGTTTGGTTAAAAAACGCACATGCAAGTTGCCTACTTGGCATTCTGCGTGACAGCCAACCTCGCCGAACATTACCTACTCCTACTTCCACCGATGAAAGCCAGTGAACTTGTCTGTGAATGCGAAACAATGTGTGTATAATCTGTATTCTTTTAAATAGCCAAAAAAAAGCAGCACTAGTACTCCTCAGACCACCGTGTTTTCGATTTACATGTGGTTTGTATAGCTTTCAGCGTTCACCCAAAGGGAGTGGAGCTGTGTTTGCCAATGGGCCATCTGGTGCACACAACTTTTCGATGAGCGCTCAAATGCAGCATGACTGCACTGAGTGAGGAGCAGCTCATTAGTGAGGCATCATAACATGGTCATTAACCAAAGGTGATGAAAAAAAGATTAAAAGTTTGGCACAAAACTTGCAAGGGTGAACAGTCTGGCGAAAAATTGATTTTACATGGTTTTCACTTTATATACCCCAGATGTAGCCAAGATTAGCCAAGGCACGTTTGGAGTCCAAATTTGGGATTAGAACTGGAGCTGCAAGGCTTATAAATGCTAGAGGTCAATAGTCACCCAAATCTTTAACATTAATATGCCCCTAGAACCTAGGTGGTGCGGACTTGTGGATGTGTCTGAGGACATGGTATGGTCATAACCTATAAAATGAACAAAACTTCAACAAACATTTGAAGACATTAGACAGCAGGGTTGGATTGGGCTGATTTTGGATCAAATTTCTCCCTATTTATGACTCCTATTGCCATAAAGACTGGTCCCTGATCAGCACTTCTGGGGCAGATAGTGAAAACAGACCCTGTTGTCTAAAGTAGTTTTTGGCTACACACTACTTTGTTCATTTTTAGAGTTTACAGTAAATCATAATGTGTCCTAAACCACACTCATAAGTCTGTGCCACTTAATAAAGAAATGAATGTGGTTGAGAGGAGTTTTGGTGTTGAGGGTCATTTTTTCCTGGAGAATTCCTTTAAGCCTGTGACTCTGCCCATGACAAAGATTACAGGTTATTACCAAAGGATTTTCAAGAAGATATTTTCACTATAAAAAAAATAAATTCTAACTAGAAACTCAAGACAATAATATGCAACTCTGATGTCAGTACAGGGCTAATTGGTTTTGCTGCTCACTTAGCTACCAGTTAAATGAAGGTGGTGTTAAGAGTACTTCAGGCAAAATAAAAAACAAGTCGAGATGAACTGTTGCTGAGGAGTGCTGCAAGTGGACCACTTGGGACATGGACCTACAGCTACTGCAGCTGATAGCCTATAACCAGGATTTTGTAGGTTTGAATTTCACTGAGATTTGTGGCACAAAAATCAAATATATACTGGGAGTGAGTCGCCCCTCTGGGCCAGATCTTCTAAGCTTCTTGCTTCAGCTTTAGGTGAAAAAAATGTTCAGCCCACGTGCTGTGTACGAAACTGTCTCATAGGCCAAAACACATTTCATAGCCCACATGCATGGAAAACACAGAATACATTTCAGGGAGGCTCGCATGATTGCAGTGGGAGGATTGTGTAAAAAACTAATGTTGAAAGCGTTTGTGATTGCATGCTCCACTCTACTTACTACAGTTTCAGTAGGCAGTGGTAGTCTTTTTCTCATGCGATGTTTGTCTCAAATGTCTCAAACGTTAAGAGGCTTCTTATAACAATAGCAGCGCTACAGTGCACAGACACATAAAGAAAGAACATTTTGCAACAGAAAAAACATTACTGAACATTACTTCTTATGTGTAACACAGTGTGAAATGTGAATATGCACTTATAGTCTGTGTTATTGTTTCACAATTTATTACTCATAATAGAATAAAGAACCTGGAAGATGATGTGGTAATGAACTTCACTGATCTCTATATTAGTTAATATTTTTTTGGCTCGAGCATGTAGACGCCTAAACTCTAGTCAGGTGTTTGTTCTAATTTTCCAATTTTAGTTCCAAACTCTTGGGCACTATAATTATATAATTATAATTAAGCTATAATTTTCTGTGTTAAGTTCTGGTTCCTGGGCATTAGTAAGAGAGTGGTAGGGAGAGAGACTGCCCTGCACAGCACAGTCAAGGATTTATTATTATTTTTATACATATTTCTTATTTATATTTATTTTATTTTTTATTATCTTATCTTCTATGTCTATTTTCACGTGAAGCACTTGCTGCATGTCCTTTCTGCGAAGCACTTTGAGCTGTATTTCTTGCATGAAACGTGCATTATAATAAAAGGCTTCATATGTACATTTGGAACTCAGTGTATGTACCATTATATTAATAATCTTCATCATTTTATGTACAACAATTCCTTTTACAGCGTAGACTTAAATATCACGAGTAGATACTAGACGTTTTATTCAATATTTCAAGTTGAAAACAACAAGAATTTGTTAAATGATGAATATTACATTGTCATTACCCTATTATGAAATACGGTATATGCAATCAAATATACTTCAGACAAACATACTTTCATATAACAGCAATATAGTTCACCCTTCAGTCACCTGTTACCATTACTCTGATGAAAAAATCAGTAAGAAGATGCAAAGAACATGCAATGTGAACTCTGCCCAAGGCAGCTTGGAGTTTCTTTTATATAGTGATCAGTTTCTTTTATATAGTGATCTGTTAAAATAAACACAGGACGTTCCAGTACTGCAAGCCGATTATCTTACCATGGCTTATGTGACCATGCACACATCCCGAGCAACAGATTTTGATGAGCTGACAGGGACAAGGACGAAGTCTCTGAATGTACTAAAGACAACCCTTTAGGTAAGATTGGGTGAGTGGGTCAAGAGAAAGCCAGCATAATTCCCAAGGGTTACAAATGAAATAGGAGAAAGTATGGCAATCTTCTGTAATCACTCCATCCGCATGAGTCACATGGGACCACTGTTGCATTAGAAGCTGGAGGACATGACTAAATGGTGCTAAGAATCAAAATGAGTCTAGATGTTATAGCCATTGATGTTTCAAGAGGCTGTTACAGCATGTCTCGTGCACTAAATAAGACTATATAAGACATAATCATTCACATTTTCTCTCATTTTCCCTTAGTGATTTGGTATCGTATTAGCTCTTATTGCATTAAAGGCTTTAAATATACTTGCCAATCTTTTTTACTAAACGGCTCAATTTAATCCATGTTGTTTAGTCCCTCTTAGGGCTCTTACTAATGAGACAATAACTTTTAAAAAGCCATTTCAGAGTGAATGCCTGAAACATAAATTATATCTCTTAACAGAAACCTGAAGATAATGAAGACACTTATATTTCATAATTAAATCCTCCATCTGCTATTCATCACTCAAGGCCACTTACATCTTCAGGCAAGTAAAACAGCTTATCTAAAGATACTGTTTGTTTTACCTGCTTATTTTCATGGTCGATATGAAACAAGTTACAGTATAAGAAATAAAGTACTGGCATGCTGCTAGTTGCACACATTTGACCAGCTGGAACCTAGTATCATGCTCACCCAAAAAGGTCAGCAGTAGAACAAGGATTGCATGAAATTAAATCTGTTCCAAAAAAACAAGAAAGAGCCTTTGAAAAAATGTATCATCTGAGATTACTGTCTGTGAGAGCAATGGGGCAATTCAGGGATCCAACACTGTTTTGCAAGGACTACATATATTTCTCTCATCGGCCGAGCCACTGTGTTTAACTATGAGTCACTCTCTTGCATCTTCTGCAACATCTGGAGTAATAAGCTCTCATCAACAGTGTACAACTGATTGGAAAAAAGGCTGTCATGGGCGTCGGAAGAAAGTGTTGAAGGCGTTTTCACGTTCAAGTCTCACTTAGAAGAACCTTCATAGAAAGGTCCTTTCCAGAACCCGTTTTTTTTTTAAGAGCTCACATTAAAAGCAATAAGGAATTATGTGAAGTTCTTTGATTGATGTAAAAGTACCATTTATCAAAAGAAGCATGGGAGCCATTATTCTGGCAGTGCCCCAGTTCACACACTGTATGAAGTTAAGGTATCTGGCATTGCAACTTCTTCTCTATGCATTTAGGGAGGTTGAATTCTCAAGGGAAAAGCGATATATCATATTCCACAGTTCACTTTGTGTGGAAAAGGCAGACCATTGGGCAACTGTGGCAAAATAGATTACATCACTACATTGGCAGCTGGTAGCCTAATGGTTAGGGTGTTCACCCCGCGATCAGGAAGTTGTGGGTTCGATTCTCAAGACTACTAAGCAACTCTGAGGTACCCTAAGGCACCGTCCTCACACATTGCTCTCAGGGCGCTCCCAGGTGTTCATGGCTGTCCACTGCTTCACTTGGTGAATGGGTTAAATACAGAGATGAATTTTGTGCTGTTCACACTGTGTGCTGTGGTGTGTTCATGTATGACAGAATGGTCACTTTCACTCTTTCACATATTAGTATTACAGGATGTGGGTATCAAGCTGATATCAGGCAAAAGTGCTGGCTCCAATATTGGAATGAATCCAATCCTGTAACTAAACTAGTCTGACATTATGTGTGTGTGTGTAGTAGAGTGTAGATTGATCCTTTTAGAAGCCCATTTTTGAGTGCCTCAATAAAAAAAACCTCATTTTAAAGTCAGATCTTTATTAGTATTAGTACACCTACATTGTCTAGCATCATGCAGAGACATGGGAGTGCCATCCTACCTACCTAGAGGCCAATTATGCTCTCTTGGACTCCTGACAACAGATAGCCACTGCTTGGACAGTTGCACCATTTGGAAAGCTGTTTGTTCTGAAGTTTTGACCTTTTGCTTATAACAGCAGACTTATTTCACTGACAGACTGAATGAGGCAATTCTATTTCAAATGTACATCTAGTTTCACCAGGCATAAAGGAGCAATATTTTTGGACCTAGTAAGCCAGTAGAAGGCCAGTGATGCTGTAAAGCAATAGGAGCTAAGCCACAGACAAGAGGACTAATGGTGCTTTCTAGTGTTCCTACCGCCTAACGCTTTTGCCCTATCAGGATTCAAAGTCTGTGATTGCACACAACAATCTTACCAAGATGTGCCATTGATGAGACTGAACCATTGCAGTTTTTCCATGTGTTACATATATTAAAGCCCCTTATCTTGGTGTTAACTCTACTATAAATTAAAACCTCAGCAGCACAAGTTCTCAATACATTTATGAAAATCATCTTACCTGTCCCACATGTAACACTGCACTCAGTCCAGGTGCCATGCTTCCACTGGAAATCTGAGGTAGGGGTGCCATTGACAGACTCCTGCAGGGTTCCTCTACTGATGGTGTATTCGTACCTCACTCCTGGGTTGGTCTCCTGAAAGAGCAGCTGGAGCCCAGTGACAACAGGTCAAAGAGAGGCCCGAGCCAAAGCACACACCAACACACAAACACACTCACATGGAACCAAAAGGGCGATGGCCGGACACAGTAAACAGCAGCCGCTATTTCTCTGCCACACATAAAGGACATCTGGGGGAGAACTCAGTATCACAGCAAACATCACGCTGTATCTGTACACACCACCGCTCACAAGTCTGGAATTACCGGCCAAAAGTTTGGAATGATGAGATGCTAGTGCAGCGTTTATATGCTTTAAAAGATGTATAGGAAGTTGCAAAAAAAGTTTAAGCTTATTAAAAAACTATATATACATATACATATATATATATATATATACACACACACACATACACACACACACACACACACATATATATATATATATAGTACTGTGAAAAAGTCTTAAGACACCTATGAAAATTGTTTGAACCTGTTTATATCAGAAGTGGGTTTCTTTCTGCCAACAAAAACACAAGAGAACATTAGAATAAACTCAAATGAACAAGAAAGCAGTAAAAAAGTATCAAGATTTCCTTTTTTCTAAGAAGGAGTTGATATTTTGTGAACAGCAGTAAAGCCAGCCAAACAAGGTATTTGACTGTAGCTAAAATAAATATTGGACTTCCATGAGGAAAGAGGTCTGGAAATGGTTAGGAAAACACTTTGCCACACAAAAATCCACTCTTTACTGTAATAATGTTAATTGTATTTATTCTAATGTTTTTAATAGTTTTAACACTAGCCTAACACTACTGTCCAGAAGTAAACAGGTTTTAAGCATAATTTTCCCCGGTGCCTAAGACTTTTGCACAGTATTGTAAGTATATATATATATATATATATATATATATATACACACACACACACACACACACACACATATGTGTGTTCCTGTTATTCCTAAATTTGGTCACATCAGAAAATAGTTTGGTTTATTGTATTAAATACAGATGAAATTGTACTCTGTGGATTCATTCTGCAGATTTATTTAGATCATTTCCATCAATCTATGTAGCATACATAATGTAAACCAGCGAAGTACATGGGTGTTGCCATTATTTTTTTTTTCACTTCTACTTTGAACTATGAAAAGCACTAATTCACTGAAATGCTTTCTGAGTCAAAGTGTTGAGACAAAGCAAGTGGTGGGTTGGACAGGACCAATCTAGCCACTGACAAGAACTCTCTTCTCAATACACGTTTACAGCCTGTCTAGTAAACAAATCCCTCAATGTCACAGTGAGTCCAGAAGCTCATTACGAGTCTGACAGCACCTGAGCAGGAGAGCGGATCTGATTTGCTCAGGATCCCCGAGCACAGAGGGAAGTAACAAGCATCATTATGGCAGCGCCAGAGCTCCCTGTCTCAGCTGACTACGCGGCTCTCTTGCCCACATGTGGGCCACTTGCCAAGGGGCTGCGGATGCCCTTTATGTGCGTCTCCCCCTGCCTGCCCTATATCGCTAATGAACCCCGCCAACACTTTCATGTGGCTGGAGTGCAGAGCTCTGGCTTAAATGAAAGGCGTGTTTTGATACTTATCTATTTTCTATAATTGATCAAGGGGGGGGGGTAGTTTAACCACTTAAACGCACACATCATACCTTATTCTCCTATTAATATGAGAACAGTAACTAATACTATGTTGTTACATCTACACATCCTATTCAAAATGTAAAGTGTGAAAATGCAGTGTACCAAATATAGAAGTAATAACCAAATGTGTCGAATCTTTTACAGAGAGCCGCTAATACATTCATCATTTACATTATTCTAAATTTATTTTAATTATAATGTAAACACATCCCCAAAAATGGTTCATGCAGTACATAAATGAACACTAATCCAGTGAAGTTTTCGCTGTAGTTATCCCAAACATTCACACAATACATGTCCAATGTGAAGATATTCCGTCTAAATAGTAATTTTGACTACTTTAAGGTCAAGTGTTCAGTTGAGCACCTTCTATAATCCTCATAAAAAAGCATTGCCAATAAAATGGAAGCAGCGAAAATTTCACAGTATCCAATGCCAAATGTGGGCTAGAGGGGTATAAAGGCTCCCAGCACTGTGGTCTGGACCAGTGGAACTGGGTTTTCTGCAGATAGGAGCTCCGTCCAGTACCTTTGGCATAAGTTGGAGTGGTGTTTGTGTTCCGGAATGAAATTTTATTCCCTGCCAGCTATAAAATGTTTGTATGTTGGTGTGTGTGTGTGTGTGTGTGTGTGAGAGAGAGAGAGAGAGAGAGTTCCATGAGCTGTTTGGTTCAGGTCGATTACACACTTTATTCGCTGCTGTAAAGTCTCCTTAGTTTTGAGACAGACATTACATAATAAAACATTACAATTATTATTATTGCCCTGCGGTGAGTCCCTGCAAAAAATAAAAATAAAAAAAACAAACAATAATAACACGAATAAAGAAACACCATTAAAATACATTTTTATGAGCACGTTTGGTGTGCAGTGCAAGACACTGAAAGATAAAGACAGAATAATTTATTTTCTCAATACCAACTGCAACACAGGGAACTATTTAACAAACATCCACAGGAGCCTTCCCTTCACACTTTTTGCGGAAACAACACCACAGTGAGACTCCAATATCTGAGAATGTGTGCTAGGTTTTACTGCATGGGGTAGCATAAGCAATCAGAGTGGGCAAGATTCATTCGGAAAGTTGATATCTCTATCTTTATCCCTTATAGAGAAGGCTGTCAATTGAACAGCGTAAATCATTAGCCTATTGTCTATAGGCAATATGAGTAATATTTGTTATATTATTTTTATAGTACTGTGCAAAAAAAATATTTAAAAACTGTAGACAAGCGTTATTTCTAAATATATTAAATAAAACTAAAAAGAATAAATACAAATAACATTACACAGTAAATAGTGATGTTATGTTCAGTATATCAGTGAGTTCCTTGTGGAAGTCCAGTATTACTGTAGTTTTCATCAGAAACCTGGTTTGACTCAATCAGTCCTTCATTAAATTAAATCAGGAGCTGCTGATGGAAATTTCACAAATCCAAACAACAGCTGGAGGAACCGAGGAGGAATCTGGAACCGAACCTGTGTTCTCCTCACCATAACAGAAAATAACTACTTTTACAAACAAAACAAATCTTGAAACGTTTTACTGCTTTCTTGTTTGTTAGCATTTATTCTAATGTTAACTTTGCCAAGAAAGACACATGAATTATCACACGCTGAGAAAAATGGCTTTATCTTTTTTAATGTCTTTTTTAAATGTTTGTCCGGAGTGCGTATATAATCCTTTGCTTTTCAGGGGTCATTGAAGGGGTATTTTACTAATCATAGTGATTTGCTTGGCACAAATTATATGGGTTTTAATGCAAAAATCCTCTACAATTAAGTTTAAACTCATATCTGATCAATGTCTGTACAATACAGTTCGAGCTCAGTAAACTGTTCCCTGAGAGGCTGGAGAGGGAGGTGGAAAGCCCCCACAGGTCCCTTAAGGTGAAGATGGAACAATGCTTCACTGTGCAAGATGCCCCTGAAGGCCAGACTGAACATGCAGGTATCCAGACTAGAGGTGCCAAGAGGTTGGGGTTAAGCAAATTAGACGGTAAAATTTAATTGGTCAAAGGGCAGACTGGAGGTGTCGACTGAGTATTAATTAGAAGATAACAAAACCTGTAATTATTGGTTAAAACAAACAGGTGGGGATAAGCAAAGTAGGTGATAAAATTCTATAGGTAGAACCAAAGAATTGATAAGGAGATTGGACTTTATTGGTAGAAACAAAAAAAGGTGGATCTAAGCAAATCAAGTAATAAAACATTATTGGTAGAGAATCGATCAGTGGGTTGTATTAGAAACATGGGTGTTGATTTTGAGGCCTATAAGAACTCTGTACAGAGCCCCGGGAGCGAATGAGCAAGGAGGCAGCTCCCATGGGCCACGGCTGTGATCTTTGAAGAAAACAGCAACGTCGTATCTTTCTGACTCCACTTGATCTTTTTTGGACTTTCAGACTTGGTTTTTTGTTCCAATTCTCCACGACATCATAAAGTATAACCACAACTACAATCACACCAATAACACAGCAACTAACTGACCTGGGGGCTCCATTTCTTTTTCATAGCCAAGAGAAGTAGCATTTGGCAAAGGCATTTCACATTCCCCACTGGATCAACATCTGGCGTACTCAACTCGCATGACTCAGGAGGACAGAGGATGCAGCTGTCTTATTCTACACAAGCTCTTAAATCATACACCCTGTTACTTAATCTTTCAGCGTCTGAAAACAAGCTCTTTGCACTAAAGTAGAGTGAAATGACGAGATGGTATAATTATCATGATAAATGACATCATGAGCTTTACTGAGCATATTGTGGGTATCATCTTCAGGTCAACTGCATATTTTATCAAAAGGAGGGTTAAAGAGGGTCCCAAATGGTATACCAAAAGATTACTGACAATTGTTCATCCATATTGTTCCTCAATCAAGGGTATTTATAGGCCTCCTTTTTGCTCCAGTAATATTCTCTGCTCTTCTGGAATTACATGACGATAGACCTTTGCACAAAGCAGTGTGTTACACTGTTATTTGTGACACGAATGCTCTCGTCATTGTGTTGCACTACTGTTTACTGTCTGATTCTTCAACAGTTTCTAAAGAATTCCATTATCCTCAATAACACAGCAATGACAACAGTAAAAATGTTGAGGCTCCCAGTTTGAGGCTAAAGTTCAGTGGAAAGTTACCAGCTAGAACTTCTCTGATGTCTTTTCTTCTAGGAACGGATACTAACTCCTACCAAAGAGGACGGATAACCTCTGCTCTTCTGGAATTGCTTGACACTAGATGTTGGAACACCGCTGAGGATTTGATTGCATGCAGCCAAGAGAGCATTAGTGAGGTCAGGTACTGAGGATGGACAATTTGTTCTGGATCATAAACGGCACTATAACAAATTCCAAAAGTATTGGATGGAGCTCCATCATTCCAGAGAATGCAGTTCCACTGCTTCAGAGCCCAGTGCCTCATTAGGCATGGTTACCTTTCGGCTAATCTTACCAGTAATGCTGAGGGGAATAATTAGATGGAGCTATTCATTAGGCATGGTTACCTTTGGGCTAGATCGGCTGATCCAGAGTCTTTTCTATGGTGATTATACAAATTGAGTGTGTGCAAGAAAATGTTATGACGTTTATCATGTGTCATGAAATTATCTGAGGGTATCATTTTAAATTGTTTTCCATTTGCCCTCGATCACTTTACTAATGTTTCTCACATGCTTTATTTTCTGAATTTTTCAGTACCTGAATCCACACTGGTTCCATCGTTGGTCCAGGGGAAGTGAGGTTCTCCAGCTGGCCCGTGCGCGCGTAGGTAAACACTGTCCCCGCTGCCTTGTACTCTCCGTTCCACTGGATGGTCCAGCCGCCGTTCAGGAAATACTTTTCCGGGTCGTTGCTCCGTAACGCCAGAAAGTTCCCAGCCTCGGCCACCTCCTCAATATGGATGTCCCGTGCTCCTTCTGGAATCAGACCAATGTCCACATACCCTGGGAGACAGAAACAAACCTGCTTATTATTAAAGCTCAAGCTCAGCACTAAAGTATTCTCCTTCACTAACTCAGACATTGCAGCCCTAAAGGATTTGTGCAAACCTAGGGCTCCAATTTGCAGCCTGCAAATTCTCACAGATTACAGCTTTAAGCCACATTCCATTCAAAGATTCCTCTGGTTACTGTTAGTAAAAATGCATATCATACCCCTCCCCTCACTCTTCTCAAAGGTCCTCTTCACCGTTTCACAAGTGGACCCGTTGCCATGGCAAACCCCACACCGGTCCTCAACAGCATTGGAGTCGATCTCATAATCACAACCAATATTCTGCAAACCACAAATGACACACACCGTAGTGCAATAAGTGTAAACAGGCTTTAGGCAATGATTTTCGGGTACACTTAGAGACTTATTGTCAATCAGTCAGTCTATAAGCAGGGCCGGTTCTAGACAGGCATATATGAGGGGGCAGACAGAAATGTGAAGGGGGCACATGGTGGTGACGGAGGTGGGAAAGGGTTGGGGTGGTGGTGGGGGTGGGGGTGCTCTGGATAACTGTTTTGGTCATGTAATTGGATTGCACTTGGTCAGGCCTCTACCCTAAGACCTGTCCAACTTGGTTGTCCCACCTGAAGGCTAAGCTTCTACTAGTGTAGCTCTCAGGGTCACTGAGGCACGCAATACCTCAGGGGGAAAACTGAAAAAATAAATAAATAAAATGAAATATTCCTCATCAGATTATAACAACTAAAAACATGACATTTACCTTAATTGGGTGGCCTATATCAAATATATTCGAACCCAACAATAACACTTCTCACTATTGCCAATATTAACAAAACGAAAAAGGGTAGACCAATTCACCAAGTCTTGAAAAATAAAACTGAAAAATAGAATTTAAAATAAATCGTGGTGATTACATCAGTAAATGAAACGAGAAAACTGTTGAGTGCAGAGCTGAAAGCTGGGCGGGGCCTGACAGACGCAGGTCCTCCAGTCGGCTCTATGCAGCAGACAGGCTCACAGTGGTGCTTGTGGGATCGAGAAAGAAACACTTCTCTACCGGACTGAAACTGTGAGAAGAACAGTGGACTAGTCCCCCACTGACTGTACAAATATAGATGTATTTTTTTGTTGTTAATTATCTTACGAGTCGCTATGATTTTGACGACAGAGATTTGCTGCTTCCTCAAAGCCTCCCGTTGTTGCAGCTCATTTTGCTCTGCCCCGCCCACTGAGAAACCTGACACCGGAATATTTGCATGCTAACAGTGATTGGATGTTTAGACTGGGGGGCGGGTGAGTGGGGATCTCTGCGGAGTGCTGTGTGAGCCTGCGCACAAACAGCATGGAGGTGAAACCGCTCATCTCATTTGTGCCTTTTCCAGTGGATTTTTCAGCTACTGTAGTAAATCTTGTCCATATTAATTTTGTGGGTAATCAATTATTTTCTTTCTCAACTTATAAAAGTTTGATTTACGGGGGCAGGACGTTTGTTTAAGGGGGCGTTGCCCCCTCTTGCCCCAGCGTAGAGCCGGCCCCACTGAAATATATTGCATTATCGCAAATAAGAATTTAAGTCACTAATATTTCAAGATGTGTTCTACTGTTCTACAAGTACAGTTTTAGTCATTAGTTTTAGTCACTAGCCGGAGGCTAAAAAGTGCTAAACAAACTTTGGTAACTCAATTCACGCCCTATATTCTAAAGTAAAGATTAAGAGAAGAGAAATCCTGATCACACGCAACTGGGAATATTTTATGCTAGTGTCAACCAAGTATTATCTTCTTATTTTACTATTATAACAGTATGACACTATTACACGAATATTATAGTCTTTATAAGATAAATTAAGGTCCTTTCATTTTGTGTGATAATACAATTAAAAAAAAAATGCAGTTATTAGTCATCTTAAAATAACTAACATTATTTTCTGTTAATCCTATGTTTTGCTTTTCAGAATTATATACTAATTGAAGGTCATCATGAATAAACCAGAAGTGCTTAATTAGGGCTTTATTGGATAAATAACAAGATCTTAAAAACCCCCATTGGGTGTTCCTTGAAATAAAGGGTAAGCAAACAAACTAAAACTACTCAAACTCTCTTATATTACACACACATCTATCAAAATGTCCCTCAAGGCAAACACGGTGACCAAAAAAAGCACTGTTGAGCCAAGACCTGACCCCACTTCCGACACATCTAGGGAGAATTTTCAAGTTGACTCCTTATCACTACTGTGCTGCTGGTGCACTTTGTGCATGATACGAAGTGATACATATTGTGTAAAACTGCTTTTAAATATTTCCTTTACTTGCAGATGGTGGAGTAATAAGATGCTAGCAGTGGCAAGGTTCTCATCACACCCAGAAACACACAGTAATGTAAAAAAAAAGGTTTTTTTGCCTCATGTTCCATTGGTTAAAAGTACTAAATTAAGCAACATAATGTAATGTTCTTTCTCAAAACCTGGCATTAAGCCTGTCAGGGCACTCATAACGATGCTAAAAACCAAAAGATAAACGATTAACGATCAGGGGTGCCGAAAGGCTTGCCAAACTTGAGGACGTGACTCTTAAGCTTAAAAAAAAAAAAAAGAAAAGAAAAAAAAAGCAATGTATTGCCCAGATGTGAAAAAATAGTGCAAATGACAAATATTTTTCATGATTCCCGCAGGCACGACGACCGTGCCAAGACAAATTCCGAAAACGCTGTGGCTCTGGTAGTTCCAACTACCCTGGCTTCTGTTCAAAAATCTCAAGTGTTTACTTTCAGACCTGTTTACCAAAAGCAACTGCGGACGCATTTAGCTCTCGCCTGCCCTATGGTGGCCTTCGGAGATGTGTATATTTCAGCTGAGGTGAGGGTGAAGATGACTCGGATGATTTACAAGTGCCTTAATATCACGCGTATGCTCGCCACCTTAGGCACTCACCCAAGGCCTGGAATCATCAGAGCAATCATACATTACATCTGATTTGCCTAATAAATGTGTGTTCCGAGGTCTGTTCTGTGACAAATTGGCACTGGATTGATTTTTTTTTTGTTCTTTCGTGATAAAGACAGGAGTCCCTTTTCACGATTCTACCAGAGCACTATTAGAGCATGAGAATAACAATTACTTGAGACGCACACTATTCACTACACTCTCCCAGTCCGCGATTAATTCAATTTTCATGATCCCAAAGCTTTTCCTCTTCTCTGCCCCATGTCGGACACCCTAATGTTATTCCGATCTTGCCTGATAACTGATATAAAACTCAGTGATATTTTTGTTGGAGAAAATGATCACAATTAAAACTCAGCAGACAGGCAGCACAGATAATGATTGCTTAAATAAAAAGTAATCTTTGCCAATTATTCCAAACTTGCTTATCAGTCATATGACCGGCCAGCTCTGTGGAATGTTGATGAGATCGTGATTCTTTTTTCTTGGCTCCCCTTGCTTCGTCCTTCTCGCATTTGGCAAAAATGTAAACAGCTCACTTTCTGATAGTCCCTCTCCAAGAATGCCTCTTTCATTGCATAGTACTCTGCTAAGGAGCTTTTAAGGAGATGCAAATAACGAGAAATATGTGCGTGTGTGTGTGTGTGTGTGTGTGTGTGTGTGTTTGTGTGTGTGGAGGTGGCCCTATTTCAAAGGGTTTCTGGAAAAGCTCATGCACAAACTATACGTTACATGATAAACAGGCTCTTCCTGTCTGAATAATCTCATTCAGCCCATTGACCAGAATTCAGAGTTAATGACTTTCCGAACGAGCTCGGAAGAAAAACACTTCCAGTATCAGTGCAATACATTCTCGGGAACACACCTCGGGTTGCACAAACTACTACTGGTTAATGAAACTTGCCGTGTTAGCCGTAATTACCAAAAATAAACACATGACCACTTTAAGGTGAGGCGCAAGGAATGATCTGAAATAATAAAGAAGGAAGGGGGAGAAAAAAATAAACAGAGTCGAGCTGGTGGTATAATATACTGCAAATGAACTATATGAAAATGTAGGCACAGGCAATTACTCCCCTCTGGCAAACAGGTCTTTTTTTGGGTCTGTTTCTGATTATCACATTCATCTGGATGTCGGGGAGTATCAGGGGAGGCTAGTCTGGAAGTTTACTACCTGGCAACAACCTCTCCTGGGACTTCCCACACCTGCTGGGCCCCAGATGTGCTCCCTCATGTTTTTTAGGGTTCTGGACTGCAGAGAACTCCCATAGGCCCTCCCTATTACTGCTGAGTGAGAGTTAGCAGCCACCGACCAAGAACCGTCTACGTTCCGCCACACACTGCACCCTTCTGTTAGAGCATCCCAAGCGGTGGTGTGAGGCTGCGGGTGATTATGTGAGCCAAGTCAATCAGGAAAAAAAAGAAATTACATTGTTATTCAGCACTAAATGTCCTGTCTTATAGCAAACTGTCAAACTACAGAGAAAAAGTCATGACAGGCCACCATGCTCTATTTAAAGAGTCCCTGCTAAATATGTGCAGAATAAAATCAGTGCGAATAAATATTGTTGCACTGGTTTTATGTAACACCTGAAACCATCTGTGAGTGCATGCAGAGGAAGCTATATGCAAGATGGTGTGTATTTCAGTTTTCAACCATTAATTCTCTTTCATATCTTCATAAACTGCTGTAGGTCTCTTCCCAATAGCACGTCAGGGTCTACAGAGGTGCACACACACTCAGGGTCAACAGAGGAAACACAAAGGTAGAATCTCTCCAAACAAAAAGGCCATTAACAGTACATTTCTACAGGACCTTGTGTCTAAACGCATAAAAATGCATCCATTTTCTTAGCCGCTTATTCTAAACAGAAGTGCTGGAGCCTATCCCAGCACTCAGAGGGCAAAAGGTGGAGAAACACACTTGAGAGGTCATCAGTCCATCACAGGGCAGACACACAGACAAACACATTCACAGTCCCAGCTAGGGGCTACTTAGCATCTCCAATTCATCTGACATGCATGTCTTTGGACTGTGGAAGGAAACTGGAGCAGCTGGCAGACACAAGGAGAACATCCACACAAAATTCACACAGAAAGAACCCTGACCAGGAATCAAGCCCAGCACCCTATTACAATGAGGCAACAACACTTGCCACTGCACCAGCATAACTGATTTAAAAAAATATATTGACAACCATTGGCTAGGCCAATCTGGACACAGGCTGTGGACCCCAGCCTCCCTAGCAGTTGCTTACAATAAGAACATAACACATGTTTTCCAATGTAATACACAGAAGATCCCATATTTACATTTTCAAGCTGCTACAAAAGCACTATTGCATCAGTATTTTTGGAGGACAATTCTAAATACCAGATGTTCTTTAGCCACAAACTTGGTGGTAACGCTTTACACTAAGACTACGCCTATAAAGGGTTTATGAATCATTTATAATCAGGTTGTTAATTAGGTTGTAGACAGTTTATAAATCGTTAACAATCAGTTATAAACAAGTTATAACAGTTGTCATACACTGGTGCAGAATTTCTTTTTTTGCAAGATCTGAGATCTTGCTTGTTGCTTATCTTGGCCGTTTCGCAGGCAGAATGTAAAAGATCTTGCCAAATAGTGAGACTGCAACAATGTTATAACATTTTTATAACCTCTTATGTATGATTTATAAACTGTCTATAACCTAATTAACTTGATTATAAATGATTTATAAACCCTTTATAAGGGTAGGCCTATTGTAAAGTGGTATCAACAGGACTGTATTGTACTGTTACTCTTGTGCTTAGTTTTTTTGCACTCTCTCTTGCAGTCCTGTCCTGTTTAGTCTTGTGTAGTCTTGTTATATTTCTATTTTTGTTTTCTGTGTTGCACCTTGGTCGTTGAGGAAGGTTCTTTCATTTCACTGTGTCGTGTGTATATTGTTGAAATTACATTAAATTTCGTCTTGACCTGACTTGAGTCATTCCACTCAAGTGTTGTACAAAACCAGCATTTTAGCAGAATACATAGTTCTATTGATTTAATAAATCTATGATGAGATTTTTTTTTGTCCTATTAAAAAAAAACCTCATAAATAACTGTGATGTTGTCTCCAAATGGTTTTCTTTGAAGACTACAGCAATATAGGCCCAAAAGATATGCTGAAAGAATATTAACCAACACAAATAAAATGTTTCTCAAAACTTCTCCAGAGTTCACATCACGACTCCTGTAACACTGAGTTTGTGTTATAGTTTAGCAAATTCAATTTTTAAAAAATCCATACTGGGATTGATATATCTATGCTTCCCCCTGCTCTTTCCTTTTAACCCAGATGTAGTCGATCAACCTGAACATGTTCAGAGAACAAATTTTGCTTCTTTAGATTAGAACTAGAGCTGCAAGGCTAATGTTGCTAGCAAACACTACAAGTCAATACTCACAAGAACCATTTTTAAAATACATCCTTATGCCTTCTCTTGACCTACACAAACCGCATCCAGCTCTCATTAAGGTAGCACAGACATAAGGTGGCACAGGCTTAGAAAAAGAAGAAACCATCACTCAAAACTCAAGCACTTCTGTAAAATCTGGAACAACTTTATACTGAGTCAGTGAACAGCACTGCATATCATGGCTCTGCCGTCTGGTTTTTTAAAAAATGTTTTAATCTTTCTGTGAATGTGTGTGTATGTGTTGTGGCTTGAGGATCTGTTTAGACAATTTGAAGTGATGATAGAAATAAGAACCGAAGATACATAGGATGCTTCAAGCATCTGTTCAGGCTTTGTTCAGAAGCCAGCCAAAACATGCTCTTCATGGTGAATCTCTCAAGGGCGCATCAATTTCTGTTAAAAACACCCATCACTATTTTATTCATTTTTTCTTTTCTTTCTTTCCTTCTTCCTTTTTTTTTTTAAAACAGGATGGCTTACTTGTTCACATCCACCACTCTCTCCTATTTCTCGCCATCTTCTTGTTTTCAAAGGAGAACATTTTGATATTTTTTTTTTGAACTGGAGCTTCTTGAAATCCCATTAGCCCTGTGAGGGATTTGACTCGTGTCTCAACTCCTTCTTGCATTTGATATGCCACTGCAGGCTTGAATGACAGAGCCAGGTTTGGAGAGACGGGGCCCAAGGTGAAATGTGTTGGGGTTTTTTTCTGTTGTTGTTTTATTTTTTTCCCTCCTGTTTGGCAAAAACAGGGCGGTGTAATGATAATGATCAGTGGAATTGAAGAGCACGTCTGCGGAGCTTCCTGCTTGCATCTGCCTCTTAAAGTGGATGGAGCTCGCACAAGCTGCCGAGTGTTTGCTGAGTGGCCTAATGTTAGATCTCTGGAGCCGAACAAGACGCGCATAGGAAGTGAACGGGACCTGTCATTTGCTGCGGATGTTGCCTGCAGCGACCTAGAGGCTCCGCTTGTGTAACACACACATAATGCCCAGAGGCCACTCTCTTTTTTCTCATCTCCCCTCTCATTTTATCTGTTGCATGATTTGAAGCCTAATGCCATCATATGCACCCCAGTCGCTCTCTCTCTCCAATTGTGTTCACTCAGGTTTTCCTATTGCCATGAAAAGTATCCAATTGGTACATCATTCTGGCAAGGAATCATCTGAAAGACCCACATTTGACACGGTGCGTATGGAGTGCATATGGATATTGGATGCCGACCTCATTAAAAAGTCATTACAGTTACCGAGGGCACATCCTGACTACATTGCTAACAGGCATTCTGCTTATTTTAGTGCAGGAAAGATGAAACAAAGTCACATTTTCCTTGATAGTTAAAGTTTACCAGAAGGGAGTGGGCTCAGAAATGTATATAAAAAGTGTTCTCCAAGTTCTCTTTACTATGTGTTACAATCCATTCCATCCTGCTTAGTCATGACATTCTGGTCAAATCTGACCGATTTTCAAATTTTCTCTCTGGAAAACGCAGTTCATTTCATTGGTTTGTCATAAGGTTCCATGACTTTGTTTACACAAGGCACTGGAAAATATTAGAGAATTTTTATTACATTTTGTGTGTTTTATTGAACTTAGGAACACTCATGGTGTACACGGTCAAAAATGACAGGTTATTAGAAATTAATTAGTAAGACTACGATTAGCGTATAAAATAGAGTTTAATAATATTCCCACATCCCACCATGCTGGTGCCTTTGAGGAAACACACACACACACACACACACACACACACACACACACACACACACACACACACACACACACACACACACA
>JBBJLS010000032.1:6398972-6410872 GCA_037577275.1 Bryconaethiops microstoma | reverse complement strand
ACACTAACTTAACACTACTGTCCAGTAGTAAACAGGTTTTACGTATAATTTTCCCAGGTGCCTAAGACTTTTGCACATTACTGTATATATATATATATATATATATATATACACACACACACACACACACACACTGGTTTATCATAATTGTAAAGGGAATTATAGGGTGTGTGCAGAACTTTTACATTACTTTGGTAGAGAATGTCGTACATGTGGTTTAACATTAGGAGGGTGGAGGTTGCCAAGTCTTTTATAGGGCCTCAGGAAGGCTAGGACTGGCACTGGACCAAGCTTATCAACTGTGCATGGAGTCGTTCAAGATCTGATTCAGGTGTGTTGGGGGAATGAATAGTGTGCAGTGCTGTGCGTTGCTAGGAATAGGATTAAGGTACCACTTAATAGTTTGAATTAGCTTGGATGAATAAATAGGACTAATATCGCAGTCAAATAATGATCCCAAGAGCTTTCAGACTCACATCTTGGCTCACACTGTGATGCCACAGCTTGAAAGCACCACACACTAGGGCGCCGGTGTGGGATTTCGGGGCAAATCCCGTCCCTGCTGGGATATAAATACTGCATCAATTTGTGTGTTTTTTTTTTTTTTCTGCACGTATGGCATTCCTCCTTTTGAGTGATGGATTATGAGAAACTTAGGTCAGTGAGAAATCTCTGATCGTATCATGACAGCTTAAGTCAAGTGGGCTGTGAAGAACTGCCATCTCTAAGAATGTTCTCCCACTGGTAATCTCCCCTATTCGTCAAACTAGTGTTGAAGCCTCTTTATCCTTTTGTCATTTAGTGTTACACTCAAACAGAATGGAATTTCCTTCATTTCACTCAGCACTTCTCACAAAGGCGTGGTAACGGTGCACTGTGATTTCAAAAGGAAAGGAGAAGGGGTTTAAAGGAGGAGTAAGGAAAGCATATTCAAGCTGTGCAGAAACTACATCATTCAAATGCTGCTTTTTTGAGCAAACACTATCACTGTCTATTCACATGTCATGTTCAATAGAATCATGAGCTTACGTCCCACTCTGAATGGCTCTTGTTGAGTCAAACTGGTCAAAAGATAAGAGAGTGGGGGGCTTGATTGTGGCAACACAAATGGGGTTGCTTGCAACAGAACGCGTTCCATCAAACCTGTGAGGGCTTTGAACACTGAACACAAATCTTACTCACAACATAACTGATCTCTCTCACTCTTTCTTATGGACACTCGATTGGTTTAAAGGGCTTATATCATGCCCGTACACAATGCGACACACTATTTTTAGATAACACAGTTTGATGTAAGTTGTTTTGGTACACTCCTCAGTCCAGTCGGTCCATTTATGGAAACTAAGTTGTAAAAACAGCCTAAAAAGAAGCATTGTTTTTATGATACCATCTGAAATTGCGTAGAGTGCTGAGTGCAGTGCTTGCTGTATCCTTTAAGAATCACCGTTGTGCTCAGATCATTCCAAGGAGCCCTGGCCTAAGCAGACGTAATCATTGTGCACTTTATTTGACTAATAACCTTCTTAAATAAAGTAACATTGCGTCTAAAGTGCAACTGCACATTTAATGTCCATTACTTCATGAAGCTAATGACTTTTCACAGCTACACGAGCTTGATATGACTTAATAAAGCTTGTGTTTTGGACTCAATTGTTCGCAAAATGGTATAGGAAGTGAAATTTGTAAAATGGTCATCTTCATCCTGCTGATGCTATATTATGCTGCTGCATCCTAACCCAGCTTTATGATACCAAAAGGCATGGCTAGTGCAGGAGTGAACTGAAATGACATCGGAATATGACACTGGAATGGCACTGGGATATGCATCAATTGGAAAACTTCTTATAACACAGGTAGTCTATTTAATCTGGAGTTCTTTAAAATGTGCGGCACTTCCAAAAATGAAGGTTGCTAAATGGCTAGAGCGTTGGCTAGAGTATTGGGCTGGAGAAAATATTAAACTTTACATCATCCCAAGACTGCTAGAGGCACCTCTTAGGTACCCTTGAGTAAGGTACCGTACCCAGAGCCCGCTCCCTGGGCGCCGTGTTCCTGGGTGCCGCTGCTTCACTTGGTGAATGGGTTAAAGGCAGAGGAATAATTTCGTGCTGTTCACACTGTGTGCTGTGGTGTGTTCACGTATAACAGAACGGTCACTTTACACACACTTTGTTACACAGGTTGTTTAAAAAAGTTCTTTCCACTTGCAAATCCCACTCTCCAAAAAAAAACCATTCAATGTTCTGCATGGAACCAAAGGTGGTTCTTCTATTGATCCAAAGAACCCTTTTTGGTTCCATAAGACACCTTTGTTTTTCTTTTATAACGAAGGTATGCTAATTCATACCATTCACTGCTGAACAGGGCACATAAACAGTCACGCTTGTTCTATCCGGTAACATTCTCAGTTTTTCATAGTTAAACCTTACATATAGCTTTTTTTTTTATGGGATTTTGGGGAACAAGACGATTCAAAAGATAAAATAAAAACAGAAACAAAGCTAAATGCTTTGACTGGGGGTTTCAGACTCAGATACCCTTTAATCTTTCTGCATCAACATTCCTCACAAAAGTAATGCATTTCTAACATTAAGCAGAAAAGTGCTATCTTCAAACGGCTCACGGCACACAGAACTATGCCTCATGCTGCCATTCTAATGGAGAAATTTACTTAAAACTTTTCAAAAAGAAGAAAAAGACGAAAAAAAGAAAGAAAAAAGAATGAAAGGAAAAAAGAGGAGGGGGGTGATCATGAAAGTGAAAGCTGTTTTGCTTCACAGACTGCTGCTCTCGTAGGTTTACCGAGACATACGCTTGACGCTTTCTTGTCTGCTGGAATCTTTGCGTGGGCCTCCATCATTATAGTTGACATGTGATGTGATGTAAAACAAGCAAATGATTTGCACCACTGTCTTTCTAGTTCGCAGAGAATCCGAGATTAAAAGAGATCCAACTGCTGGATTCAGGAAAGCAACTTTCTTAATTATCCGACACTGCGCGAAGTGGAGTTTCTGACCCTCGCCTTGCGAGTGTGAATAATTGCGAGTTTGGAGGGCTGTTTATTTCTATTCTATTTCTTTGTATTTCTATCCTCATTTAGTACATGCAGGCATCTCAGATACTAAGCACGACAGATGCTTTACCAAGCAGCGTATACTCACCTTCCCTCACGTCTTTGTTTAAAACACTGATTAGCTAATTATTTACTGTCCATATTGTGTCAACATCCTTTTTCTTTTTCAATTTGGAAGGAAAAAAAACTTCCATGTATCTTTTATGGATCTATGCATTTGCTCATTATTTTCACACAGTCATGCTGTTCTTTGCTTGAGATAAATTGGCTGATGCACTGAGACTTTTCTCCATCTTTGATGGTCAGTATAGCATAAACATATGCATCTAATGTCTCATTATTTACTTGAATACAGTATGTAGTGTGAATTGGATGGGTCTGGAGCTAAGGATTGTCCATGTATGTATTGTCAGTAAAAATCTCAAAACTTCTCATATTTCTTCGCTTGTCTCATTATTATCAATACGATTTTATTATTAATACATAATGATTATTATTATATTATTATTATTATTGTTGTTGTTGCTTCTGGTTTATACTAGTTTGAACGGCCAGCTAATCTTTACATTGTGTGAATAATTGTTTAGAAATGGACCAATGGGAATGTTCAAAATGACCTGAAACCTTGTTGTATTTCCTTACAGGTCAGCCTAAAGGTTGAAGGGGAATTTCTTCAGCAGTTTCTGTATTTCTGTTTAATTTAATCCTTGAGATGTAATTAAAGTCATTCAGAGAGGTTTGATGAGATAACATTCTAAAGAAGTTTACCAAGTCAATGGTTCTGTTAAAGCTGTTGCTATTACTTTCAAAATGCAGTTTATTTTCCTAGATGTACCACTATTTTAAAGTATTATGAACAAAATCTCAGTAGACATTTGGGTTTACTGGAAAGCAATTAAAATAATTATATTGTAACCCCTGGCTCTTATCACAACCAATGTAAAGAAATATGAGTCAGTAAGTTCCTCTATTTTGTTTTTCACATAAAAACACTCTTCATTGCTTTCTTCATATCATTAGGATAGAAATATGCAGGATTTTTGAAAAAAACCAAATGCCATTATAGATGTTCCATTATTTCCATTCCTAAATTAAATTTATGTTTCAGAGGTACAAGGTTTTCTTAAGATGTAATGATACAGTATCTCTAGCATCATCACAAGCGGTAACCTCAGGGTGGTTCTGGATGACCAACTGACCTTCCAGAAGTTTATTACATTTACTGCCTGATTCCACAGAGATTCCCAGGAGTATGACCCTTCCAGAAAGAGGCTGTCCAACTTCTCATTAGTCATTTCCAGACTGAGCTGGCATGAACATTCTGTCTTAACTCAGATGCTACTGTACCTCTGCAAAGCCTCCAGAACTTTGCTGCTTTTTTTTGTCCTTGACCTCTCAAACGTCTTTCATAGGGCCCTCTTACTGAGATTATTTCTCCAGCTCCCTGTGACAGCAAGGATCAAACACAAAACTCTAGTCCTTGCTTTCCACCTTCTAAATGCCTAAGTGCCACACCACCATGGTTCAAAAACGGTATCCTTTGCCACTCAAAAGTTCTGACAAGGTAAAATATACAATATATGGAAAAGTATTGGGGCGCCTAACTATTACACCAACTGCACATTCATGACATTGCATTCAGATACATAGACTTTAACATGGAGTTGATCCCACTTCGCAGCTATAACAGCTTCTACTCTTCTTGGAAGGCGTTCCGCAAGATTTTGGAGTTTCTGTGGGAATTTGTGAGGTCAGGCACTGATGTTGGACGAGAAGACCTGGCTCGTATTCTCCGTTCCTGTTCATTCCAAAGGTGTTGGATGGGGTTGAGGTCAGGGCTCTGTGGGCCAGTCAAGTTCTTCCACCCTGAACTCATCCAGCCACGTCTTTATGGAGCTCGCTTTGTGCACTGAGACACAGTCATGCTGGAATATAAAAGGTTCTTCCCCAAACCGTGTCCACAAAGTTAGAAGCATGGTATTGTCCAAAATGCCTCGGTATGCTGAAGCATTATGATTGTCCTTCCCTGGAAATAAGGGGTATAGTCCAAACATTGAAGAACAATACTTTTGTCTATATATTGCAGATGCTATAGCTTCCGTGTCCCTCAGTGGTGAGATTCCAGGTCAGGTCCTAATAGGCACATCTATGAAATCTTCAGTTGTGGTCTATGTGAGGATTCAAATTTACCCAATTTTGGAGGGTCTGGAAGGTCTGGAATTGGTTATAAGAGTGTGCTCTCCCGTGTTAGAAAGGGCACCAAAGCAACACCTGGAAGATGTTAAATGTTTTCCCTTTTCTGATGCGACCTGGAAATACACCTCTCCAGACCAGCCCGGTACTGTTCAGTTACACTTTATGAAGCTCATAGGTGACGAACACCTCTTGAAAACTGTTTTCTCTCGTTTTTGTGCATGGAGTTGGGGAACTCTTCTATTTTTGTTTCTTCTGTTAGATGTAGCTGTTATTTGCTTTGTTTTTTATTTTGGCATAGGCTTGTCTCTGAAGCTCTGTCTTCTCTACCATGTAGCCTAACATCTTGCTTCTGAGACTGTGAGAAAAATATAAATAAACCTGGGCTGCTTTATCTTTAAAACTGTGTCAGGTGCTTAGGTTTGGCAGCAGGTCTGGGGAGAGAGGCCACTCTCTTACCTGTTATGTTCTGACCTTAAAGTACACCCTGGACAGTGGCCATCTTGTAGGATTGTTCCAGAGTGCAGCTCGCCCAATATTAATCTGATAGATTAGCTCTATGATTTGATAGCTAGATTAGCTTTATAGCTGTAGTGCAAAATTAAAGAAGCAAACCACAGTCAGCAAACATGACTGAATTGATTAATTTAGGGTACAGATAAAAATCAGGCACCACTTGAACTGTTGATTTAGGGCTCGCTCACCTCTTCATACTGTTCCTTGACCTTCTGTATGGAACCCTCCCAGCAATTCTATATATTCATACCTACACTATATGGCCAAACGTATTGGGACACGCCTGTTTTTCAGGGTTTGGGCTAGGCCCCTCACTTCCAGTGAAGAACAGTGTTAACGCTTCAGCATACCTTCAAGTTTTGGAAGCAACTTTGTGGACACTGTTATAGCTGCAAAGGGGACCAACTACATACTAAAGTCTATGTATTTTAATGCAAAGTCATTAAAGTCCCTGTTGATGTAATGATCATACATCTCAATACTTTTGTCCATATAGTTTAGTTGGGTAAGTAAGAAACCCTGGTTTGTCAGACAGATGCTTGGGGAGAGAATGCTGAGAGCTGTAATTTCAATAGTAATTTATTTAAATGGGCATTCATTAGCATCAAGTCATCACACAAATTAGCTTATTATTATAAACATAATTTAGAAAGCTTGTGACATTGTTATTGGCCTCCAATTTTACAGTACATCAGTTTACAAGCTATTTGTTTATCTATTTATTTACAAATTTGTTTTGCGATGTTATACTGACATTTGTGACATTAAAAATAATTCTGTCTGTTTTTACTTTTAAACTATTTGCAAAGTGTAGATATGGGTGTCAGTGCTAGTGCCACAACTGCATATCAAACAAACCAACAAAGCAACAAACTAACAAACCAATGAAAAAGGGGAAAACGTGGTTTTTACAGAAAGTGTATTTGTCTTACAGCGCCATTAGCAAATTCTATGTCTATAACTGCGGAAGAAATATGAAAGAAAAAAAAAAAAAACGGAAAAAAAGGAAAAAATAACCAAACAATATAATATGGTCAAATAATGCCATTTCCAAATACACAAGAGGACACTAAGCAGATTCTGCTGTTTTAATAATGGCCCTGATAAAATGTCAGTAGACATGAGATAATTTCATCATGGATTATTTTATTGAATTCATTTAAAAGCCATATGGGTTTTTCTTGCCAGTGTTTCATACTAATACAAGTCCCTAGGAAAAACAGTATAATCTAATTCATATTTTCAGTCATAACAGCCCATGCTTTGATGCTTCAGTAAGAGTCGTGTTCTTGACTGAAGGACAATGATGGGTAGAATGGTTTAAAGTGGCTACTGGAAAGTGTGGCCTACCCGTTTCAAATTAGCATCAATTATTTATGAACACAATAGCTATATCACACTTCATCAGATTTCATAGACAACCTTTCATTCTTAGTGACATTCACTGAACACGCTTCTCCTGAGTGTGACGTGAAAAATCTGTCCAGCATTAATGAGATCCGGTGATGACCCTCCAGGATTATAACTTAATTGTTTTTTTAGTTCAGATACGGTCATTATACACATAATTAAAGAGCATGATATCTCGCTTACCGATGTCTTTTGTTCTATCAATACTGAGGTCCAGACGGATTAATGGCTTCACCATTGCCATTTCGTTGCAAACGGAACAGCTTACAGACGAAGACACACCCAGGGAAACGGGGAAAAAAAGAAAGAAAGAAAAAAAACCCCACATCAACAGCATGACATAGCGTATGCTTTTGGAAATGGCCCATAACTGCATTAGTATCTACCCGGAACTGGAAATGAATCCAGTCGCAGGTCTGTTCTATTCTGCTTCGCTCCGGAAGGTTATTGAATGTTATTTAATACAAGCCTGCTTCTCAGACACTGTTGCACTGTAAGCTCTCTTATAATCAAGTTCTTTTGAAAGACACAGAACTAAAAAAAAAGTCCAGGCCAACATCTTGCACACGAGAGAGAGAGAGAGAGAGAGAGAGACAGAAAGAGAAAGAAAGAAAGAGAAAAAGAAAATCAGAAAAAAGAGATCAGGATAGACAGGGCAAAAGAGAGGAAGAAAGAAAAAAGAAAGCGGGAGAAAGACTAAGAGAGAAAAAGAAAGAGAGAGAGAGAAAGATTGAGAGAGAAAAAGAAAGAAAAAAAATGAAGAGAGAGAAAGATTGAGAGAAAGAAAGAGAGACAGAAAGATTGAGAGAAAGAAAGAAAGAGAAATATTTAGCGGAAGAAAAAGAGAGAGAAAGAGTGAGATAGAGAAAGAGAAAGAAACAGGAAGAAAGATCATGAGAGAGAGAGAGAGAGAGAGAGAGAGAGAGAGAGAGAACAAAATAGATCGAGAGAGAAGAGGAAAAAAACAAAAAATAAATGGAAAAAGAAGTAGGAAACTAATTTGCTCCTAGGCACCCACTCATATATTTATTTATTTTGTTAATTAGTCCATCAATTTATCTGTATATTTACTTACAGCGCAAAGTTTCCAAGGCAACGTGTGTTTTGCTTTCTTGATTCTTGTCTATGGTTTTACATTACTTTATATATATAAAAAAAGCACAGACTGGTTGCATGTAAATATTCTCTTTTCTGATTGGCTGCCCTGAGTTGTTCCTCTCCAGGCCGAAACTACAGCACTCCACGAAGCTGCAGCTTGAATAGTCAGAGCTAAACCATCTCAGACTGATTGGGTTATTTTTGTGACATTACAAAATATTTCATTCAAAAGAAGTTGTTTTTGGTTTTGCAGTTTAAAGGCCATAAATGGCCTGAATGGACTGAAACGTGACGTCCCAGTCAGCGGCCGGTAGAGGCCGGCATTGTGTATCTTGCATGTATTAGACTTTTAAGTTGAAAAGATTCACAGTGTCTTGTCCCTTGTATTAGTCACAGCTGGTGTTATGTTCAAATTAAGTAATTGTGTCAGATGATTGTTTTTTGTCTTTGTCTTGTATGTATTTAAAGGGTTTTTGTTGATGTTTGTGTTGTCGGTCCACCCTCACGCAACCCTGACTTCACCCACCCATATGTATTTGCTGTGTCTTGGTTTGTTTGGCCCTCGTGCCCCTTTTGGTTGTGTTCTAAATTTATTGATAAAAGTCAGTAAAGAAAGAGGAACCTGTGTCTGTGCCTCGACACCCCCACACGTCGTGACAAATGTGAATGACTTTTTGAATATGTATGTAACACCCTTGGTCAGCGGCCACAAGAGGCCGCCCTGTCCTTACTTCACTTTTATTTTGATAATGTGTGTGTACACCGGTCGGGTGAGTGTTTAAGTTAAAGTGATTGTCTGTTCTTATTGGTTCCTGGGTTAGCCCTGTGTGTATTTAGCTTACCCTGTATTGTATCCCTCTGTCGGTCCACCATCATTGACCTGTCATTCTGTCTAGAGTTCTACACGTTCTTAGTGTGTTACTTGCCTGGCTTCAGTGTTTTGGTTTTCTTTGTGTTTTGGCCCTCATGCCTCTATGTGTTTATAAACAGTCTAGTATCACAGAAATCTGTGTTTGTGCCTCCCTCTCTCCCTGGAGGCTTGGCTTCCTGAAAATAAAAATAAAAAATTCATTTATAATTCTTTTATAATTATATATATATTTTATTTGTATAGATTATCATACAAAAAAGGCCCTGCTTTACATAAATAGAACACAAAATAATACACAATAGAATAAAATTCAATAAAATAATGGATCATTTATCAACATATTACATCAAACTAGTTCTTTAAAAATAGGGAACATGCCTTAGATAGGGAAATTTGACATTCTCATCTGTTTTCCAGTCACTACTCTTTCTCAGCTCATCGCAAATAAATATATTTTCTTTGAATGCCGTACCTTACGAGTGGTGCAAATGAACCATTGAACATTTGACCCATAGCCATGGAAACTACACTTTCCTTGGACAACAAAAACAAAACAAGATGTGCTACAAATTAGCAACACAAATGTTTGTACAACATATCTTCAGCTGGGTGAGGATGCATGCTATTTGTTTTGATGTCTTCTTCCATTTACTGTTGTGTTGTTCTGCCTAGGATCTCTGAAGTGGCTCTTACTTTTTCTTTAGTCACTGTCACAAAGCACTAGCACTAATATGACAGTGAATATTACTTTATTATAATAAAACCTCACTGTTTCCAATACGCCAACATGATATTCAGAGAGGAACACACCATGCGTAACCAAAGAAATCACATTTTAAAGGCAGATAAAAACAATATTGCATTCTGACTGAGACGAGGAGAAAGAAAAAAATGCATAGGCCTATGGAAAAAGACCCCAATAAGCCCGCCTAAATCTAAGTCATATGGATGTTTCAGTTTTATTCTATCATTGTAAGGAAATCAAGAAAGTTTTATAGGATTTATTTTGAAAAATTGAAATGAACAGAAAAGTTTGGACCTTCCTTGTACGCTTGTAGGCACCTTGTACTCTTTGTTCCCAGTCATTGTTTAACTTAAAAAAGTAATTTTTATAAAACTTATGAACAGAAACACTTATTAAGCAAGGCCTAATAAAAACCACTGAAACTGAAATGTTCATTCATATCTAATTAATCTTGATACAAGTTCATGCACTGTACCTCCCTGCTGTAATGGTTCCAGCGCCCATTGTGAAACTTGACATGAAACCTCAGACCACATCCCCCCACATTTCCATCCCCTCATCCAAGCCTTGCACTTTGCACTTTTTGCTCAATACACACAGTTACATTTTTGGCCACATTTAAATGAATGGAGTTCTGCTCATTACAAATTCACCATACACAAAACCGGCTACTTCATTGGGAACACCGGGCAGGCCCATCTCAAACTTTCATCAGGAATGTTCTCTCTAGTACAGGGGGTCCTTGGGTTATGACAGTTTCGACATATGTCGTTTCAAGTTTACGGCGTTCACTCCCATAAAAACGTAAAACAATTGAGACACGATTGTTCCAACTTGTACCGATAGCGTCGTGCTTACGAACTAGTTTCGTAAGCGTATTCATCCGCACGGCGGATGAATACGCAGGAATGCGGCGTATGAGTGAGGGAGTTTGTGTCCCACAGTACAGTACAGTGTACAAGTACAGTACATTTATGTCCTTTTCCTTTTCCTGTGGCTTAATTGTGTTTTTATGTTCTAGATTATGATTGTGTAAGTGACTTTGGCTAGGGTGTGTTTCGACTTACACCAAAATTCGGGTTACATCATTGTCGAGGACCCCCTGTGTATAATTAATCTTGACAGAACTTAATGCACATAAATGCAGGATTTATTGGCTCCAGCAGTCACAGGTGGGTATGCTCTTTATTTACCGTTGTAGCTTTTGTGGTTAATTTTAGGAACAAAATACTGCAGATAATTGAAAACTGCAATAATATATCTTTTCTTGTTGTGACAGACGCCACCGCACATGGGTGATTATTTTTTTTTTGTGTGTAATTATTCAAGCATAGTTAATCACAGTTATTTCATTCTATTTAATTGAATGTTTGATCACTTAATTGAATGCATTTTGACAGCTGAATCATCGGTGTAGGTTATTTCATTTAATTTCAGTTATCTGAACTTTTTCTTTAATTTCATTTTCTTTTTTTTGAGCCCCCCCCCCCCACATACCTTGATCATTGCAGACCAACACTAGACCCAACTACCGACTTAAAATTCAAACACCACTGGTTCTTTCGGTTGGTCCATCACACTTGTGTAAACTACGAACATTTATCCATGCAAAAAAAAAGAAGATTTAAGTGAATGGTTTAAATACTGAGATTTAAACAGGACAAAGTGAAGTGCAATGTTTGTAAACCAGAATGCAACAGTTAATGTGATTTCTTAGCCACTAGCACTTTTAAAATATTCTACATCTTGGAAAACATGACTGTAAAGGCAATTCATTTATCCACTTATATTCTATCAACATTATTCATATTTACCTTATTTGTCTCCATAAATTCTGAAAGATGCATCTTTTCAAGACAACATCTCCAAATGATGGCTTTGACCTCTTTTTAGGACCCCAGCAGCACCCTCTCGACACTCACAAACAAACACACACACACACACACACACACACACACACACACACACACACACACACACACACACACACACAC
>JBBJLS010000032.1:6371327-6385510 GCA_037577275.1 Bryconaethiops microstoma | reverse complement strand
GCGTCGAGACTCTTCTCAGTCTTGGCCCCCCAGTGGTGGAACGAACTCCCTCTTCCTATTAGATCCACGGAGTCCCTTGCTGTCTTCAAGCGTCGCCTGAAGACCCACCTCTTCAAAGTGCACCTTGGTGACTTACCAATGTAATCAATGTTTTTCATTTCGCTTCATTTTCATTTCGCTTCATTTTGCCTTCTGTTTCATGATTCATTTTGCTTTCTCTTACCAAAAAAACCCAAAACCTTCTTTGACTGGTGTTGTTTAGGTGTCGTTTGTCGGGAGTCTAGGTTTACTGAGCATGCAGTAACTTGGTTGAACAATGGATGTAGACTTAAGTTAAGCTTTACAGGTTTAAGAAACAGACGTAGACTACTTAAGCACTGTTGTACGTCGCTCTGGATAAGATCGTCAGCTAAATGCCGTAAATGTAAATGTTAATCCATGTCAATGCCAAGTCCCAAATTTTCCCAGCAAAACATAGTTCAGGGCATCACCCTGCTTTTGCCGACTGATCTTCTCTCCATAGTGTATTCTGTTGCCCTTAATGCTATTCACTTCACCTGTCAGTGGTTTTAATGTTGTGGCTGGTTGGTGTAAGAATAGCTATGTATGAATGTAACCTCTCACTCTAATTTTTGTTCATACAGCAGGTCGATTACTCTTACAGTTGAGGCTCAGGAGGACAACTGCAGCTTTGCTATTGCTTTTGTTAGTTTGCTGCTTGATGATTTTTCCATCAGTCTCTTGCCAGCAGAAAGAACTCAGAGTATTGATTTAAAAACCATTTAAAATCCATAACTGACATATATTTATGAAATATTTTGTGTCAACGCACAGCATGGGAACAGCGGGCTTTCAGCTTGTTGTACTACTGATGGTTTGACAGAGGAAAACAAGAAAATGTCTTAATGACATAAAATAAGTATATTTAATAATTTATTGCATTTTAGCATGCATAACCTATTTTCAATACTTGTGTATGAAAAATATACTCAAGGGATGACTTAAAATACCATTTAATGAGGCTTGTAAATCACTGCATTATTTAGAATTTTGAGAACAAGACTAAGGCAACCGAGAAAACTATACATTATTTATATTGGTAGTAGGTGTATTTTTCTAGTAAAACACTATATATATATATATATATATATATATATATATATATAGTGTATTTGTGAAAAATATAGAAAAATACAGGTAGAACAAGAACACTCCAGCAATTGATTAACTGAAGCTGGTATTAGATGGTAAAGGTTAGAAAGTTAACACACAAAAACAAAATCACAATTTATGGTTCAATTGGGTTTATTCTAATGTGTTTTGTTTTGCACTGTACTGTGTCAGCGGTTCTCTAACCAGTCCTCAGGGACCCCCAGATGGCCCTCATAACTCTTGGTTAGATGGAGCAAAATATGGATGATGTAGGAGTCCCTGAGGAGTGGTTGGGGGAGCTCTGCTGTATGTGATTGTGATATCTTCAACTTCTATAGGGTATTATCTGAATCTAGAAAGGATGGCCTATAAATAATGAAACGCTGTAAATAGTGTTTAAAAAACACTGCTGTTTCTGAAAGCGAAGCCCTTTTTTGATATGAGATGTTTCAGCAGTCACTTTTTGGTAAGCCTGGTACAGCCTTGCATCACCTTCAGCAGGCGGTATAATCCGGTTCTAATTGCAAGGGAGGGTGCAGTTATCATTTTTTTTGTAGTTTCTTTTAGCTCAACACGGCTGGGTCTTTATTTGAATCGAACCATGTTGAAGGCCCCAGGGAAATCTGTTAGTAAGAGGATATTGGTGTGCAAGTGATTACGAGATTTGAGTTACTGTGATGTTAACACTGTTTATAATAATCTACTTGTAAGGTTATAGCTATCTGTTGTGTCATCACCAAACATAATCGAAGCTGCTCCAGTGGGTTAGCACCACCGTTTATAAAGACAGAAAATGCATTTTGGCTGCTTGCATGGCAGCGATGGCTTATTATATGGAACAACCAGTTGAACTTCTCAAAGATTTGTAGTTAGGCAAATATGAATAGCTTTGAGCCTGGCCTTCAGGTTGACTATTATGGCTTTATCGGCCTACAGCAGTACACTCTGGGCTAAACACTAGAGAAGACAGGGCAAACAAAGCATAAATTCATATTATGCAAGTGCTCTTTTATTTCATCTCTGCCGTGTTCCAAATGAAAGCATTCTGGCAGATACGGTACACACGGTCAAAAAGGCAGCCGTGTGCCGATGTCATGCATGCCGCTTCGGAACGATGACAGTTGGGACCCAGGAAAAAATGGAGTGGCTTTGGAAAGTGATTGAGGGATTGAACAAAAGGGATTCGTCTGTAATTTTCAGAGGACAAGATATCTTCTAAATGGAGTGATAAAATAATCCCACATACTTTTGCTTGATCAGGGGAAGCTTCTCCAAATCCACTAGATTTGATCCCCCTCAATCCATAGCCCTGACCTACAAGATGGACACACTAAATTGGTCTTTTTTTTTTTTTTTGTTGGTATTTATACAAAAGTAATGTTGTGTTGCATTAGGATATGATTTGAGCTTCGAGCTACAGTCTTGACATGCATCCTTTGCTACATCCTATAAATACCCTTACATAGTTCAGTTCAGTTCACTTTATCTTTTGTCCCCAAGAAATATACCACAACAAACAAAACATACAACATACAACACAGACCACCCACAAACCGTAACAAGAAATAAAGAAAGTAAATAAATAAAATAAATAGGTAAATAGGTAACTAGCTAGAAATAAAGGTGGACAAGGGCTACGCCTCTTTTTCACCGAGTTGAGTACATGAATACAAAGAGGGATACAATAATTTTTATATTTTTTATATGATATTAAAGTACATAGTAACCTGTGTGAAGTATACTGTATGAGTACTGTATATATAGCAGCACTGCGATAAATGAGAATTACCTGAATTGAATGTTAAACTGTTCAAATTATGTGAGTTGACAGTTATCAGACGCTTTTATCCAAAGCAAAAACGGCTTAACTTTGAATGTAAGCCAATCAAAACGCTGTTATTTTAGACCACTTCTATTAGTTTGTTCATGAAAATTGCCGCACTATGAGATTGAATGATATATAAAAATGCAATTAAAATTGAGATTTCCATTTTAGTAGTTTTCACATATTGGTACATACTGATACTTTAACATCCAATATGTACCAGTATATACCAGAATATTAAATAAAAAATACATACCATGCTATTGTGAAAGACAAAGCCTATTCTTATTCAGGTGCTTCTTTGAACCATAACCCAAATATGGAACCCTTATGTCAGGTTTTCATTGCAATTTGGAATTAGTGTCTTATTGAAGATTATGATGTCAGATTACAGAGGATGGACAGGAATATTAGAACCTGCTGCTCTCAGACAGCCTTATTGATTTGGACTGCACACTGTGGGAAGATTTGGACCTCAAGCCTCCGGGTTTTATATGTTCAGCACACCTCTGTCCTCGCTCACCTTAGGACAAATATTCACAAATATTTCATTACCTTTTTATTTTAAAACAGCAATTTACTGATTTCTCGATATTAACACTGCATTATTACAGTGACTTTACAAGACAATGCAATGTCACTTTCAATCCCAATATACAACACATTTCAAAATAAAGACACAAAAACGTCTGATCCTACAGAAGAACCACTTTTGGTTCTCTAAAGAACCTTTCAAGTGGTGGTTCTCTGGAAATGTGTGAGTGTGTCAAATCTTTGTTAAGGCTAAAAAAAACCTCCAAATAATGGTCCATACTGATTAAAGGTTTCTCTTAAAACGATTATGTCCAAAACCATTCAGGGATCTTCAGTTTCAAGAGTCTGTCTTTGCTCTTTCAGAGAAAACAGATTTTATCAGCTTCCCTTTTCATGTCTTAAGGGTGATTCTGTTCTGAAGCATAACTGAAAAAAGAAAAGAAAAGGAAAGGGAAAAAAAAGAATATATAAAGGAAGCCTTCGATAAAATATCTACTCCTAACATATTAGCATATGTTCACAAGGAGGGCAAAGCTGTGGATACATCCAGACTGGAGGAGTCCGGCTGAATGCTTAAGCAGCCCGTGTTACTTTCTGTCCATGTGCACAGAACCTGGGGAAATCTGATTTGGACGGATACAGAGATTGATCCTATATTTGAGTTTGCCCTCCAACAGACAGAGAGGAGATATTTGATAGGTTTTCCACTCCAGGTTATTTCCACTTCTTCAAGTCCTGGAAAATCTTGTTATTTTCAAAGCCCTTATGCTGCCCTAATTGGCCCCGGTCATTGTCTTGTTAGATAGACATGGTCCAACCTGGTATTTCTGGTCCTTTGAGGACCACTCATCGTTGCAGTACCTCTTTGTTTCTCACAAGATATCTACACTGCTGGGAAGTTGTAATGATCCTCTCGAGAATAATCTGCAAAAAAAATTCCCGGTTCAAACTACATCCAGGGTTCTTTTCAAAGCTCTTTATTTTCTTCACTTTTTCTGATAATTTCCGATATACCTTATCTTACATTTCAGGAAATATGGAATAAAACCTTACCTTTTACTTGATCAGAGTTCGTATAATGGCGTCTATAGCTCCAGCAGGGACTGCAGAACTGCCCGGTAATGAGGGCAACCTCGTTTCATCCTTATCTCTCTTAATATCCTGTTAGGACAATTTTCTTTTTATCGATTGCATAATTGACATTCTAAAACGTAATATTGGGAGGTTATTAAAGCAAGCAATCAGATTGATATTTAACAACACAGAATCGATCAGTGACACTGCATGAATCCCACAAGATAATGTTATCTATGTTCTTTTTTGATTCCTCAAGAAGTGAATGCATAATGTGTCTAAATCAGTGGTGCATAGGTTTGGGACATTTTCAGCATGGTGTTGACTCACTAAATTGCTGTTAGTGAGATAAACGGTGCTTCAAAATGCTTTTTATCTGTCAAGAGGCATTTAGATCTACCTGTATTTTTGATGGCCATAGTCTTGAGATTCAGTTGCTTTTGTCATCTTCTTGTCCTCAACACATATCTAAAAATCGTAAGGATTTAAAAGATGCAGTTCAAGAACACAAAAGTCTATTGTTTTGCTTTGAATTCAAGAGAGCTTTCATTCCACATTGTTTCATTCACAAAATTCTTCTCCACACCAAAACTACTCTGGGAGATTGTGTCTGCAACATATTTTAAACCCTGGACACTTGGCTGAATGGTATCAAGTGGCATTACACTGTTTATTCATCACAGATCAGTCAAATTGCTTTTGGTTTCTGCCCCAGAACATGGAGTCGGAATCAAAGGAACACCCTTGTGAAGTTACCAGCAACCAGGTTTGATGGAAATAACCTGAAATGCGACTATTGCATAGAGTGCAGGTGCAATCAGTGGGAACACATTTGAAAGGATAGTGCTATAGACAAGGAAGGAAAAGATGCAATTCGCATTGATGAATAATAGCTGAAACAGGTTTTAGCCAAAGGTCTTTATGTGCCGCTGACCAAAATATGACTTGTATACACAATCAGAAGCAATCATTTTCGCTTTGAACAGTGGCACTTACTTCTTGAAGGGTGTACATTTCCACCGTTAAGAGTATACTTGTGTTTTTTCAATGAAGGGGAAATTCTATATGGCAAAAATTGCAAATGACTGTTTCATTGGGAAGAAAACCGAAACCTTTGTTTGCACCACAGGTCTTAACTTGGGGGGTGATGAAAGTTATAACACTTGACTATCAACCAGTGTTATGTGTCGTCCATCAAGCAATTTACAGCCATTGTCCCTGAAGTACAAAGGAAGTAACAGGAGCAGTCAGTAATGGGTATAAGGCTTTCAGAATAGAAAGCCGAGTTGAACATTTCTCTGCATCTTCCAGCATATGGTAGAAATGTAATACTTTCACAATATTGGCAAGCTGGTTTAATAATTCATGGCGCGGAGTAAGAGATCTAAGAACCATTTTCTGGTGTTTCTTGCTAAGACAGCATGTTTTGGGAGGAGTCATTTATCATAAAACACTTCAGCTCAGAGTTTGTCCACGCCTGGCAATGCCCCCACACGATAGCTGGCATGGGTGCCGATTTTGTGTTGTACTCAGTAGGAGGGAGAGAATGGTGCTGTGTGCGGCTTGTTTTTTAACGACACAACAGCCTCATGGGGTGTGTGTGCATTGGCAGCCTTCCTAGCCCCAAGAACTATGTTGATCTGGCAGTAGTTTCAAGTAAACCTAAGCTTTGATTTTAAATGTGCGTATTTATTCATTTACCCAGCAGCCTGTAGTTCACACTGATCCGCTCTGCAGATCTTCGGCTTTGCTTTCTTCGTCGTCTACTCTTTTTTCATGCATTTGCCTGTTTTTTCTTCTTTTTTTCAATGCCTGACAGAACCCCCCTGTGTAAGTTAAGAATAAACTCATTGTGGTGAATTTCACCGTGTGGGAAACAGGATTCCAATAGAGAAATAGCAATTCAACGGCTGTCAATTGCTTACAGTAAGTAAACATTGCCTATTTTATTCTATCGCCAACAGAAATATTCTTTAAATTCTTTCAATTCCCTCATGACCCCCCTCTGCTCCGCCAAAAGAAAAGCGCAGCCTCGCACCTGTAGAATAACTGCTGAAAGCAAAGTCCTACTTTCAATACGTATTCGTCCAAACTGTGAAGAGAAGGAATATTCTCTGAATACAGGTTGATATTCTTCATGAATGATGCCTTAATAATGAAACAAGGCTCTTAAGGTAGCCTGAGGCAGCTGTAATCCCCTTATAAACATTTAACAGTATGTCTGGATATTGAGTACTACTTTTAATGCAGTACTGAGGAATTATGTATTAAGCCATACTCTGCACCAATGGATTTCAAAAGAGAACAAGGCTTTCAACGAAGGGACGGATCAAAAGCTATAAATAAAGTCCATTTCCAAAGTGGAGCAGCTATCACAGATTCTTGCAGATTTGATTTAAGGTCAGAATACAGGACCGAGGCACTCCAAACTTCTTTTTGTACTTTTTGCACTTCTGCAGTGTGCGGTTATCAAAATTTACTCAAAAAAGAGCAAAATTTGGTATTAAAGAGAGGGGGCTGCACATGCATAAGTCATGATTGTAATGGTTTCAAAATTAATGATGATGAATTTAAATATATATCTATCTCTCTCTCTCTCTCTTTATATATATATATATATATATAATGAAAAACTGCGAATTTGTGATGTGGTAAAAAAAAAAATTGCCTAAAACTGCCTATTTTTTTTTTTGTGTAAACCCTAAATACCCATATTGTACAGTGTACACTGCTGTCTCCCGCACTTCTAGAATGTAAAATACTGATATTACCCAAAAAACACAAGAACACTGGATACGCTCCATGGGGTAAATTCTGGACTGCAGCTGCCTCAGATGCGTCACAGGGCAGCAGCCAAACAGCAGCAAGGAGATAAATTTCGTTCTCAGATTGGCTACTTTCAAACCTCCCACATTTCGGTACAGGGGTATTTCATCATCCCAAGACACACTTTCTTTGGGTTCTCTGGACAGTACCAAAAAATGTATACAGTTATATTTTATATGGAAATGTAGCTGAATTTACATTAATATTTATGTTACAAAATTAGTAAATTTTGTAATAATTCAGCACGAAAATGCATGAACAATTATATACTGCCACGAAAAATGCGAAAAAAAATGCGGAAGATATCTGCAGTTTTCACGAATTTGCGGGAGTTTCCACAAACAATTATTTATTTGGTTCTAAGAAAAAAATCTGTGAATGTGGAACCCTGAATAAGATGGGGTTTACTGTGCATATACACTTTTACCATATATATAATGCAAAATAAATCTCTGTGCTGAACATCTACCCATTCAATCAAGGTGGATATTGTTAGGTTCATCAATATTTTTCTAGTGATTTCTTATTGACATAAGAAGAAAAATGATCACATTATATATTATATTATTCCTTTGGTTTATACACAAAAAAGACGCAAAAAGAGTGATACCATAGACTGATGCCATTGAAGAAATGGAAAAATCTTTCAGTTTGGAAAAGAAACAACAACAACAAAAAACACTTGTTTCTTTAGGTCAGGGCCATATTAAGAATTTAGCTGTGATTACACAGAAAACAGATGAGAAACCTGACTAAGCTTTAAAACCAAAAGGAGCTTTATGTCACCAAAGAACCCTTTAGCCACTGTAATTAAAGAGTGGATGTGAACTGCTTGCTTATGTTTTGTTGGCCTCATCTGAAAGTGAAGTAAATGCTTCTTTCCATTATCTGAGTTGTGTTTTTGTTTGCTTATTTATTTATGCCTTACTGACATATGGAGAAACCCTCCTTTGGTCCGTATGTGGTGTGAAAGTGTCAGCGGTACAATTAGCCATGTTTGTTGAACTTCTGTGCCTTTGGGCAAGGACTTCTCAGGTCCTGTTGACTGTCAGCGGCGTGGTTGAGCGCTTTGTTTTGGCGAGGCTGGGGGAGGAAGTATAATTGAGAAATCAGCAGGCCCCTTCCCTCTCCCTCAAAGTCATTCGCTTACATACTGTGTTCCCACACCAATCACCAGCTTAACGGCTTAGCAGTATTTGTACTTGAAGATTGTATGGCTGGTGGCGCCTTCTTCTTATCCTGGCAGGGGCTGTAAGGGGAAAGTGGCAAACTTTTGGTCTGGCACCCACAGAATATTGATCTATTTATGGTATTATTCCCTCGCTGAACTCGAATGACTAAGGATGTTGTGCCAGGGAACTCTTTTAGGGAATAATCTCGAAGAGCGTGCTGTCGCCAAAACCTCTTCTCTCAGCAGCGTCCCCATTCAGACAAAATGACACGGTGCAACCCATGCCCTGTGATTTGTCATGTCTTGAATGACTGTCTAGCCAGATATCAGCGTCTAGCCACACTTTGAGAATAATGAGTGTGCGGAGGACGTATTTAACTCCTGTGTTTAGGCCTCGGCGCTCATTAGCATATGTCATTGCGGAGTATTTTACTAACAAGTGCCACAAGACCGGATAATTACGTACGCGACACCCTAACACTGTTTTCGAAGTACCAGTCACTCAAACAAATGACTTGAATACCCAAACAAGAAAAAAAAAATAAAAAATCAGCACTATGATGTATTATAAGCGCCGCCATGGCTATTATCATGCAGGACTACACGCACATGGCTTGGGGTCCTAATCTCCCTACTGCGTTCATTGCAGACTTTTGTATTCCCCATTTTCTTCCCCCCAATTTAGCTGTCGCCAATATAATAAACTCGAACGGTGGCAAATAAACTCGAACGGTGGCATAAAAGGTTTTGATTAAGTGAAGTACACATTGGAAGTTCAATCTCCGAATGACTGATTAAGTTAATTAATTTACCAAATGAAACATATGCAGCATAAACAAGTTGCCCGTCGCGCAAACAAAGTATTTACACAACCGTTTTAATGAGACGGTATTAATTCATACTCCATTTCAATCTTTCTTCGGATGAAAACAGTTTAGCTTCCAAAGGCGGAAAGCAGAGGCCTGCAAGAGAACAAAAAAGTGTAAGTGAAACTGGGTATGGCAATGAATTGTTTTGCTTCCCTTGTTGAGCGTTTGTTCCCGGCATGATTTAGAAGCAGCAGCACGCCTGCAGCCTCTAGTTCCACAGAGATGCGTCGGAGCACTGGGAAGAACAGAAATCTACTGTACAGACTGATTTTATGCCTTTAATACAAGGGGACTATGTCCATGGGGAACAGAGGTAGGAGTGTTGAACTATGTGCTAAGGGCTGTAGCATGTCCGCGCCTGCGAGAGTCTTGGGGATTGAAACTGATTTTGTTCTCATTTGCTACAGAGGGGAGGCCATACAGAGAACATTGCCGTCTCTCCCCTGCACTAAGTTGAGGTAACACAGCTACTGGTTTAACAAAAAAGAGAAGTGGTGGGCTTTCAGTATTTATTTATACTCATGGCAATGACTAATCTAAACTCTTAAATGTAAAGTTGTTAAAGAGAAACAATGTTCCCTCAAGACTGCTCAAAGGACGGTTCTTCAGTGAGCCATTTTTTTTGTAAATAAGATGTGTGGAACAAATGTCTTTTTGTAAATAAGATGTGTGGAACGATTACATTTTAGCCATTTGTTCCATACAAAGATGTGTGGAACAAATTGCTAAAACGATTCAATATAAAAAGAATAAAATAATATAATTAATCTTTTTTTTAGTCATATAATGGTCAGTATTAGACCATCTAAGATGCCCAGCAGGACTTTTAGGGAAGTGCGAGTACAAACTCAAAAGAAGCACAGTGGGTAGCACTGTTGCTCTTGTGTGTGAATGTGTGTGTGTGTGTGTGTGTGTGTGTGTGTGTGTGTGTGTGTGTGTGTGTGTGTGTGTGTGTGGTAACCTGTCCAATGTCTTTCTACACCTTGTGCTCAGTGAGCACCAGGAGAGGCTCCAGCACCCCTCACTCCCAAATTGGCCCCTGTAAGATAATGGAAGTATGGATATTCACATAAGTGATAGGGTGATCAGTACCAAGACAGTCTAACTACACAACACTGAGATGCCACACACCCTATTGTAGGAATAAAGCTGGATAAGGACATTGTAAAATCTGGATAATATTTTAAAATAACAAGATGTCACTGTAATGTCACATGTTTAAACAGGATGGTAAATGGGAGAGATTCATTAATACCCCAGTAAAACCACCAGCCTCCTGTTACTGCACTTTTATTTCCAGGTAATAGACAAGTACATGCTGTAAAAGACTCATTTCTTCAAGTGTCTTTGTACCAAATGTGTATGTGGCGATGTTCCCTTTAACTCATTTAAATCTGCTGCCAGACGAGGTTGTGGTTATTTTTTTAGCATCGAGAGCTTTCCTGAGTGAGTGTGCAAGCTCATGCAGAGCACAAATCAGAGCATAAGTGCTTATTATTGTTTGAATCAGAGCACTGGTACAACATGAGTGATCTGACGTATATTTCCATTCACGTGTTTGGTTGTTTGAAACAGAGTTAGTGACATATACCAAATAAATGCATTTCTCTCTTTGGTAAATCTTGACCTATCCAGTAAATCCAGCTTTCAAAATATGCTTTATTAAATTAAAGCATAGATTCATTGGCAGAAATAGGCATTTATTGTTTCGGCCTTCAAGGATTAATGCATAGAACTTATTGGGCATTGAAGTGTTATGTACTTAGACTAGAGATAGAATTTACTAGACTTTACAACCCATTAAGAACGATTTTGAAGTGTAGAAGGAATAAACAATGGGACCATATGTAAATACACTTTACATTATGTGAAACTTTTATGAATAACCTAGAAATACAACAGAAGTACAAAAAATGTGTGAATTTTGTATTTTTTGTCGCAGAGATTATAAATCCAGTGAAGTTTGTAAATAAGACGTTCCCGAAAAAAAGGGAATATTATGGTGCGCTGCAACATGGGGTGAATGTGAATGTCCAGCATCAGGCATTATGCATCTGATTGTATGCGTTTTATTATCTACAATCTGCAATCAACCAGCTGCTGTGAATGCTTACACAGGCACATCAGAGGTCCCTCCTACATGTTGGCTCTGGACGCTGCAGTAAAGGTAAGGGATTCTTCTGTAGGTCTGTATGGGCACAGGAAGCTGCTGAGGTTGCACAGTCTCTAATCCTCCGGCACTGGCTGCCTAATCTTCTGATCTGAACGACGGAACAGAACAGCTTGTTTCCTGAAGTTAAAACACATTTGCTTAAGGCACTCTGAGTCAGGAATTGTTTTACTTAAGATGCACAGAGATGTGCTGCAGCTCCAGAAAAGAGGATGGTGTACAATGTCCTGGGGGCCTCTACTGACACGCCTCTGAATGAAGGTTTTGTTTTTACGGAAGGTCGGAGGTAAATTACATATTGCTACAGGGAGTGTCATTCGGTATTCAATGCTGTGTTAATGCCTCACGGTGGATGAAATGAAAATACACTCACACTCTTTAAAGTACAGTATTCTTCTGAGTGATGGCGTAGACGAACCCTGTTTATATATATGAGATGTAGGGGTGTGGAAAACCCATAGTAGGGGAGTTGCACCAATAGGCATTAGGCTTAAATTTGGATTAAATTGTGGTTTACTTATTCATCTTTTAGCAAAATGATCAAGGTTAGATTTAAACCATAGTTATAAACTAAGTAAACTTAAACAGTTTACTTAGCAGTAAACTTAGTTTAACTGCTGCTCCTAGAGTTTTATCATTTGAGTTGGGGTTAAATTTAAACGGGAGTCTGAAAAAAAATGTTGCAGTTGTATATGTTGCATGTAACTGCTCATTTGGAAAACTTACGATTTGACATGAAAGGTCAATATTAGAGCTCAAATCACAAAATTTGTGCAAATTAATGCAGCAGGGAAACATGGCAGCAAAACAACAAGAACTCTCTAAGCCACATAGATTTACAGTTACAAATTGTGTGTTCATGAATGCAATGGCTAAAACTTTCTAAATATACACCAAGAATACAATTTTGATAACGATTTCTAGCAAAACAAGCTCTGCAGAAGCAAGTGACTGTAAATTGCCATTAGCTTGGCGCTAATGTTTCTGCATTAAACATCTCTATATAATTCTGTGTTCATTAATACATACACATAAACATATATTTATATATACTTGTATATGTATATACTTAAATACACTTGCAGTGTTACGTACTTAAATTCAAATCACCAACATTTTTGGTGGAAGGAAAACATATTTTGATAAAAGGACAAAATTATCAAAATTTTGATAATTTTGATAAAAGGACAAAATTATTAATAATGAGTGAAAGCATGCAATTGGGCAAATCCATCGTGGTGGTTTCAGTCACAGATTTCTTAATCTTAGTTCAAGTTTAACATTAAGTGGTGCAACACAACCTAGATTAACAACTCTCTTATCTTAGACCTTGTTGGTGCGACCCCGACCCACCTTTTATCAAATAATGATTTTCTCAGAACTGTGTCCAAGTCAAGAACCTTTTAGAAGGACTGCAATGAAAACATTTAAAGGCTGAAAAAAACTATGATCTGTATAAATGAACCAGTGATCATTTGCTGCAAAGAATCATTCATTTTCATGTATAATATCTGTGTGTACTGAGTATGAGCAGTAGTAATAAGTAACACCAAGATGGATAACCAGCCACATACACATGAACATCTTTTTTTCCCTGTAGATTAAGAACAGTGCATTCTGTCATGAGATTCAAAAGAATAATTTCACAGCAGTAAATAATCTGCTCAGCCACACATCTCTCTGAAGAGCAGTGAATTATTTAGTGTAATCTGGAAATGCATAGTTGTTTATCATATTTTAATGCGATACATCTGGGAGCAATTCCTCACCATGCTTTCCAGCATTCTACATATGGGTGCATCCTCAATCCAGCAGGATTTACGGCCCGCGAGTAAAAGTGGGGGTCGTGAAATGATTCTGAAATGATCGTATCCACTGTGGTCATGAAATGTGCAAGTAATCAGATTTCGGATATGGTTTGTAAATTGAGCTTGCTGAATATAGATGTAAAGCTCAGCTGATGCTGAAGTCCAGAAAGCTAGATCTGTGTGAATTAGTTCTTCGGTGTGGATTTGTTGGAAATATTGAGGAAGAAATTGCATGCTGTCGGTATTTTTGGAGCAAGATTCTTATATTTTTGTATTGAAAGTTTTACAAAATAAAATACATTTACATTATCTCTACATTATCTACTTAAATATGTAAAAGATATGTATACATACTGTGTACATTTATGAGACATATCTTGTCTGATTTTTGAATAATGTTATTTAAATGTGTTGTGAAGACACTTCAGAGAGAACATTTGACAGAACTGATTGTTGAAAAATTGTTGTCTTTAATTAAGAAAATATGATACAGTGTTGTTACAAAACAGTTTTGAGATCATTTAGTACAAAATCTTGCAAAAGTCCAGCTACTGAGCAACAATAGAACAATAGAAATTCCATCTGCATAATGGTTGTGAATTTGGTTTGGAATGAATGTACGTAAAAATGGTACGTTTCGAAAATGTCAGCATGTTTTGTCTGCATTCCAAGGATATACTGCATTCTACATACTATACTTTACTGTGGGAAGATAAGTGTGTGAAGTGTGTGTGTGTGTGTATATATATATATA
>JBBJLS010000032.1:6349888-6365344 GCA_037577275.1 Bryconaethiops microstoma | reverse complement strand
TATCCATAATTTCTATAATTTTTTGCGGGTTAAAATGTGATTAAAATGTCTCTGTTTAATCTCACACTAAAATTATTTTAAAAAGCCAACATTTTAATTGAAGTAAGAGTTCAATCCCCATTTGCCAGCAATCTGAAAGCACTCCTCAACACAGAATCTCTCCAGATCCTCCGGGTTCCACTCTTCTCTTCAGCTGCCCCAAAGGTTTTCTGTGGGGCTTAGGTCAGGGGACTTGTGTCAAAAGCTTGACTCTCTGGTCATTGAACCATTTTGTGTGGATTTGGATGTATGTTTTGGATCATTGTCCTGCTGGAAGATCCAGCCACGAGCAAGGTTTAACTTTTTGGCAGAGCCAGAATGATTTTCACTTAAAGTCTCCTGATACCTCCTGGAGCTCATGATGCCTTGCATTTAAACAATGGGTTTTTTTTTTGGACCTTTGGAGGAAAAAGAGGCACTAAACATCACAGATCCTCTACCACACTAAATAATGGGGATGAGTTTCTTCATCACTGTCTTTTTACACGAGACTCTCCTGTGTTTGTGGCCAAAAAGCTCCACTTTGGTCTCGTAAACGTTCCAGTAGCACTCATTAAAATGTATGTCTTTAAATAGTGTATTGGCACGGAGGTGAAGTTTAATTAAGTCCAAAGACTTCCTCACTTAGCATAGGGGTAAAATCCTACTCCTGTGTGCGACAATTCTGGTGTAAGGACTGCTACGGAATTAGAGGTGACGTCCAAGTCAGATGCTCCCAGAGAGTCCTCTTCAGATTACAGCTCCAGGCCCATAGAGCGGAGATCTAGATCACCTGAGTGCTAAGCTTCCTGGTACTATATATACATGTAGACCTGCAGGACTATCTACCAGCGCAAAGTATACTAGCCCTACCTAGTTACTGTGTTTTGGACTGTGTTTTTTCCCCCTGCTTCTTTGACCCGTTTCTGGACTTTGAATTACCCCTTTTTCCTTGTGCACTTAACTTGGACTGCCTTTTGTAGGATTTTCTGGTGTTTGGACTATTTTCTACATTGTTTGATTTTTGCCATTTGTCTAAGTGGACTTTGTGTTTCATTAAACTTTCTATTTTTCATGTTCTGCATTTGGGTCCATATTTGTTGAACGTTACATCTGGTTGTTTCAAACTTCCTAATTATTGTCCCAAGTCCTGATATGGACCTTTTAAGGGCATGTAGCTATTTTACAGCCATTGCTTTATTTATAAAAGTCACTTTTGTCTTATTTCATTTATGTATTTTCTGATCTTCCTCATGCTAATGTATGACTACTAGAATTTGGCCTCTGTATCACCTCATATTTATACCCCAGTGAAACAAGAACTCAAGGGTGCTTACTTAGACCTTCCTGGACACTCAAGTGGACTTAAAACAAATTTATATATAAATATATATATATATATATATATATGGCAACATATTTTAGTTACAATTTGCTCATAAGAATTTGTAGTAATACAATTTTTAGTGTGTGTTTTCTTAGAGGAAGTAACCTTTAATTATAAGTAATACAATATATTTTTCTCATATTTTCCCATCTTTTCCAAGGGTGCCTATAATTATGGAGCTGAAGGTATACAAGAACATATAGCAAGATTATTTGCCTCGTATATTTCCCCTTAGAAATGCCACTCATTGATGATTTAAAAATCCATTTACAACTGACCTTTGGATCAAATAAATTATTTACACAATCGGGATGTACGAGGTATGCATAAACAGGTAGCACGTTTGGCTGCCCTGCAGTCTTCCAAGGTCTCCTCACCTCTACCGAACTGAAAACACAGAGACAGCGATTGGATTTTCTTTTTTTTAAATCAGTAGAGACATCTTGTCAATTACAGTCCACACAGAGATGGTCACAGTGCTTCCTGTAGGAAGAAGGTCAATAGCTGAGCATAATGAGTAATTGACTCAAGGCAGAACAGCTCCCTCTTTGTTCTGATCAAGTACCAAATGTGATTTATTTCCATATCATTTTCACTCTCAATTCTGGGTATTAGGTGGAGAGAGGAAAATCTGTTCTGATTCAGTTACCACTGTTGAGATCAGTCTATCATAACAAGGAATTATTCAAATTAACTTATCAAAAAGGTGACAGAAATAAGGCTGGCTTGCTTATTTATTTATTAAATTGCAGAGTTTTAAGTGTCTGACCTCAATTGGAGTCAATTATGTTTACTTATTAGGCAGTTCAACGCACCGTGGCCTTTCACATTTCAAAACAATTCTATTACAGAGTCCAGAGTTATTAAAAAATACAGCAAGTATAGAAACATAACTGAAGAACTGGGGCATATGACATACGGACAAAAGAAATAGAATGCAATGGAAACGAAATACGGACAATAAAACAACACATTTAGCTTTTTGAACTTAAAAAAAATATCGAATCCTTAAAATTGCGAGAATCTAATCGAATCCAAAATATTTAACCCAAATTAATGACTCATTTAAAGTTAATATTATAAGCCATGTTTTAAATTGGTATCTTGCCATTTTGACTTAATTACATATTAGGTACCCCTAATTTAGAGTTAATACTGCATATAAATGAGCATATGCTTTTTTTCTAAATATTACAATGGACTAAAACACAATGCACTTATGTTTACGTGTATGTATTTGTTTGTTTGTTTGTTCATCTAAATGCATGAGCCAACAAAGGGTGGAGTTTTCCTCCGCAGTACAAGATGAAGATCAGTCTACTTGCTATAGCCATTAGTGGGAAGACCCACGAAGCCATACTGAATGGAGCAGACATTAAAATAAAGGCTTATAGATGGAGACATCATGTACTTCTGAGCAGCCCTAATTGACGTTATTATGAGTCAGGCAGTTCGGAGCTTGATTTCCACATTAAGGGCTTTTGTGGTCACTCTGGCCAAAATGACTTACAAGGCATGTTTTTGTTTTTTTTATTACACCTATGAACCTCAAGCATTGTGTGTCAGAGTGTATTTTTGCAGTTGCGAGGCTTTTTTTCCCCCCTAAAAGCTAATTATTGCACTGATCCGGAGTGAGGCTATATGTGAAATGCACGCAGATCTACTTCTGTTGATTTGTTCAAATACAGGCCTGGTTTGAACTGTGTTCACAGTAGATGGTTACTTAGCAACCTGCTCTTCTTCTCTCTATCATGCTCTCAGGGACGCACAAACAAACGGAGGAAGCTTATGTGTAGCCAGCTATAGTAGTGCTGGCCAACGCAAAGACAGGCCAGGTTGGGGTGTGCTGCAACATACACACACACACACACACACACACACACACACACACACACACACACACCACTACTGGTGCTGTTGCGTCGGGTAAAATTTCAGGTAGGCGAGGTCACATCAGATACCACTTTCAGCACAATTGCATGCTGATGCTCTCCTTCATTGTTACACTTTTGCACTTTTTAATGTCCACCAGCACCTGGTAATATATGGACTCAGGTTCGGGCTTGGGTAACGACTTCTGGGTCAGCAAATGTACATCATGGTGTGCACTGTTAGCAACCCCTACAAATTATTTAATAAATAAGCAAATAAATACATTTTACAATATGAGAGCTATGTTGCAGTCAGTTGCTGCAACCAGCAAAGCAAAGTACTTTCCATTGTCCTCTTTGTGTCTACAAATGTTCTTCAATGTTGCATTCGTTTTGACAGTGTTCGTTCTGCATTATATGGGGGGGGGGGCATGTTTAATTCTCTGTGAAGTGTACGGCACAGCATTCTAAGTGCTTTTGACAGGTCCCAGCAGGTGAAAGTTTAGAGTGCTGTGGGCATGTGGATTTCAACTGGTTTTAATGAACAGCTAGCCCATCTCTGAGGCTTTGGCGAATGCAAATATGTCCATCCAGCACATACGCTATGCGACGCTCAAAGCCGTGGTGTAATGTCAACTATCATTACAGAAAATCAAATGCTTTGCTCCGCAAGGACTGGGTTTATATGGTTAAAAAAAAGAAGAAGAAGTGCCTGCTGTTGGTGCTTAGATTGAGCCAGAGTTTATGGCAGACTGTAGCGGTAAGTACCATCATGCCTGAGTGGACTGTCATGTCTCATATTATATTTGAGCTCAAGAGGATACTGTAACTTTCCTTGCAAATTAACAGGCTATAATGCCAGACAGCGTAAGCTTCATTGCATGGTTTTATAATGTCAAACTTATAATTGGCTTACAACCAAAGTCATATTGAAATGAAAAATCCACAACTTTTCAGTTTCATAATCTAATAGCATTAAGGTCATATCCATTCTCTATGCTGCTAACCTTATCCCACAGTGGTTTGTCATCAGAAAATTAGACCCAGTCTGCCTGTTTTATGGGTTTCTCACACTGGAGTGAACACGTTAAATCTAACCTGAGAAAACGGTCTGCAAAAATGCATGCTCATTCAGGAATGTATTTGCATTATGTGTCCAAAAGTAATCAGATAGCATTTCTAATTAGTCAATTCAGCAATTCCTGATCGCCTATACACCACCATAATCTCCTTAGAAAAGCAATGTCAATAAAATGAGATGTATAAAATGGGCTGCGACACATGTGCCTAAGGTCACCATCAAATACCTTCGGGATGCCTTTTGTGATCCACAACTAATAATCCAACATCACTGACATTTACACATTTGGCAGATGCCTGTACCTAGAGTGACTTACAATTAATCACACTGCACATATAGGCAAATGTAGTATTGTGTAGTAGGCTAGCCCAATCAGGGCTAAACACCCTTCTGCTGCGTGAAATATGGCAGTGTTAACCATTACCCAGTGCTACACTAAAATTCGTACCTGAATTTCTCATACATGTTCAAATGGGTGTATGGGAACAATCATGAAACCATTCAGTGACTCCTTGTGCACTGAGGATGGGGGTAGAGTCATCCTGAACTCCTAGAGACCACTATAATAGGATAATGGTGTCCAATCAAAAAAACTTCACAGGGATTCACAGTGATCATTTCTGTAAGGGGACAAGTGGATGCAAACCATGCCAACAAATTGACCCCTACAATCAGAACTGTATTGTTCACTAGGTGCCACACATGCACTCACCCACTTGCAAAGTGTAAAAAGTGCAAAGCAACCATTTATGTCATGCATAAACACATCACAACACACAGAGTGAAATTCTTTCTCTGCATTTTACCCATTGACCTGAGTGAAGCAGTGGGCAGCTGAAAACACTGCGCCCGGGAAGCTCAAGAGGACACTGTGGGGACGGTACCTTGCTCAAGGGTACCTCAGTGGTGCCACTGGCAGTCCTGGGATTCAAACTCACAACCTTACGATCGCAACTCACCAACCATCAGGCCACCGGCTGCCACTTCTTTAGAACGTGGAGAGGAATGACCATGTTACTTGTTGTGGTTTTAGCATAGCTGAACATTCAGTTGTACATTCATCTTTAAAATAATAGAGTTGCACTGCAACTCTACTATAATATTCCTTTCTGTGGACCGACTCTTCTTGTTGACATCATCTGATCACATTCTGCATTCACATTTTCAGTCACATGAGGAACAATCGCTACAGACTGGCCTCATACACAAGCATCACAACCACCGGATGTTTACTTTCTTCCACATTTTCCAGCCCTGTTTATTAATGTAATACCTATAGATCTAAATGCAGGTGTCACTTTAGTCACTGTTGTTACTGAAACACTATTCGGTTAATTCAAATAAAAAATAAAAAAAAACGGTATTTGTCCCCAAGGGGCAATTTTAAAAGGCACAGTGGAGCAGCGCACACTTTTAACAGTTGTAGCATTTAACACAACAGATGACACACAAAGACAGAAACAAGCAGTGATTGGCAACGGATGAGACAGTGATTTTTACCAGGTGCAAGTGGATTGAAATTGCATGAACTGTATATGTATGTATATTCATATACAGTTCATATATAAGCAGGCGTCCTGACTAAAGGTTGCTCCTCACCATGTTTATACATCCCACAGACCATGGTAGGCTGTACTGGATCATGCATTCATCCAGGTTTGCAACCAAGAAGTCTTCACATTTTAATAAATGTAAGGATGACTTCTATCTATAAAATACAATGAAACATATTATAATCCTCAACAGAATGATCACAAAGACTTGTAATTTAATAGCACGAGGTTCTAAGATACAGGTCTGTCAGGTTTCTGAAGGCGTGCCCTATCCGCAATGCTGACGGGCTTACTGCAGAGGAGCTTGGGGTCATGGGTGACCTTGTAGCTGTGTGTTATGGGTGAGGCTATGGACGTGCTGCTTCCATTGACATGCTGTTCAGCTCATCGCCAACCGGCACTGCGCTCAGTGGCCATTACACGTGACCTTACGCCACACAGGCCGGGGAAGGTTATAAACATCCAGCTTTGTTCAATCAAAGCACATTCTTCTTCATAGTTCCTCCGGATATGTAGGGGGGGAAGGATTGTAAAAGCATTTGGAATCACAGAATAAAACAAGGCCTGACTGAGCATATATCACAGATATCCCAGTGTTTCCACTTGACATTTTGCCAACAGTTGTTGCTCTTTCCCCAGATTAATTCTTCTGCCAGTCATCTCGGGCATGTGCATCAGAATGTCTCTACCGGTCAGCAGATGCCTCCCATGTAATTCAGCACTCCTTACAAAATCATTAAGTTTTACAAAGGTGGCAAGGCAGAATCTTCGTGAGAAGAAGAAGAAGAAAAAAAAAAAGAATTTCAGCAGAGTGGACTGCGGTGAGCAGGTCTGTTCTCACAGTTTCTGCAAATGAAAAGAGCAGGCAGCCTGCTAAATTATTAAATATGAAATAAGAGGCTCCGCCACACTACATGACAGATGAGACAGAGGGGAAAATGGAGATACTTTTCAGCAAAAGGCACTGCATTCTTTTTATTTATATTTCACTTTGGCTCGAAGTATATGTAATATGCAAAATATTAGATGATCGGTTTCAGCCTCCTGACACATAAGAACATTTCAATTATTGTATAGAAATTGTTCACCGCTCATCTCGAGGTTGTTTTCTTTTTCGCCAGTGTGAGGTTTTGAATGCTTGAGAGTAGCTTAATAATAAGGATTGCATCATTTTTGGTGGACAAATAGGCAGTTCGAGTCATGCAACCTACCAAAGCCTCTTGCATTAGCAACATATTTGACTTATAAGACAACATATTAATTAATAATAATGAAACTGACTTCATTTCAGGAAGCATTTCTTCACCAACAAAAAATGCCGAGCTTTGCAGAAAAACAACTTTCTGGACTCTTCTTGTGTATAAAATCAGGCTTTGACAAGTCAGCTTATTATAGCATCAACTCCTGAATATATGTGAGTGTACAGCAACTGTGTACAGACTTTAGATATGAATGTTTATAAATCCGTCATGCAAATATATTTTATTATTTCAATATTATTAAAATGACTTAATGAAAGACACTTCCAAAGTATAGAACAATATACCCAGTAGCATATTCTTTAGTATATACTCTAGTATAAGAATATTAATAATAAAACTAATACAAAATAATATGCTAAAAGAAAATAACAAGCTAAATTGTATTCGGAGTGTATTATGTGTATCTTCATAGCTATATGTCTGTATATCCAGACATGAAGCCATAAGTTTAAATTAGACATTTGCGCCACTGAGAAAACAGTGGAACTGGTAACCAGCACACAATGAAGCCCTCTATTGATTCCCCTGTCGTTTGTTTTGTATTTTATGGTCTTGATCATCAGTAACGTGTACAAAGGCAGGCACCATCTGCAATTGGTCTGAGAGCCAGTTACTGAGGATGCAGGAGAAAGAGTAGATTAACTGTTGTTTAAAACAATGAAAGAGCTAATCCTTCAGAATCTATACTGAGCAGTTACCTTGCCAAGAACGAGATAATGGCTCTCTTGTAAAGTATGCTCTGTGGGGAACAACATTCATGTCAATTTTGAGGCTGTTGTTGTGGCTTAATTAAGACATGCACAGAAAAGCCTGTGTCCTCAAAGCTCTGTGTAGCAGAATGAAGCCCTTTGATTAAAAAAGGAATTTATTGAAACGGATTTAAAAAAATTAAGCATTCCATTTTTTTTACACACTGATTACTAACCTCCATCAGGTCCAAACTTGAACACTTATGAATAGATGGAAGCGCCCACTGTGATTCAGGCAAGACACGGCAGGCATAAAATAAAACATTGGTCTTTGTTTACACTATAATCATACAAAAATGTCAGAGCTCTACAAAATGGAACTAGCATGCTGGAATCAAATTGGATGGTAGTTTTGAGGAAGACATGGTCTTTCATTAAGAATAAAAAAATGATTCATTTATATCAAGCCCCATTCTTTATGATATTACAAGAGCATTTTTCAATATATTGCTAATGGCTAGATTTGCATTAGATTTTGCACTACAAAATGATCCCATATGTTTTATTTCTTAAACAATAATACAATGAAAATTCAAATAATGCATTATTAAAGGATGTGCCAATTGCATATACGTTTTAATGAAAACTTCAAAGGCAACCAAATTGTATTATATTAATTATAATTATATGATATTTATCGTAATACTACAAAATATATATTTGTTGATTGGCTCAACAACAACAACAACAACAACAACAACAACAACAACAACAAAAATCTATTTTCTGTTCAGTACCACTTCCTTTCCATTATAAGTGAGAAGCTCAACCATTTGCAAAAATGTTCGATAGGAAGAAGGAAAGTAGGCTCTAGGCTGTGTTGGCAACGTTTGTGTCGGAGGAGGTGTCAGTTCCGAGGTAGCCGGTGCCATTTGCATTGGAGCACCAGATCTCAACAAATGCAACAATGCTGCTCCAAAAAGAGATTGCCTGTGCCAAATTGATGGTATGACAGGTGCCAAAAGTAAAAAGCACAGCTATAGTAAGTGCAAACAGATAACGAGGTGAATAGCACCATAGCATTGCTACTTACTACAAAATACAAGGAATAAATATGGGAAAAAATGGCAGAAGAAAGAGACTTTAGAAACACTGTTCCTAAATAAACTAGATTGAGCACCGACTGAAAAGAGAAACAAGCTTGTGCAGTAGATTGCGTCCTGGATCCACTCAAAGGCTGTTGATGTGGACCGACATGCTCTGCTTGTCTTTACTCTGTGTTTATACACTCCCATGAATATGGATGTCACCAATTTCCCCCTCTTTCGAGACAAAAGGGATATTTGTAAAAAGCAGAAGCAATCATCTTGAACATGCCTCTGATTGCATCCCTGTCAATTGCACTGAATGTAGCATGCAGATAACAGACTTTCAGTTGATGCCACAGGGGCCTTACCTAAGCAATCATCAGAAGCCCAGCAAGCCTGGGACAATCGCAGACGTGACGGCCATCACAAACAAAATTGGGATACACTGATGTGGACATGGTCGGCTCAGGGGCATGGAAGTTTCTCCCACTGAGCTTCAAATGTTTAGCCACCGTGTCATTTATATAGTAATCTACATCTTTATTGAGTTTGCATTAATCTTGCTTTCTTCAAAAATGCTTTGATAGGCTTAATTAAGTAGCATCATATTAATGCACATTAAAAGCACATTGCCATCTCGCAGCGCGCTGCCAAAATAAGATTTGTAAAATGAGATTTGCTTCGGCAGGTGGTTCCTGTGCCACCGGAACACGCTGCCCTGTCAGCCCAATGTGCTATCCTACAGAGTTTTGCTTTTTGCTAAAGCAGACCTGACTTTGTGTAATGCAAATGCAAGTGTGGCTGCTGAGGAGAGAAAAGCAATGAAATCAATAAATTAAAAGTGCTCTAAGAGCTTCAGAGGTGGAGACATCTCCACACTCCAAAGTAACATGCAAATACACTTTGAAGCCATAATACCGGCATGGCCACTGCAATGTTAGGGGAGATTATCTTTGGACTTTTGCGTGTCATTTGTGCTGAGATACAACTCTGGCTTTGCCTCAGCAGAGCCATCAGAGTTCATATCAGTAAAGGCTCATTAAAGCTGCTATCCAACTGGAGAGGGGGGATTTTTGCAACATTAATTTTAACACTGCCAATCCAGTAAATAATATTCTAGTTACAGCCTTGATTGCCTTCGAAAAAGGGCCCATTTAGTCTAAATGGCATTTTGCTCTGAGGCTGGCTTTGAAAATTGTGGCCTAAATGAGAGGAGAAGTAAAGTGCTCTGTTGCTGAAATGGCACACTGAGACATTACCATTAGACTCTAGCCATGTTCTGAAAAGTATTAGCATGCACGGTCGCCTACGTTCAATCCCCTCCCTATATCTTAAAACGGGGGGGATGCAGTGCTCTTTGTGTGGCATTTTATGTCAAGATTCGGTGCTGCAGGCATTGTGAAAGGAAAGTAAAGGAGCAAAGCACTGCAGTAATATACCTACTGTAGCCGGATTAATGCTTGACTAAGCCTTTGTTCTCTCTATTTCAGTGATCAACCCTAACATTAAGACTGTCTGTCTAACAGTGTGTCGCTTTGTGCTTCCAAAACAGTTCTGACCTACTGGGGCATGGTCTCCACAAGATGTCTTAAGTGCAACCTGGTGACGCACACACACCCGGCTGAACATGTGATGTAAAAGAAAACATGATTCTTTAGGTCAGGTCGGCCTCTTTCAGGTCTATTGTAGATGTTTTTGGAGGTGCGCAGAATCAGAATCAGAATCAGAAAACTTTATTGAGCGCAGAGGAAATTGCACAGGGGTCAGCATGGGTACTCTGACTGGTCTGCAGCCTCATACGCAGCATGCTGTGATGGACTATGTGTTCTGACACTGTCTTATTATAGAAATCATGAACTTTTTCAGCAGTAGCTCTTCTGTGGGATCCAACCAGACAGGCCAGCCTTCATTCTCCGTTCACATCAGGGAGCCTTTTGGCATCCGTGACCCTGTCACCAGTACACTGGTGTACACCAGTACACAACCCACAAGTCCTGGCATCTTTTAGAGGCCCTGACCTTTTCAACTAACCATCACAATGTGGAACTAACTGTTCACTTACTGTCTAATATATCCCACCCCTTGACAAGTGCCACTCTAACACGATAATCAATGTTCACTTCACCTGTCAGTGGCTTTAATGTTGTGGCTGATTGGTGTAAAACCATGTGGATTCCTCATCCTACCATGCAATTAGCTCCCTGTGTTTATATCTTTCCTGTCAGTCGATGTCATTGAGATGAGGAAATTGCAAAAAGAGCACTTGTGAAGATGCATACAACTGGCTATCTCCCAATTTTAATCAAACTTCCCCCTCACTGCATAAATCAATGCCATAATTAATGCGTTTCAAAAAGGAACTCCGAGTGTCATAAGTTTCAAATTAGAGCAAGGTCAGTTCTATTCCTAATGAGTTTTCTGTTTCAACAATCAACATAATCGGACTTCTTCTTCAGCATTATTTTTTGCCTGTCTGAATCAATAGCAGGGAGACAATTGTGTACATTATTTATAGATATCATAGAAATTAAATACATGGCTTGCAACCTCTGAAGGCCAGTGAGACATTCACAGGCATCATCACCAGTGCGGTGCCGACAGCGAACAGCACCCCGAAAGTATTTCTCAGTCTCTCTGTAGAGCACCCACTTTGTGCTGAGTTTGCAGTGGTGGAGTTAACTAGGATAAGTGAGCCACACCGGACCTAAAGAGTTCAGAGAGGAAAGACAGAACAGATGTTAATGATTATAGATTTCCAAGGATGGACTTGCATGTATAATAAGGCGCCCCTAATCATATAGTGCCAATACTAAACTTAACACTGTCTCTTATAGACACTCTGGTGTCAAAGCTGTAGGCAGAAGTGGACTTCACTCAGAGCACTTTGCCTACTCTGCACTTCTACAAATAGAGAGATTGGAGCCATGCTGGTTAGTTTTAAGGAAATATGGTATCCTGAGAGTACACAGGAAATTAGCATAATCCGTTTTACTTGAACTTATGGTTTCCTTGAACTAAAGTATTTATCTCTGAGCTTGGCTCTTGGTGTTGATGTACCAAAAAAAAACAAAAAAACAACTATGGATGCATATTTGCATATTTAAACACAGAGATCTACCGAACTTCGATGAAAATGCCCACCATCTGGTGTGTTAAAGCTTCTCATTGGCAGAAGCTTCAGGAATACATTTATCTCAAGATCACAGTCAGCACACAGATGTAATGGGCTCCCAAGTGGAGTAACTGGTCAAGAGGACTGAGTCTCACCCTGAACCCAGGCTCTACTTCTGAGAATACAGCAATGCTGGCCAATCAGGTATGTCTGTTAGGTCACATGCCTAGACTGGTCAGCACCATTGTCTAGTCACACTACAATGTAGAAATGTTGAGCTTTAAGTACAGCACACAGTGAAATGTATCCTGCACCGCTCCTTTTTTATGACTGTGCAACTTTATAAAATATGTACAAATTTTACATTTAAAACAAATCTAAATAGGATTAAAACAACTTAAACAAGAAGCACAAGTTAAAGGTAAAATACAGAAGCTAAGTTAGCTAGTTTTAGGATATAAGTGAAGCAACAATCTGACAGGTTTACATATGTACAATGTGCAAGTGGGACATTAAAGTGCATTATGCCATATTAGCACAGCAATGTAAACAGATGTATGGACCTGTATAGCAGCATGTACAGCATGAAATATGAGAAGTAGATGCAATAACGGAGTTATACGTTAATTGAAATCTTCCCATTCTTCCACACAATGTGTTTTTCTGCCTTTTTTGCCTGTGTAAACCAGAAATCACCACTGCTGCAGTAATGCTAATTTCTGCTGGCTGTGGAGTTTCAGTGTCATATTAGCGCTAAGCTAATGATGTTGAGTCTTCGCTTTCCCACACTGGGTTTAACATTATTAAAACACAAGATGAGTTCGGATATCTGGGTGCTCGGATAACTGCAACCTTTCCGCACATCCTTCTATCGTCAGATGAGAAAAAAAGAAATACGGCATTCTAGAAAGATGTGTGGTTTCCATCAACACTATTATAAGTTACTGCTTTTCCAGCTTATTTGTGTTAAGGTGAAAGAGAGTTGTATTCCATAGTTTGTTTTATTGCAGTGTAGTGCCTGCCCACTCTCCCTCTCTAATGGTCTGCAGTGCCCCTTCAACTTTTGAGTATTTTTCAAGCTTGAACTCAGAAACCTACCTATTGGAATGGTGGAGGAAATCAATCAGAGCCATATCTGGAATTTAAGCTCTTCTGCTTTAACTAAAATCAGCACCACACTTGCATAAGGTTTGTTCGGTTACTATATAAGTTCAGCTTCCATGAGGTGACTCTGCCCCGCAAGCATCAATATGTCAACCTCATTTAAGTGCCTTGCTGTAACGTTCTTGCTAGATTGCCAGTTCTTGCATTGTAGTTGTTTCCAGGAACACACGTCTGTTCTTCAGGTTATCCTTGAAATGAAAACACCAACAAGAACGTCCAAATGTATCATCAGGTAAGATCAGTTTGCAGAAGAGCTTGTGATAATTTGATCATGTAATATTAACTTAATGAGCTGATGAGGAGCGACCAATCACCATAATTGGGTGAAAGTCCTTCTATTACTGCAGGAAAATAAATAATAGATGCAGCTCTGCCATCTTAATAATTGGAAAAAAAATACAGATGGTGGCAATTAAGGACATAGAAAATGTTACCACACCGGTTCGTTTAAAAAATGGTTTGAAAATGATTAACATTTATAGCAGAATGGATGCTCTGGTGAGCACTGCACCCTACTTGACTCTTCTTTTTGTGCCCACCCACCATGCGTTTCAACATTTGAAACTAAGTTGACACTAAGCTCTTTAACACATCAGGCTCTGGCAAATCTGTGCGTATGTGCTGCCACAGAGAGAAGCAGAGAGTTTGTATGTATGTGTGTGTGTGTGTTTGTGTGTGTGTGCACGATTGTGTATGTGGGTGTGTGTGTGTTCATCATGCTTGTGTGAGGTCTAAACAATTATTGGTGTTTGAAACATAACCTTTTGTGGCAGTTGAAACGGCAATTACAGACATTAATTGTAAAACTGTATCAGTTCCAGCACCTTGGCTCATATTAATTTCTCCCCTGGTTGCTTTTATATTTCTTAACTACACCCACAGACCACCCCCCCTACCACACCACCACCACCCCCCCTACCACACCACCACCACCCCCGACCATTACATCTGCATTCTAGTAACTCCCTTTTCTGTGCCTTTATACATTTCGAACAACCGAACCAGTCCTCCATAATGAATGGTCCATTTTACATCGGTAAGGAAGAGTAAAAAAGGCGGCCAGTGCCTCCTTCTTTTAATCTCAACCCTCAACATTCACAGACGTGTGCTGCATTTCTTATAATTAACCTAATCTGAATGAATTCCACTTTAGTTGGTAAATTAGGATCATGTGTTAGAACGTGTTTGTTTTTGAGCTGTGACTGTACGTGTGAGCAATTTGCAAACGAAGCCCACTAGAATAGCAAGCCCTCGCTGTTCACCTCCGAGATGCTTGGTGAGTCAATTATGGAATAGGTTTGGCACCAAAAGAAGCCAGTATGTTTTGCTCATTTGTCAAGGATTTCCAAAACACACGCTGTAGCGTAGAGCCTGGTAATATACACTCGCTTGCCTGAGGTAAAATAAAGCATTGCAGTTTCATTGCTTAGCCTTTTTGCTCGGTTTTGTTTGCATGTGTCTGCGATCGATTTCGAAACTATTGTCTGGGCAACACTGTGCTTTCCTCAGAAGACAAAAAAAAGGACTGGATATGTGCAACCAAAGCCAAATTGTGAGGGGGAGGCATGGGAAGTCATCTTTCTCACTTTAAGAAATTCATCAAGCATCATATCACATTTTATTACATGTTGTTATTATTTTTTACTTTATTTTAACTTTTATTTTTAGCTTTAAGCTTCTTAAATGCTGCAGTGCACTTTCGGAGTCCGAATTCAAAAGTAGTGTATTGCGCACTTTTATTTGAAAAGTACTGCTATATGAACAAAAGTGCAATAACATGTGGTTTGCAAACACTTTAAACAAGTAAGAAGCTTTTTAACAGCAGTGTTCCTTTTAACAGTTTCACAGTTACAGTTCAAATATTTCTGTGAATCTCAACTTAAACATTAATGTAATTAAATCAAATATAAATCCAAGGCTTTTTGCCACTACAGGGCATTCATGTTTTATCCAGTTTGTTATACAAAAACAAGTTCCCCTCAGGGTCCAGAGCATGAGGGGCGCAACCATTATAGGAGCTGCAAAGAGGGACCGACTCCATATGATAGTCTATGTATCTGAATGTAGTGTCATTAAAGTCCCTGTTAGTGTAATGGTCAGGTGTCCCAATACATTTGTCCATATAATATAGACTAAAGTAATTGGACGCCTGACCCTTGCGAAAACCAGCTGAGACACAGAGCTGCACACCCACAAGCCCAAATAAAGCAACAAACTTTCAAATAACATTT
>JBBJLS010000032.1:6334217-6349788 GCA_037577275.1 Bryconaethiops microstoma | reverse complement strand
AAGCAGAATGAGGTGCTTGTGTAGGAATTTAACAGACACTGGCATGGAATGGTTGTCATTCATAGAGATGCTGATTTTAAAATAAATTGCAGTGGTCTCTTATTATTATTTTTTTTCCAGAGCTGTATAGAAATATATAAATATATATATATATATATATATAGGTTTAAAAAGCCAGTCAGATGAGTCTGTAGACGTTTTGTAATCGCCTTTTCTGGGGTGATAATTTAGCAAGAATAAACCAGGTAATTAGTAACTTTCGGGAAATATCATGCAGTTGAATGTATTTGAAGTTCTTTTCAACAAGGTGGTGTATGCTAGGTCTGTGCAGAGAACAGGCCAAAGGCCTGCTTTTTTCGAGATTGACGCACATGGAATAATTATAGCTAAGCTGAACACTTCTCACTGTGAATGAGTGTGAAATGTAGTTTTGCCCAAAAGAATATTCAGCTCCCAATGCAAAAGCAGCAGCTGGAGCCCATCTGTATTCTGCACACTGTTACCTTTTCAGTGAGCTGTGCCTCTTTCTAAAAATATGAAGCCGAGGGCCTGAAATCACTTGTAATCTCTGAAGGACAACATGCTTTCTTTGTGTCAGTCTATATTGTAAATTTAACAGACTTAACCACCTACATCAAGAAAGTGACTTGGAAGGCTTCACTAGGGTCAGTGTCCAATTGCAATGCTGATTTACTGTCCATTGAGTTTTGACGTGTTTGGCTGGATGTGAACAGTTCAGCTGTTTCTGTACACCTCACTGTGTTCCTGATGGCATCACCCATTATCATGAATAAAGATAGCTGAGCCAGGTCCATTGGCTGCCGCACATGCTTATGCCACTATTTCTACAGAATCTGCTTTCTAAGATTCTTCAAACTTTGAACATGTAAACGCTAAGATAAGATAAGATAAGATAAGATAAGATAAACTTTTATTAGTCCCACAAGTGGGAAATTTGCATTGTTTCCGCAGAAAGTGGACAGAACAAAATGTAAGAGGAGCAGAAACACTAGAATAAAAGCTATACAACAGTATAATATGAAATATCCACTATACAAATACAAAAATATAAATATAGACATTTGTGTCTGTATATATATATATATATATATATATATGTATTTATGTTTGTGTGTATGTGTTTGTGTATGTATGAACACTAGATGGAAAATTGTGGAAAAACTATAAAAGCTCATGCCCATAAATTGCACAGTTTGAGCCAGTTACATACATAACAAGTGGGCAAAATGCATTCAAAGTCCTTCTAAAACTGAGGGAAAAGGTTTAGTACATCACATTGTGGGGATTTCTTTAGCTTCTGACTTCTATTACTATCTGACTTATTTATGCAGATTTTTTGGGGAACTGAAATATTGGGGATCAAACACAATTTGTTGTTGAAATTCACCTGTTACAGACACAGATAAAAAAATTATTATTATAAATATAATATTACAATAATATGAAAGTCTCAATATGAATATTCAGCATTTGCTGTATTTGCTGTATCAGTCTCACAGTTTTCATTCGATCCATTCAGACGTACACACAGTGTAGAGTAGAAGTTACACCGAGGGCTCTTGGGTTATTTAAGGGGGTAACCCTTTCCTGCCTACTGCCTACTGTGTACACAAAAAAAACTTGTCTGACAATGATACATAGCAAATAAAACATATTTTAACCAGGGGAACCACATCATTTTAACCAGGAGAATCCATTCTTTAAAATGACATATAAATAGTGTGTTTATTTTAGGCCACTTTTTACTAGTCTTTTAAAAAAAAACCCTAAAAGTTAGAATATCATCAATATGTAATTTTATTTCTAAAACCTTACATTTTAAACTTACTGTCAGGCCTGTGGACAGTGACGTTGGACGGCCGCTAGAGGTCGCCAAGGGTTGATTTTAGATTCCTGAGCACACCGGGGTTTTGTTAAGTAATTATTTGTTTCAGCTGCCTGTGTGCTCAGGGAGGATTTGTGTTTACGATTTAAATTCATTCGTGGTGGACCTGAGTTGTCGGACCGTCATTTTGAGTTTAATGATTGTGTTTTCCTCAGTCTCCTTTTGTTTATAGTCTTGATTCTGGCCCTGGTGCCTTTTGTTTTGGTTTTGTAAAATAAAAAAAATTCAAACATGGAAGTCTGCTTTTGCGCCTGCTCTCATTCGGGAGATAAGGGGATTCGTGACACTTATTCAGTACAATATAGAGAATATTTTTCTATACGCTACTCAGCAAAACAAAAATTGAATGGATGTATCTGCTACCTTTCAATAATTTTGAATTTAATAATGTGTGTTTTATTGTTATGCATTTTAGAAGGTTTGTGTAATTTCTATTTAACATCACGTATCCTTCCAAATAACCTACAGACCTATAAAACTATCACATTAATTAAATAAAAATTGAAAAACTCACATTTCATTTTAATTTAGATGATTATTTTAGACCAATCATCAACCATCACTCCATGCTGGCGGGCCATATTAAAAAATATGCATTCGAGTGCTTTTTGTTTGTGCATGGGTAAAATGTATGAACTGTAACTGTGGGCCATGACTGATGACATTTCACGAATCCATGAACTCAGGAACAGAGAAGAACGCATGCTGAGAAATGCCCTGAAGTTTGATCTGTTCTTGTCAGCATGTCCGTAACGTGATTATTAGCATGTACGGAATTCACTAATGGACTACAGTGAAACCCAACTGAGCTCGCATCTGTCAATCATGTTGAGGCATGTTAGCACTTACATATATCATTTATAACAGATAACCCACGTATATAAATAAACAAGCCTCATTAATTAACATTTTTGAACCTTTAACTGTCATTTAAACCTTTAAAAGTCTCCATCATGTTCTGTCTGGTACAGTGCATAGACTCCTTTCCCACAAAAATCTATTCAAATTTGAAACTATTTCCCACCACAAACCTTTCAATCAGTGATATCAAACTGTTGCTTAGGCTTTCAGCATTACAGGATAAAAAAAGCCACAAGATGAAGTACTGTTTCAAAAGAAAAATCATTAAGTTCATATTTCATCTTTGAGGTTTGCGTTGAGCTGCCAAACACAGTTTCTTCGAGTGTTGGGCAGCACAAAGAGCGGTACATACGATACGTGACGTTCCTTTCTTCACAATATTTCAGACATCTAAACTGCCTGAGTCATTCCTGTCAGAACAAGGAGGTCTTTGCCTTTTCCAACACCTGCTCATCTGCAGATTTCTCCTCTGTAGTGTCCTTATTGGATATTTGGGAATGGAGTGGCACAGGAGGGTCTGTATGATCTTTTATTTTGAAATGGAATCGATAGTTTAATTGTCACCAAACGGCTGAGCGAGAGTTAGAGTTCTTCACAGTTAGATGACATCCTGTACAGAATCGTCCCAACCTGTGTTAAGATGACGATCGTCTCACACTTGCTCACACCACAGACACACACACACACACACACACACACACACACGTGTTTGATCAATTTATGGCCAATTTTCACCGGTCCTCACCAATTTGCAACACAGAACTACAACAGCAGCAGACCAATCAGTTAGGCTGAGGCCTGCAGCAGTTCTGAAATAATATTCAACAGGTTTGCCACACCTGTTGTAAACCCCTCCATGTTATTCCAATGTATTCTTCTCTCAATGGTAAATGTCATCTGTTCACCAAGTAAACAGATTTTCGGCCTTTGCCTACGGTACCCTCTCACGTAGAAAAAGTTCAGAGATGCTCCCACAGTTCATCCTCAATAGATACAAATATTCTTGAATGAAACTGATATCCTGAACACTGTTGTTTCATTTCAAATTCAATATGCTGGAAAAAATTTGTCACTATGCAGTTATTTACAGACTGCCCTGTAACTAACACAGAACGTACTGTCAAGAGAATCCCCATCATTTGTAATTTCAGTGCGTATACATGCATACAGTACCTTCCACACTAGCAATATATATGTAAATTCCCTGACATTCTGCATTTTAATCTTACAGTCATTGTTTCATTTCAAATTCAGTGTGTTTGATACATACATGCAGGTGCCTAGCTGTCTACGTGCTGTCTCAGTGGAGACAGGCTCCTTTGGAGAATGCCTTCAGGATTTCTTTACAAAACATTTTGCACAAGATCGACACACACGATTCGCCAGTGGCGAGAGGCTAATTAAGCATAACCACGAAGGTCAATTTTAACAACCTTATAATTAACTTTCTATTGGGTGTGTCAGGCTCCAGTGATTGGAATACACAAAGATTCTTTCAGCCCCGAGATGGGCTTTCCAGAACTATCATCGAGGTTCTGGTGTAATTTCTGTTCAAATTCACACACTTTCGGAGTCTGTAATTCATTTAGAAACTCAAATCTAATTCACTTGCATTTTCACCTCATCAGAAAATCAAGGTTTATGCTATTAGGCCTCCACTTATTTTGAAGGTTTTAAACTGATTAGGATCAGATTGCCAGTTAGCTTCATTTATCTGTAATGTCCACTGTACCAGATGGAACATCGTAGTGGAGACTATATACACGATAAGGACAGAAGTATTGGGACACACCTGTTTTTCAGAGTTTGTGCTAGGCCCCTTACTTATAGTGAAGGACGATCTTAGTGCTTCAGCATACTAATACATTTTGGATAATGTTTGGGGAGGCCCTTTTCTATTCCAGCATGACTGTGCCCCATTGCACAAGGGCCCATAAAGTTGGATGAGTTCGGTGTGGAAGACCTTGACTGGTCCACACAGAGCCCTGACCTCAACCCCATCCAACACCTTTGGGATGAACTGGAATGGAGATTGTGAGCCAGGCCTAGTCTAACACCAATGTGTGACCTCATAAATGCTCTACAGAATAAATAAATGAGCACAAATTCCCACAGAAACACTGTTTTTTGTGGACATTTTGTGGAAAGCCTTCCAAGAAGAGCGGAAGCTGTTATAGCTGCAAAGGGGGAACCGACTCCATATTAAGGTGGAGTTTATGTATTTGAATGCAATGTCATTAAAGTCTCTGTTGGTGAAATGGTTATCGTCCCAATACGTTTGTCCATATAGTGTAGCGGCGGGCAACTTCAGCCCTGAAGGGCCGGTGTCCAGCACAGTTTGATATTAGTTCTCCTCAAATACATTCACTATACCTGACAATTAACTGCTGAGCTGAACCAGGTGTTTCTGAGCAGGGAAATCACCAAAACGTGCTAGACCACGGACCTCCAGGCCTGGAGTTGCCCATCCCTGATATAAGGCATGTCACTCTGCAGCAGGTCCGATAGTGAGCTGTGTTTGAACAGGGGGGTCTGGTGACTGAAGCCACCGCCCCCTGCTGGAACCCGTGTCTCATGCGCTTCGCACTTTTATGCAAATTCGTTTCTGTAGAAACGACGTGTTAAGCAGGAAGGGGAAGTGGATCTCAGGATGGTGAAGTTTTCCAGCTCAAAACAAAAATAAAGTTCCATCGTCGACTCTTACTGCCCGCTGGTTCGGTCGTATTCGAACAAATAACACAAATTTACTCTGAAAAACAACACGAGGGACGTCTGGTCTGACCAACCCCCTCCAAATAAAGAAGAAAATGGGTACAACAGCCAGTAAACTACCAAAGGATCTGCTTTCGGAGTATCAGGTAACCAACGTCCTGCCATTTTCACAACTGTCTGACTACGTACCACTGTTGTATTGGCTTTAGGTTTTAGTTATACCACAATGCTCGTCGATATTTTTCTTTTTAAAGTCAGAAAATTTGTTTTAAGTACACTATATGGACAAAACATCATATGACCATTACACCAACAGGGACTTTTAATGAAATTGCACTCGAATACATAGACTTTATAACGGAGTTGGTTGGCCCTTTGCAGTTAAAACGTCTTCCACTTTTCTTGGAAGGTTTTCCACAAGATTTTGGAGTGTTTCTGTGGGAGTTTGTTCATTCTGTAGAGCGTTTATGGGGTCAGTCACTGATGTTGGACGCGAAAGTCCGTTCCAGTTCATCCCAAAGGTGTTGGATGGGGTTGAGATCCAGTCAAGTTCTTCCACACCGAACTCATCTAAAGACGTCTTTACGGAGTTTGCTTTGTGCACCGAGGCACAGTCAAGTCATGCTGGAATAAAAAAGGGCCTTATAGTGTAGTTCATAACTTGAAAAGCACTTTTTGTTCTCTGTCGTTCGTCCCTCACTATTTTCTAGAGACATTTAACTTTTCTTACTGTTTGTCCTTAGGAGCTCACGTTTCTCACCAAGCAAGAAATTTTGCTGTAAGTGGTTAAATCGACATTTCCTGCATTCATTAGTTGTCTTTTCTGAAGTATGTTATAGATACTCACTGTACTCGGTGAACTTTGATTTATAGCACCTGACCGCCTGTTCTCCAGTAAGCCACATAAGATACAAGTGTGAAATTCTGACAGTCGTGGTTATATTTTCCCCATTATTGTACTTCCTAGGGCACATAAGAGATTCACTGAACTCCTGGAGAGAGAAGACAGACAGCAGCCACGTGGGTCTCGTGTGTCTATGAGTAAAATTCTCACTTTGCCTGAGCTCAAGGTAATAAATCAAAAGGTTATACTACATCATGCGGACACGTGTTTCTTTTAATTTGCCAGTTAGACTATAGACCCCTGCCCTGCACACCCACTTAATGAGTTTAGTCTTTCTGCAATGGTTGTCTGGCCTGATTAATAACTAGAGCTCTCTTTTATGTGTTTAAGCGATAGGCTATGCTAATCAAAGTTTCTTGTAATTACCTGAGACCCATAAGAAAAAGCTCTTTCTCAGTTCAGTAATAGAATAAGTGAAGTACTTTATCATGAATAACATCATGGTTGTTATTCAGTACAAAGGTCAAAGGTGCTTTTATACTGGCAAATTCTTCCGCCAAAAGGTACCACACGTAGCATTCTAGGCATGAAACTGTAGCAATGTTCACCGCAGCTTTTTTAGTATTAATCAGATACTCCTAAGTGTGTAAAGCATTTCACATCTTGTTTTCATATTTGTGTTCTATTTGTTTCTTCAGTTCTTCCTCAACACTAAGTTAGTTGTTCTGCCAGCATGGCAACTAACCAAAAAACATTGAATGACACGGATAGAAAGCTTCTCAACCATCACATTACCTGTTTTATTCATGAAAATATACATCCAGCATCTCTGTTCCTAATTCTGTGTACTCGATTATTTAACTTCAATCTAGTCCAATCCCTTCCGAAAAAGGATCTGCCATGTTTTTTCAACATCTGACATTAAGGATGGGAGCTTGTCTTTTGAAGACTTCTTGGACCTCCTGAGTGCCTTTAGTGATTCTGCAACCCTCGAAATCAAATCTCACTACGCGTTCAGAATTTTTGGTAAGTCTTAGTTAATGGATTCAGATGAAACAAAAATCAATCATTTGAAAAGTAGAACAATCTTTTTTTTTTAATTCAATTTTCTGCCATGTTGATCACACAGTTTAGCAAAACAGAAGCCAAATACAAATTTAAAAGCTGTGGGCTAATGCTTATCAAAACTTATTTCAAAACTTGCTTCACAGTATTACTTTACTAACTGCTTTATTCTATTGTCCCAGATTTTGATGATGATGGCACCCTTGATACTGGAGATCTTGAAAAGTTGGTGAATTGTCTGACTGGAGACACAGAGGACACCAGACTTACTTCTGAGGAAATGAGACAGCTCATAAACAATGTGAGTACACACACAGAGCATTCTAAATTCAACCGGTTATTCCCACTGCACCTTCAAAAGGCCAGCACAAATACTTTATTCTTTACTTTATATTTTTACAGATTCTTGAGGAATCTGATATTGATAAAGATGGAACGGTCAACCTCTCTGAATTTCAGCATGTTATTTCCAGGTCTCCTGATTTTGTCAGGTAAGAAATATTGTTAAATTCACTCATTAGATTCATTGTTCCTGAATATCCGTAATAACGGTGACTTTTTTTTTTTTCCAGTTCATTCAAGATTGTGCTGTGAAGCTTCCAATGATCTGAAGACATTACAAGTCTTAACGTGTCACGCATGTACTTTTCTTTTTTTCCTAGTGGCACCACAGTAACATTAATTTTTGTCTTCTGTCAGTATTTCTACAGTTTTGTACATAAACTATATCTGTACAACTGTTAATCTTTCTAACCTGTATTTAAAGAGATATTTGTATATTTAATAAATTAATGTTACTTCCATGAATTATTATAGCTGTGTTTATGATTTTAAAAGTGAAAAGTCCTCAGAAGGCGATAAGGGACAGTGTGGGTCACAACGTAGAATGGCCCCTTTGAACAGCAGACACAAATGTGTTCCAAAACCCACAAACAACATCTTCCACAAACATTCCACCATTTGAGAAGTACTCCACAACTTTAGGTTCATCTGAACTGCATTCTGAACCATGACCCAGCTGACCATAGTGACCTGTTACAGAAGGGGAAAAAAGTTGAGTAAAAATAACCATCTTGCGTTTATCATATTTCTTACATTGAAAGTGAAATATTTTACCCCATCCCCAGGTATAGACATTTCCAGTACCTAAAAAAAAAAAAAAGTATCAATCATAAAACTTTATTGATCCTGAAGAAATTGCTTATGTTATGACTGCACAGACACACAGGGACAAGAACAGTATAAAATATAAAGTCTAAATTCCATAAAAACTGCAGAAAATACACTATGCTATATACACAAATGCTGGGGTATAAATACTATAGAGAAGTAACTTACAGTAAAGTGAATTACTAGTAACAGATGGCGGTAAGGAGTATGTTATTGCATGTAATAGAGATCAGTAGTATATAAGTAATACTGAGAAGTAGTGATATTCGCATGGTAAGACAGGCACATAAGATATTGCACATAATTAAACGATTTGGCACCCAATAGGAAAATGCACAATACTGCACATAAGATAATAATGCACATAATGACATCGATTTAAGAAACAATAATTTAATATAAATCTGCTCTGCTGTGTAGTTCTTCACTATCATGTCACTGCAGGGAATATACCAAAGAGTCTTACATGTGATTGCAGCTGTATGGCGGGATCCACAGCTGACCTTGCAGATTTCAGACGCTTCTGAAACATCCACAAGAGCAGGGAAGGCCTGAATTGAAATAAATACACTCTCTTCTCCTTTATTCATCCCCAGCTCACCTTTCTCTGTAGAGAAATACATGTTAAAAATAGAGGGACACAAACACAATGAGAGAAAGTCTATATATTCAAAGTTCTAAGCCTGACTCACCAATGCTTTGTCCTCTCTGACTCCCGTCCTTGAGAGCTTTTGATGGCAATCCTATCTGACCACTTTCATTCCATCCCCACACATAGAGGTCTCCGGCAGCTATGCACAGTAACGCATCATATAATCACTCAGAACTATTCCTCCACATTATTACCTGGTCACTGGATATTTTAGATAATGTGGTTGGCCACCTCCCTCACACTGAGAAAAATAAACTTGGTTGTTATTTTCTTACATAACCTTCACCTTTACACTCGAACACTCACTTATTGGGCCGAGATGACATTTCTTTGTCAGCCATTTAATCATTGACATTAAAGAGTTTGAACATTTTGAAAGCTTCTGTCAGAGGCAACCAGCAATTCAGAGCATTTATTAGATCATTGATTTTAATAAAACTAATAATGATTAACTGATTAGGCATTCTCCTAACATATTACTATCAAACACCGGCTACTGTAGTGTATTCTAATATGACTTTTTCTTCATATTGATCCATATTGATCAGTAGTTGCTGAATGTTATTCTTATAATACACTCTATGCAGTAATTTAGACTTAATGTATAAATAAAGATTGTGCATTCGAAAGGCAGAATTTGATTTGAAATGCTAAGAAAGTTATATTCTCACCACTGATAGACGCTGAGTGCCAGCCTCCTGCAGCTACATATTTCATAGGGACACCCCACAGGGCCTCTATGACTTGAGGTTCATTCTCTGAAACCAGATTGCCATGACCCAGCTGACCATGGCTGCCAACACACAAACAAACCAAAATAAACCCAGCAAACTACATTATGCATTATGGGGCAAAAGGCCTGGTGTCCTTGTACACATGTATTTGTGCCACAAATTATAATAATTCCTATACATTTCACAGACTGCTTATTATCACTCAGTCTTATTATTATTCAGCCATTTACAGCAGATTCATTTCAGGAGTCATTTTCTCACCTGCCAGATCCCCAGGTGTAGACCGTGCCAGAGGCTGTCAGAAGAACAGCGTGCTCTGTGCCCAGCGCCAGGCTCACAGCATGCAGTTGCGGAGAAAGGGGTTGAAAAAATGGAGGTTTAGATGCTATATATCCTCCTGGCACCAGTGGTAATGTTACTGCAGACCCTTTTCAAAGTTAAGAGAAGTATCAGTGATCATGTTTTCAGGACTTAAATGCAACACATTCTACACGTATCTAGTTTCAAAACAACGTTCTCTAAAGAACGTTTAGTGTTTTCCAAACTTTGGTCCTGGAGGCACACTGCAGACTTTAGTGCTTCCTCCGATTTAGCACAACGGCTTTACAGAGTTAGTTAGTTGGATATAGGTGTGTTAAGAAAACAATAAAATACAAAGAGCACGGGGCCTCTGGGATCAGGGATGGGAAACACAACAGCCATTACCAGTGTTATCAGATGGATCCCGTACTCCACTCCAGCCAAGTACTTTTCCAGTTGGCTTCAAGCTCCAGCACTCCACTCTGTCAGCAAAGCTGAGGGTCAGACATCTCTCACTGATGAGAGCATCCTCACACCCTGTACTCTCTGGAATGAGTCCTCTGCATTCTTCAGCACTTTCTGAGTCATTCATGAACCCTGATATGCAAACATGTGTGTCACCTGCAATTTGAAACATCCAAATATAGACACATGTGACGATCATAGTTCTGCAAGCAAAACACAGTCCAGAAGGCCAACATTCAAAAGTTCAAAGGATTTGAGTTCGAAGTCTTTCTATCACTTACACAATGATTCCACAGTCAAGAAAATCACTAATGGACTTTTTACATAATAAAAAACCTGCTTGCACTGTGTTGCGTACAGCACAATCAGTGCAAGCAGGTTAGGACTAGTCGACTTCTCTCAGGGGGCGTCAACTTGTGCCTCTGAAGTCGACTAGTCGACTTTTCTGTTAATGTCTTAGTGCCATATGATAAGAATGGGGCATGGTGGAAGGCGATAAACACTGTCGCGATGTATTTTGGAAAATATATCCTCCTGAGACCCGGCCCATTCATTTATGTCCTTTATAGTGGACATTTTGGTCACCTGTATCTTCCTTAAGTATTTGGAGTTACCCCACCAAGCCCTATAGTATTCTGTAGAGGACATCCTGGGCTTTCCAGTGATGCGTCATGTGACGGGTTTGCATGCTGGGATCAAGGACTGCAATGGCAAGACATACATGAGGTGCACTAAACGCAAGATGTTCCTTTGCATAACCACAAAGAAAACATGCTTCCAGGATTATCACAGCTAAAATATCCAGAGGAAGAAGAAATACTTATGTTCTATGACTGATAATTCACTGTTGAACTAAATACATGTTTTGTTGTCCTTGCAAGCAACAAGCAACAGAAGAGTGATGCAGAATTTTATTGTTTTGATCCAATTGAATGTGTTCATGGGTTAAATATCACTCTGAAGATATTAAAATTAAAAATTAAAAATAAGAAATATATTCAAAGAAATTTAAATTGTAAGGTGTTTTTTTAATTTTATTTATTTTTTAGGCCCAAATAGATAGGAAATCACACAAAAAAAGAAACTGTAAGACACTTTTTTTTTTTCCTTCTTTGGTTCTCAGGAGGATACGGCAGTGAAGCTATCCTGAACGTGTGGTGGGTGTTAAGATTCCTGCACATCTCACACGCAGAGTAAAAGAGAAGCTCTGTGGTATTCGAACACCTCTTACCTTTCTGAGAGAGCGCACAGGCAAAACTGGTGGAGGCTCGGTCATCTGCTGCTGGAATGTGTCAAAGTGCATCAGAAAATGACCTGCACAGACAAAGAAAAGTGTACAACATAAAGTGATGCTACGGATGTTGGGGTCTGTGTGCATTTCAGCATCTGGAACGGTTGTTAGGAGAAGAGTGTGCTGGTTTAAAGCATCTTAAGGGCCTGTTTACACGTGTCTCATGTGTAGATTATGCACAAATACTGACTGCCCCTGGTAAACATGATCAAAGCGGGCTGTGAGAACATTCAGTACCAGCTCGCCCCACCCTGTCTCACTCCTTGTTCTGGTCCATGCTCCTCTGCCACACCCCGTCGTGTGTTTTCAGTTTATATTTGGATTCAGTTTATACTTGGATGCCCTGTATCTGTTTATGATTCCCATGTTCTTTTGTTTTGATCCTGTTACTCCCTGGTCCGTGTTCGCATTTTCACTTTCCGGCTCCATTCCTGTCCAGCGGTCCCTTTAGCGTCCGCACCTGTCTGTCTGTAATCAGGTCACCCTTGTGTATTTATACCCCTTGTCTGTGTGTCTGTACACTGTTGATTAACTGTGACCCTAACCTTAAAGGGTAAAGGAGGCATTTAACAGTCGCTTTCATCCAAAGCGACTTCCATCCCCCACCTACAGGGGGCAGTCTCACAGTCTCCCTGGAGCAACTGGGGGTTAAGGGTCTTGCTCAGGAACCCAGTGGTGGTATGTTGAAGGTAAGAGTTGAACCCATGACCTCTTGGCAAGTATCCTGCCCGCCGTCCACCTGGAGCCACTGAGTGTTAAGTGTCTTGCTCCAGGACACAGTGGTAGAAAGTGGGGGGTTTGAACCTGCAACGTTGTGGTCATCGTGTTCGGAGGCAAGCGCACTACCACGCCTACCTTAGTGTGTGTTGTCTCGCGTTTGGTTCTCATATTATTTTGGAATGTGTTTCAGCGTTTGTATTTAAAAGTAAATCTTCCCCTGCACAAAGTCCTCCTTCAGCCGACACACAGTGTTACACATTTATCGATGCCGTTTTATCTATCTTTCCTTCAAAAGTGTGAAGTGTAGTAACATTATGAGCTTTTTCTCATATCCATCTGTGCTACAGAACCCATTCTTTCAGGCACCACTGTTGTATTCTCTGGCCTAGCTCATAGTGCCGGAAGGAATTTGGCTTGTGTGTCACCTCACATTCGTACCCCAGTGAAAGAGGAAGGCATGGCTGATTATTAAAGCATTTCTAATCATTTAGTTCACTTTAAAACATAAAATATAAATGTAAATATGCTTCAGGTGTATTTTACTCATGAGAATTTCTAGAGATGCCAATAATTGTTTCCCAAACATAACTAAGCCCATAATAACATTTCAGTTGTTTTTTTTTTTTTCTCCTTCGAATCACTGTGCTTCAAAAAAAAGTTTCTGTTAATATTTTAAATTAAATTTCATCATGTCTGCATGTAGGACTGGTGCGGGAAACATTGAGATGCAGATGCAGCAATTCATTGTGCAGATATCTACTGTTTAATCCGTACGGTTCGGTCACAAAAGGCTCATCTACACCACAATGAAGGTGTAAATGCAATTAAAATCGACTGAAATCTGATCTCTGCCCTCTGGACTGCCACCACTTATAAGAGGCATTTGTTCAGCTTCCGACCCCTTTTTCGCCGACTTTGCCCATCTTTCGTAATTATCAAAGTAATGAGCTTAAATAAACCTGTTTTAATTGTTTATTTTCCACTGTTTTCATGATGTTACAAAACTGACCCATTCACGTATATTTTGCCTATTGAACCTGCAACAGTTTAGCTTCACCCACTCATTCAGATGGTGCATTTCGGACGGACCACTTTTTAAATGAGCCACAATATGGTAGTTCATCAACAGTCTTACAGACACAGTAACAAAAACAACACTTGTACATTCCGAGGGGGAAACGGTCATGTTAAAAATGTGCTGCTTGCGGTTCAAAACCCACACAAACGTCATTATTAGACCTTGGGGAAAAAATAAAATGCAAAAAATATAGTAAATGGGTCCTTTATATTCTTTTCTAAGTAGAGAAAAATAGAAAACTGCTATGTGTGGTAACTGGCCGCGTTCTCACGACAGAGAATGAAATAAAACACTGGAATATTGCTTTATTGAGCAAATGACAACTAACTTACCCCTTTAGTGCCGAGTTTAAAATTTTTTTTTTTTAATGAACTCTATATAATATAGTTGTTGTTTTTGTGTGTATCCTTTACCATGTGGAAAAGTGCGGGAAGAGCCATGTGGTGCCGTCATAATGTTCGGGTTTTGCGTGTAGGATCCTGCTTCTCCATCCAAACTCCAGGTGCTGGAGGTGGCAGGTAATCCTGGGAGGCGCATGAAGAAGATAAAAACATTACAGAAGATAGAATAGAATAACATTTAAGAGGTCAGATGTGCAGAGAAGGTGTGTACCTTCGAAAATGAATACATATACACATGCAAAAGTGCAGAAAGCGTGACAGAAGCGTGTACCTCGGTCAGTGAGGCCAGGGTGGGGATCAGTACATGGTTTGCAGGGACTATGCTGTTGTAGTACAGAACGTTGGAGGTTGTTCATCTACACACAAAAAACACATCTAATCTAATAGTCTGTGATCTAATAGCCAAAACACCATAACTGGACATCACTACGAAACCAAACACCTTGATTTTACCCCTTAAAATGACCTTAATTTTGACTTTAATTTCCCATACAAGAAATGAAGGAAAATTAAGAGGAAAAGTGCACAGATTAAGGCGATTAAGAGGTAAAACTACTGAATTTTCCCCCTTATTTTTTAAAATTTGCCCCTTAAACAACAGAACCTCCTGAATTAACACCTTAAATTTAAGATTAAGCAGTTTGACACTCATGCATTAAATGTAATTTTAAGGTAAAATTAGGGGATCAATTTCACAAAATAAACGACCACTTAACTCAAATGAAGGGGTCTGATGTATTTTCAGGGGTAAATTAAGCACATTTTAAGTACATTGTGTTTCGTAGTGCATGGATAGTTAATTTAGAGTTAAATGTACAACTGAAAACACACTTGGTCGTGTTGCTGACAAAGTAAACTTGAATTTCAGATGCTAACCATGTTCATTTCCTTTTAAAAAGCGTAAAAATCTCCTTTTTTAATGAAAGGTGTTTCTATAGTACCTGTCCATTCTCATTGTTGCCATAGTAAACAGTACTGTTAGGTCTCTCCCTATGGGGAGGTAACAACATCAGCAGCTCACGGTTATTCTTGTTCTTATCAGAAAGTGAGGGAGAACCTGAGAGAGAGAAAGAGAGACAGTATGAGAGAGAATGGCAGACAGGACACAGGAAGAGTGAAGAGAGAGGAAACAGAGACACTGAGCTGAAATGACTAAAGCGATTATCAACATCAAGCAAGGAATTTGTCTGTGGGGTCCCCAGGGTCGACCAGTGTGGAGCGTAAGTGGGTTGGGAGGAACTCTATACACACTATCAGTCAAAAGTTTGGACACACCTTCTCATTCAATGTTTTTATTATTTTCTACATTGTAGATTAATATTGAAAACAAACTAAATGATGAAGGAACACATGGAATTATGCAGTAAACAAA
>JBBJLS010000032.1:6305024-6326616 GCA_037577275.1 Bryconaethiops microstoma | reverse complement strand
AATAAGATGTGATTCAGGTGATCACTAATCAGTACCTCATAAAGCAGAATGAGGTGCTTGTGTAGGAATTTAACAGATACCGGCATGGAATGGTTGTCATACTCATAAAGATTCTGATTTAAAAAAAAACAATTGTAGTGGGCTCTTATTTTGTAGTTGTATTGGGGTGACCAGAAATATAACATGTGCTATAACGTCTGCACAGGCAACATTTTTTAATGTTTTTTCTTTCCAAATATTTTAAATTAAGTGAATTAACAGTAACTGTGCAAAGTATAATATTGTATTATAATGTGCAGAAGTGTGTTCTCCGTAGACAGTATGTAGACACTTTCACTAATATGAGGCACTTAAACCTTTGCATGCAACTGCAGGCAAGGCTGCCAAAAAACCTTTTTGCATGGAACAGGCTAAGTTTATTAACAAATGTTTCACTTCACTAAGTCAGTCGTGACAACATATCTAGATATGAAAAAGCCTGCTGGACATCTACTTAACAGAACACTTCTGAACTACTTCAGATTTAGAAGAATAAATAATGAGTAAAAAATTTATAGTGAAAAGTTGAAAACTTCTAAAAAGCCCAAAAGTAAAAACATAATGAAACCACATGCTTTCATGATTGTGAAAATAAGCAGGATGATATGAGGGTATGAGGGTGATATGCTACTTAAATTTGCAGCAACAAAAATTAAAATACACTAACGAAAGAACTATGGTACCAAAGCTCAAATTGACATGATTAAATTCACCCTCGGCTACATGTATGTCTACACAAAAGGCTCACCATGATTTTGGCATTTTTCATTACTGGCTGACTTGTTGATACATACTTGTCCTGAATTTAGAAAAGTTATCGTATCGAGCCAGATTTTCTCATCCAACATCAGTGCCTGACCTCATAAATGCTCTACAGAAAGAATGGGCACAAATTCCCAGAGAAACTCCAAAATCTTGTGAAAAGCCTTCCAAGAAGAGTGGAAGCTGTTATAGCTGCAAAGGGAGGACCAGCTCCATATTAAAGTCTATGTATTTGAATGCAATATCATTAAAGTCCCTGTTGGTGTAATGGTCAGGTGTCCATTTTTGTCCATATGGTGCATATTCATATATCACAGCCAAAAAGTAATTTTGGAGCAACACCTTAGAAGAACCCACTTTATTTCCCTAGAGAACCTTTCCATGGCTGGTTCTTCAATGAACCATTCTTGTAAAGGAGATTTGTGAGTGTGAAGAACCATACACTATAAACGACCTCCACATTAGTCACTGGTTCAATGCCATTTTAAAGTTGCAAACCATTTTAGGAAGCTTTATTTTTAAAAGTGTCATTATACAAATGATGCTATATATGGATGTATACAATAATTTATTGAACCCTCTTGAGATGTTTCCTGAGACGAGCAGAGGAGAGAGCATGCCTAAATTATTAAAGGCTTAGGCCTGCACTTAGAAGGAGCCCGGCCGCCTCTTCCAAAAAAGCACTTCTTTTCCCAGAGAGAAAGATTGAGAAAGGTTAACGAAAGTTTTACTGACAGAGATTCGTGGATAAACCCTCACTTTAGAAGCATGGCAGGGGTAGCATCAAGAAGTAAACTTCAGACATTGCATTTTAAGCTACATGTTGCAGGCCAGACACTGCTGCTGTCTGTACCCAAATGAGACATGACATTCTCTTGACAGGCTGGCATACTTGTTCAGATTAATAATTTATAACCGGCACACACAAAGTGTGTCAGTCTGAACTGCGATCGTTGGAGGCTCATTAGGTTGAAGGGCACTTGCTTGTCACTCATCTCTACAAAATTGTGTATGTATCTCTCTCAGAATGTCAATAATGCCATATGTTTTCGTCTCGCATATTTTGTAGCCCTTAAAGTGACCAGTCTTAAGTCGGAATTTAAAGCAGGCCCCACTCTTTCTGAGCCTTTTGTACTGGTTAGACCATTACAGTCAATATGTACACCTTAAGTAGAAAGAAAAAAAAAATCAATCAGCCAGGCAAGGAGAGGAAGCATTAAGAAGAAGAAAAAGGAGAAAAAAAAAATAGATTTTTTAGATTAGATCTGGGGTTTTTTTTTTTTTTGGGGGGGTGGGGGGGTGGCCCACACTCTTACTCAATATTAACTTGCACACACAGCCCCTGCATTCTGCCTTCTTGCAGCCAAGCTGTGTTCTTTTCTAACAATTCGGAACTGATTGAATTTAGCCCAAAACAAGCACGAGGTGTGAGTGTATGCCGTGTGCAATTTCTCCACATGAACATCCTCTGGTCCGTACATTCTTTAAAAAAAAAAAAAAAGTGACAAAGGAGTTTTTTTTAAAAGAAGAACCACTTTTATTTCATTAAAAGAACATTTCAGTAGACGGTTCAATCACATTCAATTATTCGGAGAGTGAAATGTATGTGAGAAGGACATAATGTAGAGGTTCTATACAAATAAAGCTTTTATTGCATCAAAGTAAAAAAAAAAAAAAACCTTTATTCTTAAGAACACAAGAGCTCGACAGAAGTTTCCAGAAGGCCAGTTCTATGTGTTGCTGTTTGTATCTGAGTTGAATTGTCTCAAATGTCACGCGTCAACAAAGACGAGACTGACAGCTCGAGGCCATGCTCTATCTCTTTCAGTTAGTGTGATGATGGCTTCAAGACACTGCCATGCGGTTGTAGAATGCCATTAAAAATCATAATAGCTCACATCAAATTGTGTGTGCCTGGAATGGCCTGGGTTGCCAGTGCCCTCATGAAAAATGATACATGCACTATATGCATGAAAGTATTGGGACAGATCTCTTAATTATTGAATTGAGCTGGCTCCTTACTTCCAGTCAAGGACAATCTGAATGCTTCAGCAGACCAAGACATTTTAGACAATGCCATGCTTCCAACTTTGTGGACACAGTTTGGGGAAGGTCATTTTCTATTCCAGCATGACTGTGCCCCAGTGCATAAAGACATGGTTAGATGAGTTCGATGTGAAAGAACCTGACCAGTGCGCACAGAGCCCTGACCTGAACCCCATCCAACACCCTTAGGATGAACTGGAATGGAGATGGCGAGCCAGACCTTCTCATCCCACATCAGTGCCTGACCTTATAAATGCTCTACAGAATGAATGGGCACAAATTCCCACTGAAACTCCAAAATCAAGAAGAGTGGAAGCTGCAAAAAGGAGGACCAACTCCATATTGAAGTCTATGCATTTAAACATGTCATTATGTTCAAACTCCCTGTAGTTGTAATGGTCAGGCGACCCAATATTTTTGCCCATATAGTGTACATACTCACATTCCTATTTATTATTACTATTTATACCTGTTCTTACCATTTTTTCCATCATCATGTATATCTGTCTGAACATAATCTTGTGTGCTGGTAACCAAAGTAATGTAATTTTTCTTTTAATGTAAGTGAACTTACCAAGGTTTTATTCCAAGTAATTATGGAGAGACTCTATCACTTCATTTGTTAAAAAAAGAAAAGAAAAAAGAATTCACTCAATTTAAAGAGCAGCTGCTGTTTTAAAACCAGAAAAAGTAAGATTTTTCATGCAACAGCAATCATACACTTACACCAATCATGTCCCGGTTATGGCGTTCGCTAATACAATGTCCAAGAACAACATTCAGTGCAGAATCCAATCAAAAGGGTATTCATTTATTTAATTCAATTCATTTGAATGAATTTACTTCTCAATTTTAAGAGAGTCGGCAGGGCTGCATAATGTATTACTGGGTAATGCTGTATGGCGAGGATAAGGAGAGCTCTACAAATAAGAGATAATTAAAAGCAAATAAGTAATATATTGCCAAAATGGAGCTTGACCAAGTTTGCTGTCAGTTTGTTGTGACAGATGCTGGAATCAGAGCGATTGGCACAGTTATATGAGGTATCTGGATGACATTTCCGTCATGCTGGCATTAAGGATGACTCATAACACAGATGAGCCCAGTGGTGCGGCCAAAGGTACGTGCAAATATATGATGAGTGTATGCAGTGTGCACATCTCCCGGGGGATTACAATGTGTACACATATGCACGCGCACACGTGCACACACACACACACACACACACATTATAATTATATATATAATTTAGAAAGCCTTCCCCCTAAACTCACACATACACACTGTGATGAATATACACCTTTGGCCTTTAGTCACTGACTTAATTGTGTATACTCATAACTCAGCAAAGTACCTTGTGGTGGAAGCCTTATGCATATAAGCAAGTCAACAGCTTAGAGCCATTAAAGCCAAAAACATAAAGCAATTCAGAAGGTCATTTCGACAGTAAAATGAAGAAAAAGTCAAAAGTGAAAAGAAATAAGCTATGGAATGGTATGTGAATGGATGAAGGTCATAGCATGCAACCTTCCAGTAGGTGGGAAAAAAAATGAAAATGGGACAATAAGAATTAAAAGAAATTAACCAAATATGTATTTAACAACATATTTGTGGTGTATTTCATCATCTCATATTAGCATGCAATTGAAACGGTAGGCACCCCAGATGAAATAAAGCCATGAATCTGAAAGGAATAGTCTACATGAGGAACGACTGTTATATTTTGCAACCAGGGAGGTGGTGTCGCTTTGCATCGCTCCCTCAAATCGAACCCCATCCCTGTGCCTCCATAGCTACAGTAGTCTGAGTCAGGTATTGATGAGCGAGGCTGTTATCTGTGTTGTTGAGGACTTGGGGGAAATGATCGGTCAGTAGTATCTACCAGGCATTGATGTGTTTTCTTTTCTTTTTTTCCACTAACAAATACAAGAAGAGCGAAACCCCCAAAAACCCCCATTAGCAGCCTTAAAAAGTACAAGAATTAAGATGAACAACAAAGCGCATGAAGAACCGTTCAAAGCAGGAACTGAACATTGGCAGCAGACCAGATCCTGATGATGACTAGTGGAGTCTGGCTTGGATCGGGCTTCGTGAAATCAGGAGGTGATCAAAATTGCCTTGGCATTCTAGATTACACAGTAAACAAGCCTGCGCAATAACATGCGAACATTGTGTTTTGCACTGTCAGACATGAAATATTTTTACTTTCCTTCTGGAATTCATTGCAGACCTTCATGTAGATCTGACGACATTGTGGGATTTCACATGAGGGTCAATTGTAAAAGCACAATCAGTGCAATCACTCAGTTTTGAATGAACGGTAATAATATCAAATGTAGAATGTGCTCATTTTTGGAATGAAAGGAAATTCCTAGGCTCTTTGCAAATGTAGAAATCCACCTTCACCCCCAAATACCATTTTTTTCAGTTCCTACTCATTTCCACATCAACAAACACATTACATAAACGATTCTTGTCATTCAGTGTAAGAATGTTTAGTAATAAGTATGAATTATGATGTATTATGATGTAATATCTTTTCAGGGTGTGTGTGGGACGGGCACAAAAACACACATTACCCACTCTTTATTGAAATTGTTTATTTATAGTCTGTGTCCAAAATGTGCTTTTTTTGTAATCCACAAAATGTCTGAATTCAGGGCTTGAGGAAAAGAGAAACTGAACTTGTAAAACAATGCTTCACATGAACTTAAGGTCACCATAGCCAACAGCTATGGTGTAACCAAATGCATAGACGTGTAGGTGGAACTGTATTTTCTACAGTGATTGAGTTCCATCCCATGCCTTTACAATGAGTTGGAGTTGAGTTGGTTCAAGTTCATGTTCAAGTTTATTTATATAGCACATGCACGAAGGTAATTAAATGCACTTTAAAGTAATAGAAGACAAAACAAAATGGAATAAAAATAGAAACAAATAATGAAACAAATAATAAAAGAATCTGAGACCAGGAATATATCAATATATCAGAGAAGAAAGACCCAAACCATTGAGTGACTTGTACACAATAAGTAATGAGTAATGCTTTGTGCTCTACAGTTAATGACACAATATGGAACCTGACCTCATTAATACTCTTGTGGCTGTATGCGGCTACATTCGAACAGCGATGTTCCAACGTCTAGTCGAAACCCTACCCAGAGGAGTAGACAGTGTTACTACGGCAAAATGTGAACAAACACCCAGTTAAAAGCCTTTATTTCTTCAGAAACATTGAACACGAAGGTGTCTACAGATTTGGACATATAGATTATATTTCTTTTATGACAGTGTTGGAAGGCGTGCTGGTAAAAACACCATTTTCTGTCCAAAATGATATCTTCCAGAAGTCAGTTACGGCAACTTATGCTGTCTCCATTATCAGCATACACAGGGTGCTTTGCGACGCTGTCAGAGAAAATCTTGGTAAGTAAGCTCAAAGTCCTGGGTATCACTTCAGTGGATGCTAGTCTAAATTGGCCACCTATGTGGAAGATGACATTGCTTTGTGTACAACCAAGCAAAGCAAAGGCTTGACAGAATATCTCTAAAATAATCACATATTAAAGATTAGGACGCCTGGGTATAAAAGAATGACTAATACAACAGAGGTTGTTCTTATTGATGGACAGAAGCTCTACCCTAAAGCTATATAACTACACCATGTGGACAAAATTATTGGGACGCCTGATGATTACACCAACAGGGACTTGAATGACGTGGCATTCAAAAATATAGACTATAATGTGGAGTTGGTCCCCCTTTGCAGCTATAACAGCATCCAATTCTTCTTAGAAGGCTTTCCACAAGATTTTGGTTTTTTGAAGTGCTTCTGTGGGAACTTGCACATTCTTTCTGCATTTATGAGGTCAGACACTGATGTTGGACTAGAAGGCCTGGCTCGCCATCTCCATTCCAGTTCATTCCAAAGATGTTGGATGAGTTTGAGGTCAGGGCTCTGTGTGAGCCAGTCAAGTTCTTCCAACTCATGCATCCATCATGGAGTTTGCTTTGTACACTGGGACACAGTCATGCTGGAATAGAAAAGGTTTTTCCCCAAACTGTGTCCACAAAGTTGGAAGCGTGGCGTTGTCCTAAATGCCTGGGTATGCTGAAGCATTAAAATTGCCCTTCAAGTTTTAAAATTGCCCTGAAAAACAGCTTTGTCTCAATACTTCTGTCCATGTAGTGCATGTAAAAAACGTTTTGCTCTGCAGTTTCTAAGAGAATGCTTCTGACAACACAAGACACTGGCAGAAATATTTTGAACATGTAGAAATGAATGGTTTCATCCATTCATTAAATCCTTGTTTTGACCGTAACTTCATTTGGGGGGATTTTAGGAGATGTATTATTACAAAGGGGAAATGCCAGTGGTAGCTGACATTTGGAACTTGTTATTAAGCCCACCAATAATTCATATTTTGTTTGCTTGTGCTTTTGTCGAGTAAGAGAGGGTTCTAATTAAGACGCCGCCACAACTTGATTGCCACTTAATTCATATCGTAATTTGGCAACATTCCAGCTGTGCATCTTTTTTAAAAGCACTCAGCTTCAACAAGCACTTGGCTGGTTTACAGAAGTGCACACCAGAGGAGATGATGTGAACTCGTAAATTTAATGATAGCGCCCATGTGAAATATGGACATTTGCCTATTTTCTCTTGAATTACGGCATTTTATGTCACAGTCAATACTTCCTGCAGCGCTTCTTGCTCTGTATCCATGGGTTCCAAGAACACCGGGATGGCAGAAGAAGTGAAAAGCATTCATTTTGTGTATGTTGTATGATGACTTTACAATTTTATATCTTGCTTCTTATAACTTAGTAGATCTGCACTTTTAAAAAGAATGCTGTAAAAATGGATTCTTGGAACCAAAGCCACGGACCAGGGCTTCTCATCACTGGGCCTAGTTTAGCACTAGAGTTTATTCTGCTCCAATAAACCCAGTTCACCTGAGAAAGGGCTTGTAAATTAATTCATTAGTTGAACTGGGAATAGAGGAGACTGTAAAATGTGCAGGGTGGTGCTACTCCAGAACAACTACCATAAAGAACCTCTTTAGGCTTGATGAAGAACATTTTAACCTCAACATGATGTTGAATCCATATCATTCTTTAGTCAAACCATACAGTATACTCAAACCACTGAAAAGCCTTCATGTATGAGTGTTTATGCTTTATAAAAATTATATAATTTTTTTTTGTTAAAGCTTTATGCCTCTCGTTGTATCTGTTCTTACATACAAAACGGTGGAAATGAAACATATATACAGTGCATTTAGGAAAAATAGTTTGTGTGTGAGGTTGCTTTGTGGCTAAATAGGCTGCTGGACTTTGCAGAATATTTTAGCAAACTAAATGCAACTTCAGAGTTCAGAATAACAGTAAGTTGTACAGCTGTGGAGATTTAGAAAATGAGTTATCTTAGATAACAAGGACCAGATGTATGAAAAGTTTCAGGCACGAATAGGATGCATCTTGTTAAAAGCAAATATGCAATACACAGGAAAAGACAAATCACTATGTTCCTCACATGCTCACAAAAAATGTGAAACAAAAGGTCCTTTGAGAAACCACTTAGCAGAGCCATTTAGTTCCATTTGAACTCATTTACCGAAATAATTCTTTAAAGAGTCATTAATTGAAATGTTTAGGGAACTAAAGTTGTTCTTCTGTGGCGCCCCACAAAGAAACCTTTCTGGTACCATTATTTTTATTTTAGGGGTTAGGGCGTTTGCCCTGTGATCAGAAGGTCATGGGTTTGAATCCCAAGACTGCTAGTGGCACCACTGAGGTTCCCTTGAGCAAGGGATCGTCCCCGCACACTGCTCTCCGGGCGCTGTGTTCCTGGCTCCCCGCTGCTTCACTTGGTGAATGGGTTAAATGCAGAGAAAGAGTTTCATACTGTTCACATCGTGTGCTGTGGTGTGTTCAATGATGACAAACGCTCGCTTTACACTAACGGGTGCACGTATAAGAGGATAAAAAAAGAAACGAGTGGAGATATTGGAAATACAGCTCAAACTGTTAACTAAAGTGATAAGTGTTGCATGAATGTTCTCCTTTCTCTTAACACCAGCCATAAATTAGTGGCAAAGGTTCAAAAGCCTGTAGGTAGCGTTAGTCCTTCGACAATGACAGCAGTTATATCTGCTAGATCCAGGATTAAGCGCATGCTAAAAGTAGATCAGAATAACACAATTTCAATTCACCTAGTGCCTCAGATTGTTGTTTCCCAGATCATTATTCATTTTAAGGCTATTTAAGACACATTATGAACACTTACAAGTGTATAATTTGCTGCGTCTCCACTTTTATGTATCACAACCAGTGCATGCCAAAAGAATAAGTTGTATCATTACGATCAAATCAGTGAAGGCTTGAGCTTTCTCTCATACTATCTACAAGCCGACCCACCCCCTTCTCAAAAAAATGATAGTATTCTTTGCAGCCTGCAGGTAGAAAAGCGCTACCTGAATTGACCTGATTGTATACGAGTTACCACTTTGAAAAATACATGCTTGACAGCTGAGGAACAATGTTTCAGATGAAGTCAAATGATCCAAATGAAACCACTGGAGTGGACTGATATAGGGGGAATATGTGAAAGAAATGGTGATGGATAACCTTGACTTTGCACTTCATCGTCATTTCTGCCGGAGCCTGATGCTGACAGAATCAGAGCCGTTGCCTGTACCAATGGATTATAACCTGTGTCGAAGGGGCTGAGATATAAAAGGCTAAGAACTAGCACTGCAGAAGAAGGTGAAAAAGATTACTGCACATCTGGCTGCTGCTGTGACATGGTGCGGTGACCCAAACACCAAGGAGCTCTTTTGAATCGATCGGTGTATTGCTGAGTAATAAGCATTAATCTACTGTATGTCCTTCATGTCAGGTACAATTGGTGACTATATTTTAGCCAACTTGGACAAAGAAAAGCAGCACCTGTGTCCCTCTCTACCCACCAGGGTTCTGAGGTGACTGGAATGATGTTTTAGAGTGACTAACTTTGACTTGTCAGGTCTGTGCAACCTGCCATTATTTCAAATGTGTCTACAGGGTCCCCTGCTACCTGTTAAAAAGCAGACTGAAGTCCTGTATAATTTTCCCATCTCCACCACTCCCCTTGTGCTAAATTGCATTGGAAGATGGATTTTTTGGCATCTGAGGCTGTCAGGTCTCCACCAGGGAAGACTTTATGCACTGGTACACCCGCTATGAAAGTGGATTCTGCTGGGATGGAGAGGAATCAAAGTGTTGAGTCAAGTGCTGCCACTCCAGTAAGACGCTGGTCATTTTTCTTTGTCAGATTGTTGTATTCCTTACAAGAATGCCTTCCGGGCGCTTTGGGTATTTCCTTGTCTCCTGGATGTGCTTCTTGGATATTCTCCAGTGAGATTGGCATGATCATTAGATTATAGATGCACAAACAGAAGCAGCTCTTGCCTCTGATATGAACCAGAGCCTTAGCAATGCATATTAAATGGGATTTCATCCGTGCATACGGTTTTGGAGTGGAGTAAAACATTGCTAGTCCATGAGAGCCTATAAACAAGCCCAGTGAAGACTTGACAAAAGCTATTTCAGTTGTTGAACTGGACACTGATATTCATATGAGCAAAGTCAGATCTCCTTCTGAGTTGGTGAATTGCATTCTCAGATGCATGAGATTAGCTGGAGAGGAATAAGATCTGTTCTGTTTAAAGGAGAATAACCTCTCAGCCCAGTAAAATTATATACTTATAAGACAGTGAGGGACAATGTCTCACAGAGGGTTTTCTTATGCTTCAGTTATGATCTGTAATCTACACTGATGGCTTGTTTCACATGACAGTTAATGTATGAAATAATGCAAGACATTCAAGTGCACATTTTTCTAAGTGAAAATAAGCACAAATTCTCTGCAGGGAATACATTTCTGCACCTTTAATGTACTGTTCATTAAATGTGACATATTGGAGGATATCATATGTAGCTTATGCAATATTTATACTGATGTATATACGCAGCCAGTCAAACGTTTTGACACACACAGAGTTTCTAAATTTGCGTGTTATTTTTAATATTTATTAAAAATACACTCAACATTATTTGCTAACAAATAAATTGCCATATGTTCACCCTTTAACTACCTTGATAAGCCAGAACATGGCCTACATTTTATTCTTTAACAGTAATCTACAAAAAGCGACCTAATTATAATTTGGATCATCACATAATGTCAGACATGCAATGTTACATATTCTTTTATATATATATATATATATGCATGCAAATATGTTTGCAAATAAATCAGAATTGTGCTCTAAACTGTGCAGTTTATTTCTTTTACACTTGTGTAGTTTAGCTGAGCAAGCATTTTGTATATAAACACCTATCTCATTTTTCGTGTTTATGTTTCATGATGATTCCATTATGTTTTGAATTTGATAAGGTGAGTGTCATTTTTGACATGGGAACAAGCAAAGATGATAAGAGGTGCAGACTCTAACCCGGCAATGTAAAATGTACAGTAAATATACAGGTAATTCTTTAATATGTAAAATGTTTGGTACAATTGTGCAATCCCATTTAAATAGTAGCACAAAACGTCAACACAAAAGACTGACAATATGGAATATAGAGACTTACCTGTCATTCATTCACACATTCACACACCCATACTTACACAAACCTTGGTAAAGTTAGCACTGAGTTAATTACTCATTAAGGAATGCTGCAGTCATCCAAGCATGATCATGCAAACTGGCTGGACCACAGCTTTTGAAGGTCAAGCATGAGGTGATGTTTCCATCTTAAGACTGTAACTGCGGCACACAGGTTGTACATCTGCCAAGGTGTCAGGTGGACACAGCTTGGGGAGGAGCTCAGCAGAGGAAAAAGTCTGGCCAATCGATCTTTCTGCCTCCAGATGCACATGATTGCCTCGCTGGCCTCCCTAAGTGGAGCGTGTGACGTGATTGAACAATCAGCCACATTACCCCAGAGAAATATGACTGACCCTCCCCGACGCACACTCACACAAACACCTACTCAGGCCAGACCACAGGGACAGAACCATGCTTACTATACAGTCAAAAAAAAAAAATGCCAAAGTGGGTCCTTCATAGAAATGCCATTGAAGAAGGACTTCTATGAAATGCCATAAACGAAGGCCTCCCTAAAGAACCATTTGATGGACTGTTCTTGTTACAGAACCTACAGAACCTTCACCTAATATACATGTACCGATTAGGGCATAATCCTAACTTCTTTTTAAAACAGAGATCGCGCTTCTATCTGTGAACATATCCATAGATGACCTGAAACAAGTGAGACAGTTTCCATGCCTAAAAGTTCCGGAGGGAAGGAGTAGCATGAGCCACGAAGGAAATGCCCTTTGCAATAAAGGGCTAAAATATTCTAAGTGCAAAGTGCTTCAAAACACTGCAGGTGGCTCTTACAAGTGAACTTGAAAATGTGGAACATATTTCCCATGTGTGAATTCCCCAGATTTTTAAGTCTAGCTAAGCGTAGATGCATTAACACTTCAGGACTAATATCCCATCCCTTAATTAATTTCTACAGGTGTATTCCACCCAGAATAAACCAAGCGGTTCACTCAGCTGTAAACATTGAGCCCAAGCTCTCAGGCTGGAGAATATTCTTTAAAATGTTTCAATTTTTTTATTTATTTTTTTTGGGAGGTATGAAAAGTGATTACACTATTGTTCAATTAATTACTTTAATTGATGATAGAATTCTAGAGTCAGCAGGAATCACTACGGGTCCTCAAATCTAATTAGAGCTTCCCTGATTGTTCACTGTTGATTTGTTGTTTAGCAACACAGCTTTCATTAAGTGGCAGAAATAACACGCGTTAGCTCACGCCGGCATCACTGTCACTCGTCCCGCCGAAGGACAGTGAGAAACATTCCATTTATCAGGACGCGGAGGAGCCAAGTGTTATTCATTTTTCACAATTGCACGTTTGTTTGTATGTTTTGAAAAACAACAAGTGCGTTGTTACAAAATAAAGCGCTTTATTGGGAAGACAGGAGGCTTATCTCATTGCCCTAAGACTTCCGATATTACTCGAAAAGGAATAACTTTCGCTTCTAGACTTGGTAACATCTGCACCTAATTAAGCACACAAGGTTGTAGTAATTAAGCAAGCCACTGGAGATGGAATTGATAACATTATTTATAGGTCTATCACTACTGCTGAGCTGCCCGCCCACCTTGCTGGCTGGCGTGAACCATCTTTCACAGGAAATGTGGAGAGAAAAAGAGAGAGAGAGAGACAAAACAGAAGCTGAACGTTTTCTTAAATAGACTATTCATCTTTGCATATTTCAGCCTTGAAAACATCAAAAAGTGATATTAACTCAAAGGGCAGCGTGGCGAGCTTCCATTCACTCAGTCAAGTTACTGTCTTTGAAAGAAACCTGATTATAGAAGTGTATTAATGAAGGAAGTGTCTTAATTGTTGAGTTAATGACCTTGAGCTAGTGTTTTGGCATTAATGGCGCATTGTTATCAATCACAGTGATGATCGTCGTCAGGCGTAGTGAGTGGCATCAAAAGTGGATGTCAAGACCACATGCATCTCTCATCAAGTGTTTCCCCTGAAAAGCAGGGGGAACCACTAAACATTTGTCTGGCCTTCAAGCCTAGCCTTGGTGGGGAATCTTTTTAAAGGGAAGTTCACCTCTGGAGCCCAGCACCTGCTGGCCAATTCAGGACCGAGGGCTGTGGAGGAGGTTCCCAAACAATTTCAGGCACCCTGAAAACCAATCAGCCGCCAATAAATGAGCCAAAAGCCTGCAGAAACATAGCCTAAGGCGGATCTTAATTTTGCAGAGTGGGTCTTCATTTGCATATGATTCTTGATGTTGTTGGGTTTTTTTTTCCCCATCCTTTATCCATTAAAAGCAGAGGCATTAATGTCAAGGAAAGAAAACACTTTGACAAGTGACAACGCCTGGGCAGTGGCAAGCCTTTTGATCTGCCTGGCATTCTCCAATTTACAATTGTGATGAGCTCTGGAGAGCAGATGAGCGTTACAGGTTCGAAGGGTTGATTTTTACATTTTTATTTTTATTTTGCACTGATGGAATGCAGTATCTTATCATTTAAGAATGCTTGCACAATGGGCTAGACGGATCGCATACAGATTCTGTATGCATCTCCGCCGTCTGAGTCGCTGTGTGGCACTCTTGGGTGTAAATAATCGTAATTAGTGTAAACGCAGTCACTTCGACGGCAGGTTTTCAGCAAAATCCCACCGGGCGCAGCTTTGCTTTCTTGCAGCATGGCAGCAGCACTCTCCTCCACTGTTTCAAAGAGATTATAGGAGGCAAAAGTCATTCTGAACGTGTGAAGCTTAAGCATAAAGGTGACTTTGAAGAAAAAGAAAAAAAAAAAAAGAAGGCTGAAAGTTGGTCATGTTGTAAAAGTGCGACAAGCAAGTAAGAGCTTGTCGAAGTGATGGTCAAGAAGGGCTGTGCATCACTGCAACTGTCTCACAGACAGACATGGAACTTGACTCTAAAGCGCAGACTTCCTTTCTTTCTGTATTGAGTGACAGCAGGAAATCAACTTGGGTGGGCCTCCACTCCAAAGCGATCTATTTGTTTTCATTCATTTTCATGAGGCAGGACTAAAAAGAAGTGACGGCGTTAAAGGAGCAGAGCTGTCTCGCAAGCCCGTCTTTCCGAGTGATGGGTGAAACCAGCAAGCCAAGGCTCTGACAAGCAAGAAATGATCTTTTGCACAGAATGCGGTGTCTGAGAGAGCCTGAACGCATATTTTGATAGATTTACAGTATCCCAAAGGTGTTATAACTGGGTAAAATTGAAAGTGTCTAATAATTTCACAGAAAGTTTACCTGTCACACACTGATCCCCTTATGTTTGAGCCGTTGCCTGCTCTAATCTGCAGGGGCGTTCTGGAAGCCACTGTAAGGAATCTGTAGTGGGGTTTTGTTAGCATTAGGTTTTGTGACTACATTACAATGTTTGATGGAAGGAGTACAAGAACGCAAATAATAGTCATTTTTGTAATTGCAAATCTCTAATATAAAATTGAAGCTCTCGTAGCTAGGAAACACATTCCCTGTCCGCAATGCTGGCTGAATGGAAAGAAATTAGGCACAATAGGGGTGCGGAAGGGAATATTACACCCTCAATGAAAATCTGTTTGCATTTTCTCAGAGCACGCAGTGTTACTTGACATGTGCACTTGATTCCAGCACATAAAACTATTGTTTGTTCACATGCCTCGCAAATCTGGCTCAGCCATTTGGACATAGGAATAAAGTGGCTTGTTACAGTCACATGTGTACACACAAAGCACAGCACAGCGCACAGTGTGAACAATTTTCTGCATTTAACCCATTCACCAAGTGAAGCAGCAGGCAGCCACCAACGCAGTGCCCAGAGAGCAGTGTGTGTGGACGGTATCTTACTCAAGCGTACCTCAATGATGCCACCAGGAGTTCTGGGATTTGAACCCATGACCTTCCGATCACATGGGTAGCTCCCTAACCACTAGGCCACCTGGTCTAGTCATTGAAGTGTGTCTATTTTTGATGGAATGCACTCACTGCTTGCATTGAGCATACTGATGCTTTACAGGGCACCGTCACATTAAAGTGTGACACAGTTCTGGTATATGTTGTGTTTTAGTTGGAAATGCTTGTTTTATGGTTGGTTCCTATTATCTGTTTGATTCCGTTTCTAGTGGATTATATTCTCGCTCATGTCCTTATATTCATTAGACTATCTGAATATATAATGTCCTCAAAAACGATCTGTAGCTTTGGTACAAGATTTGTAACAATGTCAATGATTTTATCTCAGCTTGGTCTTACATTGAAAATCTGGTCATTTTAGTAAGTTAAGTTATTCCAAAAAAACCCAAAAAAACAAGAAAAACAAATTCTTAAACGCATGTCTGGGAATTTTGCATTTAATATCTTGTGCACTGTTTTTTTCTGCCAAGAAAACAGCATTGAGTCTTCTTTTAGAATGGATGAGGTAGAAACACAAACACTGGGACATAAGACCCTTTCTCCAATTCTCCATTTCCCTCATACAAAATCTCTCCGGATCAGAGGGATAGCCAGAACTTTTTTGCTGCAAGGGCCAGCTAGGTCAAGGCATTTGTGAGGCACTTTATCAGATTATGATCAAAGCTACTTCAAGTAGCCTATTTAATAATGCAAAGAGTGCAAGCTAGTTGCACACTTGTTTGTACTGTACCATTTGGAACAGGACATTCAGTTTAGTGGGCTTTATGATCCAAGTGAATGCAGTCTAGTTTTAACCAAGCTCTGGCTGTCAGTCATTTAGAGCGAAAAGCCAAAACATCTGAATTATAATCTTCGATCTTCCAGAATCATTGTTGCTTGCTTGTAAACTCTCCGATTCAATTCGGCTCTGAGCTTTTCAATGGAGTTGGGTCATGAGACTGAAATGGCCAAGTCAAAAGCTTGATTTCATCGAGCCAGGCTTAGCCTAGAGGTAACCAGATTTTAATATAAGAGCTACTGGAGTTTGACAGAGAACATGATGTCAGATATGTCAGAATCCTAGAGGCTTTGGAAGAGAAACAGTCCCAGAGCATTAAAGATCCATCACCATGCTTTACTGTGGGGATTGACCCTCCCCCATGACCCTGGCTCTTTTAAAAAGTAGTACACTTCTGGTTTTCTGCCAAAACAGCTATTTTTGTCTTATCTGACTGTACAACTCTATCATATTTCTGTGTTTGTCACATTTATCAAACTCCGCCAGCAAAAGTTCTTTTGGCCGTCCTTTCAAAAAGTTTACAGGGATGGACGTGGCATGTAATTGTAGACTTAGTGACCCAAGATGCAACAAAGTTCTGCAATTGTCCCGCTGTTAAAGAAAGTCCTTGGCGAAAATCCTTGCAGAGAGTTTTGCTTCCAAACGATTGCCAGTAAAACGCATTCTTCACAGATAAACTATATCTAAAACCTTTATTAGTCCCACAAATGTACTATATATATATGTATATATGTATAAAAATATATATATACACACTGTACTCAAATATATACTACTCTCAAAATATACTACACAATATTATCAATAACTAGTGGTTAGTGTTTCAATAATTAGTGGTTACAGGTATTTGATGGCACTTGATTTCTGCTTAAGTGTCAAAAGTCAGGTTTGTCGTCAGACTGCAGTGAATGAAAGTAGTTTAGAAGCCTAATGACTGCCAAACATCATGATGTCGCTTAAGCTTGTGCATGGTTGTTTATGCATGGTCTGGTGGATTACGGATAATGTGATTTAAAGCTAACATTTAGGTGTGTGCCACATCTTCAAGGTAGATTTTTTTTTTTTCTCAGAGCACTGTGTCTTGTACGTGTCAATCAAATGTTGCTGACTCTTCTTAAATACTAATTACAATCATTAAAACACAATTAAAAGTGCTGAATACACATATGTTTAAGATTCCTACCATTTAACAATGTACAATTAATTTATTCTTTAAGTTTACTACGTCATTTACAGGTGGAGAACTTTGATGTACCTGCTGAATTACTCTCCCTGAATAACTAAGGGACTGAAAGGCTTATAACCCTCTCTGTCCATGGAAAGGTGTTCTTATAATAACTCATAACTCCCTTTTGCAGTGAAAATTAGACACAATAAAGCCGGTGCACCAGAGAGTCACGTAGATTTGTCAATAGATATAAGCCGTTGTCAGATCTTTCTATGAACAAAGGATTCAATTACTCACCACTTCAAAGGCCTGTTATACATTCATTAACTCAAGATTGTCATTGATTGACAAGGTGGGCGCAGAAGTAGCTCCGTTGGGACTGCCATTCTGCTACTGCTGAACTGTAGCTACAGTTGACACTGCACTTGCTGATTGATGAGGAATATTACAGCCAGGAGGAAAAGCAAAGTGGAAGATAAATGGGTTTAATGCCGTGGCTATCGTCACGTCTAAGCACCACATCTATTTATTAAAATTTTATTTGCCTCAGTGGCGATCCATCTCTATTTATATAATACATGTAGGATTGGATCTGTCATTCCCGTTATTTGCCAGCATTTGTCTCACAGTTCTCCTGTTTGTCCCCAGCGGTCCTGGCAAGACATCTCTGAGGTAAATTTCTTCCAGGTCATAAAGTGGTTTCTTGCACCAACCACACAGGATTTCAGACAAATTGTCGAAAGCCTGATCCCTGTTCAAGAACATGGTGAAATTAGCAAGAGATAACTGAGATTTAAGTGAGCTTTTGTGCATTTCTTGTTTGGGACATGTAAATGAGATCTAATTAGTCATCGTATTTGAGAGATCCCCCAAATCTATTTAGCTAATTGCTAAGCAGTCTGTGTAAAGGTCAAGTGTTGACAAACTGGAGCTCAAAAACTGTTTCCAGGAGAAGCATGGCTTTGATTTGCTTGTCAAGGGAATTGGACAGATCTTTGCTAATATTCAGTCTTAAGAATCTTAGAGAGCCTTTTTTTGTATTAAGCTCCCCAGAGCTCGAAAAGCCAGTTAACATGTAAATGCAGCTGTACACCTAAGAAAACCACATTAAGTACGATAAGACAGACGCAGTTCTCACAGTCACAACCGAACATTCTCAGTAGAGCCTGTTTAAATAAATAGATAAAGAAATGCCTAAGTAAATTAATGAAGGAATGAATAAGCGCTGAGTCAGAACGAATGTCCTGCTGGAACAATGTGTATCTTTTGAATTTCAGGGTCATCTGTATATATATACAGTATATACCGTACATATATATATATATATATATCTTTATTGTGAATAACCTGCTTTTAACCCTGGCAATCTATATCTATGCCTCACACCTACAGGGTTGGGGATTTGAATCTGGGTCCTGACCTTTTGTATGTGGAGTCTGTAAGTTCTCCTTGTGGTAGTGTGGCTTTCCTCTAGGGTCTCCGGTTTCTCCCACAGTCCAAAGAAATGTGTGTCAGTTGAATTGGGGATTCTAAATTGACCAAAATTGAGGTGTGAGTGAATTGGGTTTGTTCATTTGAATTGTTCTTGCAGTACAAATAATAAAACTGCCTATTTATCAATTCTTGATTTTTCTTCATTCTATCCCACACCCACTTTTACTACAGACATACCATGCTGATGAAGCTGATGAAGACAAGGTTTAACCTATTCAAAAGGTTAACTGCCGGGGTCATTGACAGCTGGACCAGTATTGATAGGTTCATTTGTAAAAGATCGACTATATGTCTTCTTAACTGGCCATTGCTTGTTAAAGCGTATTGAACAACCATGGTTTGTCATTTTGTCAGTCAGAACATTTGAGCCTTTATTGAATTGAATTCTATGTTTATTATTATTATTATTATTATTATTATTATTATTATTATTATTATTATTATTATTATTGCCTTCTTCTATATGCTTCTAATTCACTTCTTAATAGATAGTTCATAAATGACTAGCACAGTTTCTATTAGATTTCGGGGTTTATTTGTTATGTGCCAGCCTGAAAAGTGTCTGGTGCTTGTAAACAGGTTGAATATCTATATAAATAGCAATATCAAGGCAATTAATTTTATTGTGAGACGGAATTACATATAGCTAAATGTTGCTGCTAGTATAAATAAATAAACAAACAAACAAACAAAAAATCTTGTAACATGAACATGCTTGTACATGCTTCTGTACATGCTTATATTAGCATGTATATGATTCTGTCATGTCCTGAGACATATGGGAAGAAATAGCAAGTCATCAATTGGTTGCGTAGCCTAAATAAGCATAATGATTGAGATACACTGTTAATGGAGTTAACAGTTGAGTCAGACTATATATTCGAGGCCATTAAAATATGTAGAACAATATTTAGAACCAGAAGCAACCATCAGAAAAGTTTAAGATAATGGTACAAGACAATGTACCACGCATATGTAAAATCCATAAGCATATTAAAATTAGTTTTAATTGAGACCAACAAAATTGTTTCAAGGATTTTTTTTATAGTTCGTGTTTTTTTTTTTTCCTACTAAACCAACGGCAGGAGAAACAATAGCTTTGGCTAAATACAGGTGCAGAGAACCCTGAGGTATTTTGGCACTGTCAAATTTTGAATTATATTATTGAACCTTTCAGGGACTAGCTAGACAAGTCGAGGTGAATGATGAATCTTTGCCTCCCTGTAAAAAAAAAAAATGAGGCAGCATTAGTTAAACTGCTTCAGGATATCCCTTTTCTATCTAATAAATCTAAACCCTCCTCCATTAAATCCTACATCACTCTGAATCATTCTCTTGCAACATTGCTCATGATCCTACAAAACATACTGAGTTTCTGCATGCACTTCATCTCCTCTCACATAGCATCACTTGCATGCATTACTTGCATTGATGCTCTCATTTCAAGGCTTCAAGTTGACCGCATGTGTCATTTTCTCTCAATTTGTCATTGTTTTTTCTCACCTCACACTGGGACTGTAAGATCTTTATATGCTTTTTCACCTACACACTAGACATTATTTGAGACAATGGACTTCTGAGGCTGTGTGTTATTTCACTGACAGCAAAAATCATCACTATTGCATTGTGTGGGAAACTGTGAGAGCACAGTGTCAAGGACAGAAAGCACCACTGTTGTGCTTTCAGTCAGAATACTAAAATTGCTACATGCTGTACACACTTCATGCAGAGTAATAGTCTTGTGAGTAATTTACATTTTATGAAAGTAAGGTTACTTCTATAATTATACACCTTTTCAGCACTATAATGGAACAAAATAAGCTACTTACGTTGTATCCTACAGCTGCCTATGTCACTTGCACGTTAGCTTGCGTGCAGCATGTGTGTCAAACTCCTATTTAATGACCTTGTTGTTAGTTGTTATGCTCCTCAAACCATTCCAAAACTATTTTTGTAGTATGGCAGGACTATTATCTTGCTCAAAGAGGCTACTGACGTCAAGGAATGCTGTTGCCATGGAGGAGTGAGCTTGTTCTGCAACAACGTTTAGGTTGGTGATATGTTGCAAAGTAATAGGCACACGGATGCCAGGAACCGAGATTTCCCAGCAGAACATTACCCAGAGCCTCACGCTGCCTTCACCAATTTGCTTTCTTCCCATAGTACATCCTAGCGTCACCTCCTTTGCAGTTAACGGATGCACATGCACCCAGATGTCCACAGGATGTAAAAGAAAATGTGATTTGTCAGATCAAACCACCTTCTACCATTGCTTCGTGATCCAGTTCTGGCACTTTCGGCTATAGATCGGGGTAAGCATGGGTACTCTGACTGGTCTGCAGTCCTGTACACAGCAAGATGTGACGCATTGTGTGTTCACTGACACATATCTATCATAGCCAGCATTAACGTCCTCAGGAAGTTGTGGTACAATCTGGCTAGCTTTCACTCCCCCACGCATCGGTAAGCCTTGGGCGCTTATGACCCTGTTGATGGTTCTCCAGTAGTCCTTCTTTGGACACCTTTTGGTAAGTGCTAACCACTGCATACACTCCACAAAATCTATTGTTTTGTAGATGTTCTGCCCTAGTCATCTAGCCATCACAATTTGGCCCATGTCAAAGTTTCTCTCATACTTATACTTGCCCATTTTATCTGCTTCTAACACATCAAATTTAAAAACTTATTGTTCACTTGCAGCCTAATAAATCCCATCCTCTGACATAATAATATAATGTTGTTTACTTCATCAGTCAGTGTTTTTAATGTTGTGGCTGATTATATA
>JBBJLS010000032.1:6254919-6285444 GCA_037577275.1 Bryconaethiops microstoma | reverse complement strand
CTGCTCCAACAAAAACCTAAACAAGCTTCAACTCGTCCAGAATGCGGCAGCCAGAGTCCTCACTAGAACCAGGAAATCTGACCACATTAGCCCAATATTAACCAGACTAAATTGGCTTTCGATCAAATATCGTATTGACTACAAAATTCTACTAATGACATATAAAGCCTTAAATGGCCTCGCACCTGATTACCCTCAGTGAACTTCTCTTACTATGAACTATGAAAGCTTCATCAGTGGGTAGAGTGCTCTCATATATAGCCCCAAGCTCTGGAATGCTGTGCCAAACAACATTTTTAAGTCCAGGCTGAAAACACACTTGTCTAGTCAGGCTTTTTGTATTTAATTTTTCTTGTTAGATGGAAGGTGTAGAGCTGGGAGACGGTGGGCACAGATAATTCAAGTAAACTGGGACACTGGTGCTGTCACCCCACCGCTCCTCACGTTCACTCAGGTTTATGACAGTGAAGTGGAGGTGCTGGTGTCTCGGGGCGCTCTCGGTTCTGCCCTTTCTAGCTAGGCTGCTCTAGCTAGATATGCCAGAGTCATAACTTGCACTCCTCACAGCTATTGACAATCCTCTGCAAATTTAAACAGAACTAACTCTCTCCTCGGTTTTCTCCGAGGGGAACTGCTGCACATTTGCCGGACTGATCACCGTGGGAAATTGCCCTTGACTGATCTCAGCTCCACTCGGGCCCTTCCCCAAGCTGGGGCAACCATTGCCTAAAGCTCTGGCGGTGATTGTTGCTCCTGATTCTGATGTTTATGGACTACGGACTCTCAGTTTCTCTTCCAACACTATTTACCTCTCTGGACATTTAGTGAAACCAACTCTGTTAGCCATAGAGGGCCTATTGGTCTACAATCTTGTTCATTAAGGCCCCCTCTTGTTATTTATCCCCATAAAGATTGTCCTTCCTTTCTCTCTGGGTTGACCTTAGGACGAGTTCCTCTTTTGAGTCTTGGTTCCTCCTGAGGTTTCTTCCTCCAGCTGAGGGAGTTTTTCCTCGTCTCTGTCGACTTTGGCTTACTCACTAGAGGCTCGGACTTGGACTTTGTAAAGCTGCTTTGTGACAACCTGGTTGTAAAAAGCTCTATATACATAAAATTGAATTGAATTCTGGTGGAGAATATCTAAATTGAGCTACATTTTACTACAGGTGTTTCGGAGTGGATGTTCACAGCGGACGGCGGCATGACATTAACTATGTATCTCCCAAGGCCAGAGATCCGTGGGAGATTATGCCATTGAATTCTGCACTCTGGAGGCTCAGAGCGTGTGGCCCAGCAAGGCACTGTCCACCACATTCTATCAGGGACTAAAGGAGTCCATGAAAGATGGATTAGTAAATAAAGACTGGGGAACTAAGCTCAAGGAACTCATCACCCTGGTGAGTGAAATCAATGAACGACATCGAGAAAGGCACAAAGAAAAAGAGGAGAGACCTGAAAGAATGGAGAATCTCAAAAGTCAGGGGGAAGCAGCTGAGTTTCAAGATTCAAGAGAGTTTGTCAGCCCAGCCACATACACAGAGGGTTGAAACCACGTTCTTTGAAGCAAATGATTTAGTGTACATAGACCAGGTCACCAAAAGACAGAGACAAAGTGCAGAGACAAAAACTGCTGCAACATTTTATTACAGCATCAAAGTACAACTTCCAAACCAGGAATTGATGTAGCAGCAGAGGATGCTCTTGATGGTCCCCCAGTAGAAGGTGGTGAGGATGGGAGGGGGAAGATGGGCCTTACACAATCTCTACAGAAAGTGAAGGCGCTGCTGGGCTTTCTTGGTGATGGTGGTGGTGATGAGTGTCCAGCTGAGGTTGTCCGTCATTTTCACACCCAAGAACTTCACACTGCTGACTTTCTTAACAGCCGAAATGTTTATGTGAAGTGGATTGAAAAGGGCGGAGTTCCTCCTGAAGTCGATGACCATTTTGTTATTACCCGTCCTCTCGCCCGTCTCCAATCAACCCCTGCAAATCGGCAGCCCGACTAAACCCTCAGGAAAGAGTGCGGAGGAGAAGCCAAGGACTATGCCTATACTGTGGGGAGAAGGGACACTACAGAATAGTGTCCCGAACGCCCGGACCGACCCACCAAGCCAGGAAACAAATCAGCTCAGCAGGGGAACAGGGCCTCCTGGTGAGCACAAGTTCTTCAGTCCACACAGTCACCCAATGCAATGTACCTGCACTCCAATCGTGGTCTAACAGTCCCAGCGTCCAGCTCAAGATCTGAGCCCTGGTAGACGATGGGGCAGTAGTCAACCTGTTGGACAGAACTTTAGCTCTACAACTCAGAATTCCCTATCACCACTGCAAACATCCATGCCTTATTCAAGCTCTGGATGGACAACCTCTTGGGTCTGGACTGCTCGAGTTTAAAACCAACTCATTAAACCTGTACACCCAAGACAAGCATTATGAACTCTGAATTTTAGCTCCTCGACAACCCCAACAACCCATTATCAACTGGACCGCCAGTACAGTACAGCAATGGGGCCCTGAAAGCAACGAACATTGCACATCCTCAGAAGTCATGGGAGCTGCACTAGCCTGAGTAGGTTGGTGTTGTCCAGAAAAAGAATCTATTGACCTCTCAAAAGTACCCCTGGATTACCACAATCTAGCCAAAGTGTTTTCTAAGGAGAAAGCTGTGTCTCTGCCCCCTCATCGTTCTTACGACTGTGTCATAGACCTTCTTCCAGGGGCAACACCCCCTTGGGGCAGACCGTATTCACTTACCCAACCTGAAACTCGAACCATGGAGGAGTATACTCAAGAGTCCCTTAAGAATGGTCTCATTAGACCATCCACCGGCCCTGCTGAGGCGCCTTTCTTCTTTGTAGGCAAGAAAGATGAAGGGTTGCAACCTTGCATAGACTACTAAAAACTGAACCAAATCACCATCAAAAACAAATACCCCCCTTGCTCAATACAAATCTTCAAAAGACTTAGTGGTGCTGACATCTTCACAAAACTCAACCTGCTTACCACTTGATACGCATGAGAGAAGGAGATGAATGGAAGACTGGATTCATTACCCCTAGTGGCCATTATACAAATTGTCCTGCAGGCTTCCAAGTGTACGTCAATGGCGTCCTTCGTGACTTCTTAGACAGGATTGTCTTTGTCTACTTGGATGATATACTAATTTTCTCTCCTGTTCTCCAAGGCTTCTAGATCACCAACTCTACGTGAAATTGGAAAGGAGTGAATTTCACACCAGACAAACCACATTCTTGGGATTTCAAATAAGCCATCCAGCAGTCACCATGGACCCCACCAAGCTGAAAGCAGTGTTAGAGTGGCCTATCCCGACCTCCATCAAGCAATTACAAAGATTTTGGGGATTTACACACTATCGCCGGTTTATCCGTAATAATAGTTCTCTAATTGCTCCCCTGACTGCCCTTCTTTGAAACACTCCCTTAACTCTGTGCTGGTCTACTGCTGCCCAAGCTTCACTACAGCCCCATTCTCATTCACCCTGATCCACAACTACCATTCATAGTTGAGGTGGATGACTTAGACACGGGAGTTGGGGCAGTGCTGTCAACTGTCACTCTCTGATCAGAAACGTAACCCCTGTGCCTTTTTTCATGAGGTCTCTCGAATGCCAAAAGTAACTATGATGTAGGGAATAGAGAATTATTGGCAGTCAAGTTGGCCTTAGCCATCTCCAGCCCCATGTCCTTCAATGGGTGCATGACGCCAACCTGGTAGGACATCCTGGACCCACACACTGGAAAACTACAGAGACACTTCTGGTGGCTCACCATTCTGGGGAATGTTTCGATATATGTGGCTGTCTGTAGTGTATGTGCTGCGCACAAGAACGACACAACAACCTCAAGGACTCCTACTACCCTTACCCATTCCCCGGTGACCATGTGACACTGGATTTTGTCTCTGGATTACCCCCTTCAAATGGAAACTCCGTGATCCTAGTAATGGTGGATCGATTGACGAAAATGGCCGGATTTATGCCATTACCTCGTCTCCCCACAGCTCCCCAAACCTTGGACGTAGTACTCCTAGAAATAGTCCGACATCACAGGCCTCCCATGGACGCTTTATTAGACCGAGGACCCCAATTTATTGCCTGTTTCTGGTGTCACTTCTGGAAACAGTTGGTGTTCTCAGTCAGCCTGAATTCTGGCTACCATCCTCAATCTAACAGCCAAACTGAGAGGATTAATCAAGAATTAGAGAAATATCTCTGGTGTTACTGTTTGAACAATCCGACTACTTGGATGCATTACTTACAATGGGCTGAACTGGCCCACAATAAATTATCCACATCCAGCTTTGGAATGTCTCAGTTGAGACCCTCACGGGACACAGACCTTCATGGTTCCCTACCACAGAACCTGGTCAACACTGAAGTACGCTGCCTGCACCAGGTGTGGAACCAGGCTCAGCGGTCTCCAGTGATGTCCTCAGAATGGACCAAATGTCAAGCAAACCAATGAATCATCCAGGGGTACTTTGTATGGGTATCTACGAAGGAGACCCGGTTCATTGGCCCCTTTAAAGTAATCACCACTACAGGTACTATGACACCACAACTACCACACACCCTAACATACCACTGCGATCAGTCTGAAGGTCGCGTTTCCTACAGGCTGATTTTGACTCCAGTTTGACTCCACCCCTCGGCCACGCCTCCCAACACACCACCACGATCAACCTATAAAACTTGCTTTGTGTTGTGGACTGATTTCTATTGTTCATCTGCATACTGACCCTGCCTGTTTTTACTACTGTTCTATGCACTGTGGATTTACCTTGCTGGAATTATTGCTAAACTACTCATTTACCTTCACTATCTGCAACTGTGCATAACCTCACCTCGTGACAGTTATGGTAAGGGACAGTAGCCACAGAGAATGCTTGACAATTGTTGTTAATTTCCTACCTTCTTCATGAGGAAGTAAATGTGCATTTGAGCATCATCCAAGACAAAACGATGTGGATGCTTGATTCCTTCTAAGGTTTTCTCCATCGTCTTACTGTCAATATTTACCCAGCGGCTGGCACCTGGCGCAAGAAACTGCCTGCAAGAAAGCAGCTACATTCAAACCATTGTCAACAAAATTAATAAGAGTAAATGGAGTTAAGGTCAGGACCTTGAGAGTAAGAAGAGTAGTATACCAAGCTATTTAGATCACACATTTTCTACACACTGAGTTTACATATACACATCAATTCAATGCATCACTTTTGCAATGACCATAAGTGCAGGTGTAATTTTCCATTTATATCTGGAACCGGCAAGGCCATACTTGTAAACCTCATCCACTTTGGCTGCAGTTTTGGAGGTTTCGCCATGCCGCACTTCCTCGCATGCCTGCCAGAAGCACAAGTTCTCCGCTGAGAAAAAGTCAGAAATACAGGAAGAGGGAAAAATGTAGGGGAAGGGCAGAAGAAGGGACAAAAAAAAAAAAACACAAGGAACCGTTACATTATGGATGCATTCAGAAAGTGAAATGGGATTTTTAAAAAAATGCTCCCCTCACACTTCATAAAACACTGCGGTAAGCTCAGAGGCCACTCAGGGTCGAATCTCAATCATCATATTTCATATCATACTTTAGAGGGAAGGAAAAATATTTTGAGCTTTACTATATCACAAAAGAGAACACCATGGATTTTTCATAAATTGTGCATAATTATGCTATATCAATGATGTTATGGTCTAAACAACGTCAATTAAAGTAGCCTTTTTCCATTAAAATCCCAGTGTTCTTGGTATTCCCTGCATCTGTGTCCTTCCCCATGGCAGACATAACAATGGGTTTATCGGTAGTTTTGGATATCACAAAACCTGGTTCCAATCACAACCACAGCAAGGAAATATATGTTGGCATGTCTTCAACAATTAACTATTTGACATCAAAGTACTTTTGAACTGTGGAGAATGGTTTAAAATGGGAAAAAATCTCTTACATGTTCACTCAATGAAAATTTGATGTGTATGGTTGTACAGACAGTGACATATTATTGATATGCTTTGTGTCTGAGCCCATATGTGAGTGTCTTTGTGCTGAGCATGTACCACTGAACTCTTTCTCCAGGTAGGTAAGCAGCTCTTTTCTGCCTAACGGGTCATTCAGCAGCTCCATGAAGCTAAAACTCCAGCGCTCCACACGAAGTTTGGTCGGAACGGCTACCCTGCTTAAAAAATAAATCAGATCAGAGATCACTCCCACAATAAATAAGTAAATACCACACTCAAACAATAAATACCACACTCAAAGTACTATATACTGCCCTGTCTGAAAGAAATACAGTACTGTACATGTACAAGGAACAACTGTTATATGGTTTAATTGTGTATTTTAAAAAAGGATCATTTTCATAACATAATGCTTTCAAATATAAAAGTCCATGGGTCAGACAAGGTTTATGGAATCAATGCAACTTAAAACAGAACTGCAACATAATATGATACAGTTCCATTCCATGATTAAAGGTATTGAGAGCATTACTTCAGTGACATAAGAGAAATATTATTTCACTGAAGTTCTCAGTGGTTGAGCAGGCAGAGGGTGATGGCTGAATAGGAGTGCATCCCAACGGCTACAAAGGCGGATGAAGGTTGCAGCAGAAAAGGGTCCCCGGTTGTCTTGGACAACAAATGTCTCATGACCATCCATATGGTACTTACCAACAACCAGGCAGCAACAATCTTGGCACTGTAGACAAGGAATGCATCTGGAACATCAACACCAACCGAGTTCTGCTTCACAGCATATGTGCTCAGCATGACATTATAATCACCAACACACTCTTTGCCCGAAAAACATATTCAAGGCTTCTTGGAGACAATCTTGCTCAAAACAATGGCATCTTATTGACTATGTCATCATATAAGTGAGGGACCGCCGTGATGTCCCTCGCTGTCTTCAAGGATAGCCTGAAGACCCACCTCATCAAAGAGCACCTTTGTGACTAAACGTGTTTCATTTCGCTTTCTCCTACTAAAAAAAAAAACAAAACAAAAAAAAAAACACTTTCTTTGACAGGTATTGTTTAGGTGTCGTTTGTCGGGAGTCTAGGTTTAGTGAGCACGTTGTAGCTTGGTTGAACAATGGATGTGGACTTGAGTTAAGCTTTACAGGTTTAAGAAACAGATGTAGACTACTTAAGCACTGTTGTACGTCGCTCTGGATAAGAGCGTCAGCTAAATGCCGTAAATGTAAATGTAAATGAGACCACTCCAGCCGCCTGTCCCAGCACCCAGACGGCTCCAGCCTCTCGTGCCATCACCTAGACGGACCTGTCCCAGCACTGAGACAGCTCCAGCCACCCGTTCCAGTGCCAAGACAGCTCCAACCTCCCTTGCCAGCACCAAAACGGATCCTGCCGCCTGTCCCAGCGCCAAGACAGCTCCAGCCTCCTGTCACCTGTGTCAGCACCAAGATGACTGCTGCCGCCTGTCCCAGTGCCGAGACAGCTCCAGCCACCTGTCCCTGGGTCAAGATGCGTGCAGCCTCCCGTGCCAGCACTGAGGCTGAAACAGCCTGGACCTGGACCAGTTAGCTTGTTAGTCATAGAGCTAGGCCCATTAGACGGGCAACATGGCCCATTAGACGGGCAACTAGGCCCATTCCTCAGGCAACAAGGCCCATTAGATGGGCAGCAAGGCCTATTAGCTGTAGAACTAGGCCCATTAGTCGTAGAGCTAGGCCTGTTAGCTGTAGAGCTAGGCCCATTAGCTGGGCAACATGGCCTGTTAGTCAGGCAGCAAGGCTCCTTTGATGGGCAACTAGGCCCGTAAGCCATAAAGCTAGGCCTGTTAGCCGCACCCAAAGGGCCAGAGACCCCACCAGTAGGGCCAGGGACCGCACCAATGGCAGGGGGTCTTGGAGTACTGGGGTCTTGGAGAGCTCCGAAGGTGCTCCTCAGAGGGAAATCGGACCTGGAGGCCAAGGAGCAGTCCCGCAGAAGGGGACTGAGTCTAGAGGGAGCTTGGTCCTGGAAGACAGTGAGGAGCTCTAAAGAGGGAACTCGACCTCAGAAGAGACTGAGGGGCACTCCGGAGGGGGCTCTGTCCACTAGGACAGTGATGGGCTCCGTGCTGAGGGACTCCATGGAGGGGGGCCTTGCCCACGAGGACAGTGAGGGGCTCCCAGTAGGGGGCTCTGCCCCCGAGGACAGTGAGTGGCTCCTGGTAGGGGGCTCCACCCCTGACAAGGAAAGTGAGGGGCTCCCAGTAGGGGGCTCTACCCCCGAGGACAAGGAGGGGCTCCCTGGAGGGGGCTCCACATGGAAGGACTGGGACTCCCAAAAGGGGAGCATCCCATGGGACCTACCCGGGCCACCCCGGCCACGCAGAGCGCCGGCCAGGATGTAGTCTTGGGAGAGACGGCCGGGTGGGGATAATAGGATGCTGCCCTTTGCCTACGCCTACCCCTCCTCCGCCCTTGGGTGGTTGGGTTGGCCCGTTCTCACCCCGATGGTGTGCCGTTGGCGGGGGTATGGTCAGGGCTAGGTACGGTGACAGTTGACGGCCACTAGAGGCTGCCCTTTTTCTATAAGTTTATGTTGGGGCTTTTAGTATGAAGAGTGATGGGTTTTTGTTATTATCAGGTACAGCTGTGTTGAGTTTGTGTTAAGTGCTTGTGTTTGGTTATTGGTGGTTGGGTTTGTGAATGTGTGTATTTAAGGGGGTTGGTGTTCTGTGCTCAGGTTTGGGTCAACCATTATGTTTGGTTTGTTTCTCTCTTGTCTCTTTTTGGTTCTTAGCGTTAAGCTGAAGTTCTGTATCTGGTCCTCACGCCAGCTTTTGTTTGGAGTTATCAAGCATGAATGTCTGCCTACGTGCCTGCCCTCATTGGGGAGAAGAAGGGGAATGTGACATATACATATACAGCGGGAATAACAGGTCAGTGAATCCCAATGTTGCCTGCTTTATCAGATATTTTAGCCAGTATCACTAACAGACATTAAATATAACACTATTGTTCCTCCCAACACCAAAAACGCATGCGTGGGGGATAGGTCAATTGAGCACACTAAATAACCCCTAGGTATGACTGTAAGTGTGAATGGTTATCTGTCTCTGCATGTGGCCCTGCGACGTGCTGGTGACTGTCCAGAGTGTACCCTGCCTTCGCCCATTTCAGCTGGGATAGGCTCCTGCCCCCTGACCCCGAGTGCGGGACAAAGGGGTAGAAGATGGATGGATGGATGGATAATACTATTGAGCAGTTATAAATACATAATGAACTTTCTGGCAATTAACTAGGCCAAGTTTACGTTTACGGCATTTAGCAGAGGCTCTTATCCAGAGCAATGTACATCAGCGCTTAAGTAGTCCACATCTGTTCTTCATACCTGTAAAGCTAAACTTAAATCAACATCTGCTTTTAACTAGTTACTGCTAGCCAAGTTACACACCTTAACAAACCCTGTCAAAAAGAAAGAAGTCAGAGGTTAATACACAAGTAAGAAAAAAGAGTCAAGAGGGTAAGTGCCCGAGAGTATTTTTAATATGTAGGAAAAGATGTATGGAGATAAACAAGAGGACTGGTTAGTCACCAAGGTGCTCCTTGAAGAGGTGGGTTTTCAGACAACGTTTGAAGACAGCGAGGGACTCCGCGGATATGATTGCAAGAGGGAGTTCGTTCTAGCACTGGGGGGCCAAGACTTGAGAGTCTTCATGCATTTCTTTCTGTTCTTTTGAGCAACGGAGATTCATGATGAGCAGTGCTACAACACAATGTACTACTATTACTGAGATGACTATCTGATTTTTTATTTATTTTTTGGTTAACATCAGTGCTGTAACTTGTGCAGCCAGCCATGTTCACTACTCAACTTTAGAAATAAGTCTGTGGTACTGTGTGGTACACGATACTATTATTGCAATATGTAGATTCATATTTTGATAATATATTTTACTCTCAATGTTATATCGTTGTAGAACGGAGCATGGTAGAAGGTGTGAAAAAAAGAAAAACTCTAAATCAGGCACAAATACAATAAAAACAGGAGGAATGCTAAAAATGTAAAAGATTAAATATATATAATCAAAAATAAATTGCAAAATTTTCCACAGTTTGGAACAGAGCAACAGCATAAATCTATATACTCAACACTTTGGAATAAATCAACAGTATATTGCAGTGTTTTCTATTTTCTTATGTGAAAACCACACTGTGATTTTGCTTCCAGGCCCAGAAGCCATAAATCAGCCTAACTATAACAGTACACCAGCGTTTTTCTCATGGCTGTTTGTTTTACAGTGCGCCTTTCAGTTTTACATGCTAACAAACCTGAACCACCTGAGACCTGGCAGCCAAACCAGCTTATTTACATTGTCATATTTAAACCAGGAGAATAAAACAAGCACATCCCCACAACGAGAGGCAGGTGACGTCACACTTATTCACCATGATATATCGCCTTAATTAGATCTTTACAGACCACTGCTTCAAACAGGTGCCTCCTGAACACCATAGAGAAACCCATGCCTATGAACTACTGCATACACGTCTATAGGGAAAAAAGAAAAACAGACATATCAAGTCATCCTCTAAACAATTTACTTCCTCTATAAAGTTTTGTTATTGCTTTACTTATTTCAGAGTACTCTGGAGGCTAGATTGTATGAGGTCAAAATGAAATCTGAAGATATTAATGCTAGTTTTAAATAGAAAAGGCTTGAACTTATTTTATATGTGCATATGCTCCAGCATTCCTCAAAACTGGACCACTGATTTTCCTGCACTGAATGTCAATATACTGTGCCAAAGGGACATTTGCCACCCAAGCAGAAATGGAAAAAAATGTCTCATGCCTTTTTCATATTTCCTCTCAATTATAAACCCCAAATGTGAAGTAACGTTGCTCTTTTGGACAATGTCATTTCATATTTCATACTCATTCTTCACATTCAAAGGATTCCAGGAGAAAATTGCATTTTAGCTGTGATATTCAATAGGTAATGACATTTCTAAACATTCAGACACCTCGCCTAACCACGTCAAAAGGATGTAACGAGGGAAACAAAGTGACTAGTTGATGTTCACGGTTGGGGAAATGGCTGCTGAACTACAGAGCGGTTGAACTACAAGCTGAAGAAGAGATTATCCAACAGGAATGTTTTTTTTTTTTTTTTTTGACAGACCAATTCACCGCTGTCAGAACCATGGCTAGCCTAAGGCACAGAAGGATGTATGGATGATGTTCTCTACTGTATGCACATTGCCCTCTATTACACCCCGTCTGTAATTCTTGCATTATTTTTTTTCAGAATTACCAACACTCTAGCCTGAGAGGGATCAGGAGAAGTGAAGATGTTCTCAGTGTCGAGAACATTAGCCATCGCAAATATAAACTACTGTGCAAACGCAATAGACAGTTATCCTTGAAAATAGAAGTGTTTTGTCAAAAAATACTGTAAAAAAAAATTTCAAATGAACATGAATACAGTCAAACCTTACAGGAGTCTTAATATATTTGTTAGAAGAACAGATTTGGTTCCTCTGCTCTAGCTCTTGCAGGGATTTGTCATTCAGTTTCACCAGCAGTACACCTAATTCAGCTAAAGTGATTTAATCAATGAATGGAAGCTGGTACTGGTTATTAACTCTAAATACTGAACTTCCTTCAATACAAGTTTGCAAATGATTAACATACTGATTGTTTTTTTTAATTTATAATATATATAATAATTTAATTTTCTCACACAGCTGTTTAAGTAGTAAGATACTAAAGCAGTTTTTATCAGATGTACTTTTATTAATAATGAATGAATGGCATGTTGCTTTTACTACTACTACTACTACTACTACTACTATTATTATTATTATTATTATTATTATTATTATTATTATTATTATTGTTGTTGTTGTTGTTGTTGTTGTTGTTATCATTATTGATAATAATACTTCCTGATAGTATTACTTTAGTTGAATTATTAATGACGTTTGCTCTTTGAATTGAACTGAGAGAACCACAGAGAGATTCTGCTGCTGTATTTTATTTCAATATTATTAATACTATTAGTAGCAGTAGTATTGATGTTATTACTGCTTTGTCAGTACTGTCGTTGCTCGCAGTAATGAACCTCTTTGAACTGAAACTGAAGCTCAGTTCGTGCTTACAGTACGCATGCGCGAATCCTGCATATGACCAACCTGACTTTGCAGAGAAAAACGTTTATTATTGTCTTCTAAAGCGTGTTTATTTTCTCTGAAGACGAAAATGAACACCAAACTACACTGGTGATGCATCAATAACGGTTAAATACAGAGAAACGCCAGTGTGGAGAAATGAGCAGGATAATCGTGCTGTGGTGTCTGAGTTAATGTTTATCAGGCTGGGCTGGGAGACGGAGGGTCACTTCAGCTCGACAGAAGTGGAAGAAGAGAAACATGACAGGACTCAAATTCTGTGCCAACATCTCCTGGCTGTTCACAGAGCTGCCCGAGTTGAGCCAGCGGGCGCAGGCGGCTGCCCGTGCCGGGTTCGGGGCGGTTGAGGCGGCCTGGCTGTCCGATTCGGACCCGGAGGACCTGCGGAGGGTGGCGGAGCAGACCGGGCTAGAAGTGGCGCTCATAAACACCCCGCCAGGTGAGAGCACAGAAGGAAAAACCTTTTTAGAAAATGTGTGAGGATCCCGAGACACCATTCCAGGTCAATTAATTACACACTTCTTCCTCTCCAGTTTAGTTTAATCTTTTTTTTCATTCGTAGTTTATAACCTGAGACATTTCCCCCAAACCTGTTTAGGAGGCAACACATAAAACTACATCTCCCAGGGTGCTTTGAGCTGAACTTTGAGCAACTTATGTTTGGGTTATGGGTAGTTGCATCTTACTCAAATAATAACAAAGTTAACAAAGCCTAGAAATCATTTGGTTAATTTATGCAGGAGTGCCCAGATCAAGCACTGATGCTCATGATCATCTGCCTAGAATGGCCTTTGAGTAAAGTGCACAAACACTATTTGGACAAAAGTGTTTGTACACACCTTTTTTCAGGGTTTGGACTAGGCCCGTTACTTTCCATGAAGGGCGATCTTAATGCTTCAGCATACCAAAACATTTTGGACAACACCATGCGTCCAGCTTTGTGGACCCTTTTCTATTCCAGCATGACTGTGCCCCAGTGCACAAAGCAAGCTCCATAAAGACATGGTTGGATGAGTTCGGTGTGGAAGAATGGACTGGAACAGAGATTGCGAGCCAGACATCAGTAACTGACCTTATAAATGTTCTATAGAATGAATGGGCTCGAAATCCCAAAGAAACTCCAAAATCTTTTGGAAAGCCTTCCAAGAAGGGTGGAAGTGGTTATAGCTGCAAAGGGGGGATCTCTTGTGGCTGTATTCAGTCAGCTTCACACAGCAATGTTCCAACATCTAGTGTAAAGCCTTCCCAGCAAAGTAGAGATTGTTAGCGTAGAAAAAGGAGAACATACAAGATATGTTTATGCAGCCAGTTTAATTATCCAATTCATGGATACTTTATCAAAGAATCTGACTGGTTATAAAAGTAGTAAATGCGTGATATTTTTCAGGTGATTTGAAGAATGGTGACTTGGGGCTGGGTGCCGTCCCTGGGAGGGAGGAAGACTTCAGGCAGAGTTTGGCTCAGGCCATTAAATACGCCAAAGCACTGGACTGCAAGAGGTACTGTGAGCTTGCGCCATGTATGCATCTAATGCATTTTTTATAAAATGAGTAGGTTAAGAAAAGGAGAGATAGGAAAACAGTAAAATGTGCAATGTAGGAGTCGTGGGTTCCATGTTGGCATAATGTTAAAATGATGCAAAGAATGAAACAACAAAAAAGTTATCCCCATTTTAACACACTACGACCTACAGAAATACTATATAAACAAAAGTATTGGGACACACCTGTTTTTCGTGGTTTGTTCTAGCCCCCTTATTTCTAGTGAAGGGCGATCTTAATGCTTCAGCAGACCAAGACATTTTGGACAACTTCATGCTTCTAACTTTGTGGACAGTTTGGGGAAGAACCTTTTCTATTCCAGATTGACTGTGCCCCAGTGCACAAAGAGAGCTCCATAAAGACATGGTTGGATGAGTTCAGTGTAGAAGAACTTGACTGGCCCAAACAGAGCCCTGACCTCAACCGCATCCAACACCTATGGGATGAACTGGAATGGAGATTGTGAGCCAGACCTTCTCGTCCAACATCAGTGCCTGACCTCATAAATGCTCTACATAATGAATGTGCATTTGAATTGGAATGCAATGTCATTAAAGCTGTACAAATATCAAGTCCTACATAGTAATATCAATAAACAGGAGTGGACTGAGCTCATTACCAGGTGGGGTTGAATCATGTTGTTGTGGTCAGATGACGATAGCGTCACATTACATTCTGCAAGTGACAGTTGCAGCCATGAGCACAATTTACTTTAAAATTCTTCCAAAAGTTCATTAGTGGTTGTCATAAGGCATTTGTTGAAGTTTTTTTCTTCTGTATTGTTTTCTACCAATTTTCTACCTAGTAAAGACCAATGCAAAAATGTAGTTCTTCACTACATTCTTCAAACTTCATGAAATTTGATACTTTGCATCATTATCGCATGTGCAAAAAATTGTGAACTTTTATCAATCCTAATGAATTTTTGTAGGCTCATTCTTCCCAGTTACAAACAAATCAGATTAAGATGATGCTATACTAACATGTTTTCCTCTGTCCCTCTGGTATGGTTTGGTACTTCTTTAAAAGCATTTCCTAATGCAATATTTACAAAATTAAAATGGTCCTCTTTCACGGGCTGAAGCTGTCAAATCATTTAGTCTGTCTCTCTTTGAGCTAGCACGCACACACAGTTTGGACCCCGGAGTTTGGCACTTCTAGTTTTCAGTAGGTTTGGTGACCCAAAATAGGAACCAACAGTAACTTATAGTTCTAATTCTAGTTTATTTTCCCCTTGATTAGACAGCCATCATGACAACCACACTAAAGCGTCTGATTCAAGCATGGGTGCCGGAATCACTTTTCAAAATCATTCGTTTCGTCCCCCCAACTTTTTCTCTCCCTGAGATTAAAAATGCTTGTCCATGGATTCAAGAAAATAGCTGTCTTACTTAACACTTGTTGTTCTGACAGAAATAATATAAATGTACTTACACATTCACATTCATATTTGTTTGAATGTGTTCAAACTGTGGCTTTTACTGGTCCTATAAAAGTTCTTGATTTTACCTTCACTTGGGTAAATTCACTAAATAATAGTTAGTTTGAGCTTCAAACTTTATGAGACACTCATTTTTTAGTTGTACATACATCTTCAGTGGAGAAAAATAAAAACAAAACACCGGTAAAATGTAGGGTATAGGTCCTATATTTAAAACTGTACGCATGCAGTTATTATAACTTATGGCCAGGGAGCTATTGACTTTCCTTAAAAATGAATGCTTCAAAACAAATATGTCACAATATCCACTTGCACTTAAAACTAAAAAATTACTTCAATTTATATTGTATTTAACTGACCAGTTAACGCACTGTAGACTATTGTTTAAATTTCCTGTAAATTTCTTGTAAATCCTGACTTTTTTACAGCTCCAAGTATATGTGTGCAGTTTGCATAACCACTGTAATTCTAGAATTTCCATTGAGTTTCTAAACTGTTGGCTTATTTTGTAGTTTCCCGCCTTGTCAGTCAGTACTATGAATTATACAGTAACTGTGATCAATAATTATTAATCTGAATATTAAACATTCAAAATTGATTCTTAATGAAAACTGAATCGTTACATGTGCAAATTTGATTCTTACATCTTACAAAAAAGGTTTTAGCTTTACATATAATACCTAATAGTTAATAATTCATATAATAGAAAATCTATTCAAGCATGTATTCATTAGAATTCCAACATTTCACAAAATGTTTTCACATGTAAAGCACTTCATGGGAAATGTCATGAATTCTTGATAAGAACTGAAAAAATTTACATGATGACATCCTGTTAGAAAAATCCTATTACACAAAGAAATTCTGTTAAATTCAGATTAGAATATTACTTAATTTTGTCAATTTGATTTGTACTCTTTCAAGATGTAGTTTACTTGTTTTTGTTAACAAGAAAGGCTTGAAATCTAAAATGGTTAACCGTCACTGTGGGTACATTACTGCATGAAGTAACAGCACATCAGTTCAGCTGTGGATCTGAGCATCTCAGAGCGCTCTCCGGTATTTCAGTGTTTTGTTCGGAGTGCTGAACTGCTCCGCTGTCCCAGCAGGGCCGAAGGAGTCCACTCAGCTCCACAACACACATCTGCTCCAACCCAAACTATTACAGTCTTCTTACCTTCTCCTGATTCAATCCATCTATACGATCGCACCAACCGTACATATGACCTGCTTAAAGCGCCTTCTTTCTTTCTTTCTTTCCTTCTTTCCTTCTTTCTTTCCTTCTTTTCCTCCCATTGTGGGTGTAATCAGAGTGAAGTGAAGCATGACAGAAAAACATTTAAGTGCAGTAATGAAAGGAGATTGCCGAGGCGCTGGAGAATAACAGCAGGGCTGCTTTAGTGCTGTCAAATGGCATCAGACTGGCGCTAATAGATTCTCCTCCAGACACTCCATTCCATTCAAAAGGGATTCCTCCTTATCCTGCTGCATCAAATATTTAAACACTCGTATTAGAGGTAGTGTCAGGTTTTCAGCCGCCAGCTTAGTGCTGCCGATCCCACATCACACACACGTAGCCTCTTTTTCTCAGACAGTGTCACCCATTTGCAAGATGCTATCGCTTTCTATAAGCTGCATATACTGTCATTTCAAAACCGTATTAGCTCTTTCTCAATATTGGTGTCTTTGTTGTTGGCTTTGTTGTTGGAACAGCTTAAAGATCTCTGGCTGGAGCAGACAGAAGTGTCAAGCTGTTTGGTCGGGGGTGGGGTGGAGAGAGAGATAGAGATTGGTAGCAGCGGAGCGTTTGACCGATACTGTTTGGACGCAGCCTAGCTTGTCAAATCTTTGGACACAAAATGAATTGGCATATCTGTTCGGCAGCATAGAGATATCTCAAGCCGTGCTTGACTGACGCCATTGCTGTTTCGGAGTATAAGCTGTTATTATAAGTGCTGGTGCCTGGGTGCAATGTTGGTAGAGGCCTATATATAAGCTCCAGTGTGAAGGAAACGGCACTTGGCTCAGTGGTTTCCTCATTCAGCCTGTTAAATTACATCAAATTGAATCTCCTCCGTATTGGAAGGCAGCCTTCAGCCCCTGAGCTTTAGAGTCTGCAAATTAGGGAAAGGTGCTAGACGATACTTCCCTCCCTCCATCCCTCTATCCCTCCCTCTTTCCCTTTCTCTTCTCTCCATCTCCCTCGCTGTCACATCTCCCCCCGCTTCTTCTCATTTCCACTCCGCCTCCTATGCTCCCCCTCTCCATCTCATCTCCATCACGCCACTGCGCTGCCCCTTGCCGCTGGAGCTCCCATTAGTTTAGTGACCAGCGGTGTATGAAAGCCGGCGGTAATACTGTCCCAATCCCCCAGCCGTGTGTGACAGCAGGCCGAGGCGGATGGAGCGCTTCCATTAGCGCCTCTAACATGGTGACACCTAACCCGGCCTGCTATTACACCGCCCTGCTGATTAGGAGCCAGGAATAGAGCCTGGGACAGGCAGAGAGGAGCTTTAACCCAGCCGGGCCTACAGCTGACAGGGAACGGACACAGTAACAGACAAATTAGCCACTGCCACTTTAAGGCATGAGGCCGCCACTTTAAGACATATTGTGACATCCTCAACATGTACATGACTGTCTGTCTTAACTTTACAATAATGCCACTTTAAAACATCTGCCAACTACTTTAAGACTTTGTGTACTGCATGACATTCATAATATGTGCACTTCTGTGTACACTACTCTCTATCTAATTATGTACACTCTATTTAAGGCCTTACCACACTAAGACATAAGGCGTTAAGAAGACGGCCCCTCTAAGACCTAAGGCTGCCACTGAGACACACAGAGTAGTGCAGAACATGTACACTACTGTCTGTCTTGTGCACATGTACCCTAATTTAGACATAAGACCTAAGGCTGCCACTCATAAAGATTCTACTCTGTGTACCATATGATATTCTTAACATACACCGATTTGTCACAGTGCTAAAACCACTGACATGTGAAGTGAGTAACATCGATTATTTTGTTACAGTGGCACCTGTCAAGGGGTGGGATATACTAGGCAGCAAAGGAACAGTCCGTTCTTGTAGTTGATGTGCCTGATACAGGAAAAATAGACAAGCATAAGGATCTGAAAAGCAATGACAAGGGCCAGATTGTGTTGGCTGCATGGCTCAAAGCTTCTCCAAAATGGCAGATCTTGTGTGGTGTTCCCAGTTTGAAGGGTTACCAAAAGTTGTCCAAGAAAGGACAACTGGTGAATCAGTGACAGGGTCATGGGCACTCAATGCTTACTGATGTACAAGGAAGGATTGTTCAAGAGTATGTCAGATCACACAGTCAAGCTACCATTGCACAAAAAAAAAGTTAATGCTGGCTATGACAGAAAGGTGTCAGAACGCACAATGCATCATAGCTCGCTGGGTATAGGAATACACAGCAGCTAAATATGCTGAGTGCCCACGTTGACCCCTGTTCACTGCTAAAAGTGCCTACAGTGGGTATATGAACTGGACCATATTGTAAAAGTGCAAAAGGTGGCCTGGTCAAATGAATCATGTTTTCTTTTACATCTTTTAGAAGGACGTGTGTGTGTGCATCACTTATCTGGTGAAGAGGCCAGGATTCACTTTGAGAAGAAGGCAAGCTGGTGGAGTTGTCGTGATCGAAAGGAAATGGATGCCACACTGCAAAAATGACAGAGTATTGGCTTGGCCTCCAAAGTCTCCAGATGAGATGTGCTGGACATAGTCCCCAGATGGGATGTGCTGGACAAAGTCCCCAGATGGGATGTGCTGGACAAAGTCCCCAGATGGGATGTGTCACCATTGTTAGAAGTACTTGAAGAAACTCGACACAGTGGCACAGACTTCAAATAATGCAGACTGCAACTAAGCAGATAATGTTGGTGTTGCAGATAATAAATGTTAAACTACATTTACTTATACTGAAATTAATGCGAAAGAGAAAAAGGAGAAGATTCTGGAGGAAATGGTCTGTACGATCAACCAGAAACATGTGGGAGGAAAGGCAGTTCCAAGCAGGAAATGCAATTGAAGAGCAAATTTGCAAAACAGTCCTTTTTTTGTGCTTTTTATGTAACACTACTATTGGCATATTTTTACATTACCTCTTTATGTGCAATCGTATAACCGACCAAAACTCACTCAATCCTTGCATAATACACAGTACAAGATTAGGTGAATTTCCAAAACTCACTCAGTCCACTCACACAGTCGCGAGTTATTGGTAGACAGAAGTATGTTTACAGTTTTTATGCAGTTAGCTGTCATTGACTCTATGCTGTGTCATGTAGTAGAATATTAATATTAAACTTGTACATAATTTTGTGACATTGAATATCGATTTGCTTAAAAATGGTTTTCATTATATTTTCTTATATAGCCTCATGGCAAATTTGCCCATACTAAAATGTGCAGGAGTTGCACTTTAGAAACAGCCATAGAAAAATGACAAGTAACTGTAAAATTTCAACAAAAAATTATTTACTGTAAGAATTGCTTTCCAATAGGTAAAACAAGTAAAACATGGAAAAAAATGCTTTTGCACTGAGCGAGTTTTAGAAATTTGCTCTTCAATTACGAAACAAGAAAAAGAAGCAGTAAAAATATGTTTCGCAAATCAACTCAGTCCAGTTTGTTGTTTCCAGTGCATAAAATAGCCCTCCTGCTGTTGCACCTCTCATTAACAAACATCTGGAACCTTATTCTTGTGACTGCGGCTCACTTTAATTAGATAACCTATTACATTTTAGCTAATCCGCTTAAACTGTTCACTGGTATCTTAGCCACTGTTCTGTCTGAGCCAGGTCTGTGATTCCTTAAGCCAATTTATTTCCTTTTGGATTACTCGATTTAAAAGCAGGTGGGGGGAGGGCTGGTATGCAAATAAGAGCATTACCAAAAGCAATTTTCAGCCACAGCGGAAGGCAGGAAGTCAATATGTGTCAGACGGAATCACACTTCACAGGTTCAACGAGGCGTCTCATGGATATTCACATCAAAAGTTCTGTATGTGAGGGCAATTTCAACCCTGCTAACCAATTTTGTTTGGGGGAGCCAGGGTGTTGGTGAGGGAAAAAGAGAGAGAGAGAGCGAGCATGTGTGATTTCAGAGGAAAATGAATATAGTTATAACTAGCCCACCATTGATTCTGTTTTCAAAAATATGTTTCATCAGAAAAATGTCTATCAGTGTCTAGAAGAGGTAAGCAGAATGCCTTATAGTCTGTAGTTACTGTAAGAAAGAGTTTTTAAGAGACAGCTGTTTCTAGATATTGCACATGACGAGGCCAACTATTCACTTGTCGTAGCACCATAGAAGTCCAGATATTGCCAATGATTTCAACTGCATAAAGTAATTTTATATGAAGCATTTCCCACTTGTACCTCCTTAAAACAGGCAGAGAAATTCTGCTGAAAGTACAGATTCCAAACTCTTAATCAATAGTGCATCTGTGCTTGTAAGTAGAGGGCATGATTTATTGGGACTAAAATGTAATGAAAAGATATGGTGCATATAGTCCTTTTTTAGAAGACATGAAAAGAAGTCAGCAGTACAGACCCAACGTTGATTATAAATTGAAAGTGAATGTAATTAGATTACATTTAATTAGATAGAAAATTGAAAAATAAAGACAAAAAACACTAGTGCAGCACAGTGACAAGAACAGGATTATTAATGTAACAAATAACAGTGTAACACTGACACTGCTGTTTGTAAAGATGACTAGGGCTGTCAAAGTTAACGTGAATAATCCATTAACACGATACACAAACAAGGGCGCTCAGTTTTTGAAGGAACTGACACATTTTCTTAGTTTGACACTTCGAGTTCTCCATAGTAGCGCAGGCTGAAGCTCAGATGCTCACATACACACAAAACTCTGTTTTTTAAATGAAACATTTTTCTTTATGCTCCAATTTGATCAAACAAAACAAATCCAATTAGCACAGTTAATGATTTGCTACAGTTGATTGTCATTAACCTTTTAACAGCGAATCTTTTAACAGAAGTCAAAACTCTTGACTGCAAAAATTTAGAGGCGTTTAGGTCCCATTGTATTCCATTCTGAAAGAACATTAGGCAGCCTGGAGAACAGAGAGGAGTGTGGAAAATTACAGGACAAAACCAACTTTATCATGTTTACAATCTAGCCTGATTATAAGAATCAACATGACCACTGAGCGGATGATCTACTTTTTTCTCCTAAACCCACCGCTCTGGGCCACTTAAGACAAAGAGACATTTGTTACTGGAGTTCAAAACAAGACAAAATTCATCTTTATAGGGAGTCCAAGCTGCGGTTGGCCATCCGTAACGCGTGGCCCATATAAAATAGCTGAATCAGGAGCTCATCAAAGCAGCCTTTCGCTTGGAAGACAAACGTACTTGGAGGAAGGTCAGTCAGGCCCTGTTTATGAGTTCCAACAGCTTGCGTGTGGAAGCTTTTCCCTTGAACAAAGGCAATCCCCGTCGCCAGCCCGGCCCATAATGACAGCACACTGAGAATTTAGAACCCCAACAGCAATCCATTTGGACTTTTCTAACAAAGCACTGGCTCAAGCCCCAGTTCTCGAAATTTCTTTTATTCAGCTTTGCCTAGACATGATTTGGTACGTACTGCTGAGGGTGCCAACAATATAATTAATACAGAGGCACATAAACTGGATTGTCAGAGCCTGTGAGGTAAAGCTTGTTTATGTGAGGACAAAATGATGTTGCTGCCTAATGCCGAATCAAATATTTCAGAAGAAAAGCAAAGAAAAAGACTCCCCATGCATAAAAAATGGAAATGGCAAAGGTGGAAGCAATACAAAGTAAAATGAATGCATGAATAGATCAAGAAAGATGCTTTTGTTCTGGGTGCCTGAGACCAACTTAAAGCTTTAGTGACATCTAGTTTATCTCAAGAGAGTATCTCTTTTAATGTTGTAATCTATGCAGCAGGTTAATTTCATTAAAAACAAATAAGTCCACATCAAGGCCAGCAGGGAAGGCTTATGGGACACTGACAAACCACACAGACTAATTATTGACTATATGTAGTTTAATGCATGTGTGTGACTGTTTGGACATGCAGTATGTTTCATATTGAATTGTATGTACAATGCTAATTGGTGTATGTGTGCTCCTTTTCTTACATTAGCTTCAATGCAAAACTTCATAGACGCTGTGTGAAGAAAGTGAAGCCATTCTGTCCTTTATGAAGACTTTTGCACTGCACTAAACCAAACGAAACACTTCAGTATGTGCTATATTTGCACTTAAATATGCAGCTGGTCACAATAACAGTACAATAGCATCATATTGCCCAGTTCTAAGTTCTGGCTAATTACCAACACCCATTAAAACACTATATGGACAAAAGTATTGGGACACACCTGTTAATCAGGGTTTGTGCTAGGCACCCTTATTTCCAGTGAAGGACAATCTTAATACTTCAGCATGACAAGACTTTTTAGACAACACCATGCTTCCAACTTTGTGGACACAGTTTGGGAAAGAAGCGTTTCTATTCCAGCATGACTGTGCCCCAGTGCACAAAGCAGCTCCATAAAGACGTGGCTGGATGAGTTCGGTGTAGAAGAACTTGACTGGCCCACACAGAGCCCTGACCTCAACCCCATTCAGCACCTTTGGGATGAACTGGAACGGAGATTGTGAGCCAGGTCTTCTGGTCCAACATCAGTGCCGGACCTCATAAATGTTCTACAGAATGAATGGGTACAAATTCCCACAGAAATCAATAAAATGCCAATAAAAAAGTAGGATACGGGCCCTTTTGAACACTTTCGCCTTTGCAGAAGACTCCCTACATGTTCTTATATTCAGCTCTTGTAATTTAAACACAAGGTGTATATTATGGGTAGCCAAAAATAGCATAGCATTAAAGATGCCCTGCAATTTTGAATAAAATATAACTATTTCAGTATCTCTTAAGTATACTCTAAGGCAAGCTTCATTCTTAGAGATACGCGGAATTATTACAATCACCGCGGAATTTGTTATAATTCTCGTAACAGCTATCAAACACCCCACTCCCGAGATTGCTTAAATAGATATCTGCAGATCCATCATGTGTATTGATTCAAATGAATGCTAGTCTTCTACTCTTTATGAGGGCATACCCTCACAGAATGTCATTATAAAAGCATTAAAGGTCATTATCTTTGCTTCCTCTGCATAGTCTGTAATTGTGGTGATAAGGAGGTATGCTCCATGGCATCTAGGTTATATCTGGCAGATTTCTTCCCCCTACTTGTGAACGATACGCTTATTAATGACATATTAGAAGCATAATGACTCAAATTACAGTTATGTCACAGATCCGCTTAAGTGGCACAGTCAAATTGTTAGTTTTCACATTGTCTGTTTTTTTTTTTTTTTAGCATAGTTGCAGTTAGTTTTTTTTTTACTTTCCTTTTCTTTCAAATGAAAAAGTAGAGTCCCTTGTATGTTGAAAATGAATGCAGCGCTGTGGATGATTTTATTTAGGTCAGTAATAGCTGTGAATGGTTCTGCGAGATGTGGTGAATTTCCTGAGCTACTTTTTATGGAATTTGGTTGAGCTGGTGTTGGGAAGGGGGTAGATGGGTTTGTGGGGGGGTAGCTAAATTAGTTGACTTTCCTTATTATATTTTCAAAGCTGTTGTTATTTGGGTAATTGCGCTCAGACAGGTGCAAGCAAACTATGTCAAAGCTAATATCACTCCGAGCCTGCTCTCAGCATGGCTCCATGAAAGGAACCAGGGATGGCAGGCCTTCCTCAGTCTGTGCTCTGTCTTGTTAATTGAACTTTTATTGTTTCCCTGTTTCTCAGGCGCGGAGCTGCAACCGACTTCAGAATGCATGATGACAAAAGCAGCACACTGAGTTCCAGTGATTATATGGCATGCTGGACCTTTATTGTATTCCCAGGCCTTCAGAGAAAATCGAGCCTTATGAAGGCAGACATGTCGCAAATAAATGCTTTTTGCGGTAAAAGCAAACAAAGTAACAAAGAACAGACATTTCTTGATGGAATGAGAGCTCGGGCACTCGTAGAACACGGTTTAATCGTTGTTTATGGATCTCAGGACAAGTGTGACCGACAAACGAATAGGATCTTTGTTGGTAAGTATTTGCTTAGGGATATAAGACTCATCTCTTAGGTTCTGTTAATACAGCTGCAAGTTTATTTATTGTTTCATTGCTTCCAGGTGCGATTTCTTCTCGCTCTGTTCGCATTCATTCAGTCGTTTTTTTTTTGTTCTTTGTTTTTGTTTGTAGCTGGTAAGCTGATACCATGAGAAAACAACATTCCCTTTTAGTGCAGTTATTAGTGTGTTGATTAATGGAAAATGTGGTGCCTCATTTAGAATACATTATGAATTTCAAATTTGAAATTTGTCCTGAAGATTATTTGGATGATAATAATGATTAAGATGATAAAGGTCAAAAAAAATAAAATAAATAAGAAGTGTTCACAAAGCACACACTTGAATGCGTGTTGCACATTACAATTGCCAAAAAACCAAAACAAGCAGACAATGTTTCAACATTGTTAATGTCTAGGCTGATATGAGTTCATCGAATTTCAAATGATAATTCACCAATATGTAAACTTATTGTCAGTAATCTTACTTCTAATTACTATTAGGGTTTCAGTTAACTCAAAATATCCAGCACAGATACTAACTTTAAATTAAAATATCAATTTGTTTTGTACAGTAGACTTTGAAACATTCATCAGTTAGACTGTAAACGTAGATTTTCATGTCATATTCATTCCTTTTATTAACACTGTTGCAAAAAGTCCCACAAAGGGTTCTTCAAGCTATGCCATAGCAGAACAAGTTTTAATTTCATATAGTTCCTTTTTGTAAAGGATTGTGTGAAGAACCTTATGAAAGATATAAAGAATATTCCCAAAATGTAAAGGTTCCGTACCAGTTCTCCAAGAACTTTTACAATAAGTTGAAGCTCTTGAAACTTTGAAAAGGTCCCTCACTCTCACATGTCATATATAAAGAACTGCCATTTTAGAGTGTGTCTTGTAAAAGAATTATGTAAAATACTGTATCTATTCAAGCTAACATTTTAAAGTGAATAAAGTAAAGAGTGGGACTGTCTTTCCAAAGAGGCTACAACAATTATGTTTTGACCTTTATTCCACCGGGGTGGTTTTCGAATTTTTTTAATTTGAGCTACAAACTTTGATTCCTCACTCGCGGTGATATTTGGGAAATTGCAGGCCTTAACCCTCTTTGTGCTCGGTGAATTAAGATGTCACACAGCAATCTTCCAATACTTTCCAGTGAGGAATATTAGCCCTGGCACCACCTTTGGAAGAAAGGCTGGGGTCACCTTTAATGTTGTGTAACAAAAGAGCATTTTTATGTGTCTAGCAGTCTATTGAGGTGGGCTCAAGAGCGTGGACCCTTCGGACCAAGTGAAATTCCTTTCATGTTGGTAAGCTGATTGAATTCCTTTACGTATCAGTGAACGAATCAAGCTAAAGGAGAATGGAGATTTGTCACTGTGATAAATTGTAACCTTGCTTTGATACGCATCCTTATGAAACCCAGATTTATCTGTGGAATAGCTTCATTCAATAGATCAGAATAGTTTCACCTTAGTGTCAGTTTACATTCTTGTGTCACAGCCTGGCAGTGATGGGCTCAGATGTTTGGAGCGGCAGTGGATCTACACCCCCCCAAACTCCCGCCCCCCACTCAAACATAGCAGTGTTACTAAGATACCTGGACACTGGGTGTCCCAGTGGGTAGGATACTTGCCTCTAGTGGGTTACCACCACTGGGTTCCTGAGCAAGACCCTTAACCTCAAGTTGCTCCAGGGAGAATGCAGCCTATAGTTAGGGAATGGAAGTCGCTTGGATAAAAGCGTCTGCTAAATGCTGTAAATTATCATTATCTTACGTAAATGAACTGAGTAGGCTACATCATTTAAATAAACCTTAGAGTCCTTCCCAACCAATCAGGAATTATCTTACCAGTATATCACTATGTATTACAACAACTATCATGACTAGCTATAACTAAAATATAGCAATTTAAATAGGTCTAACTTTTGTGTACTACTAATGGCTAATCCTATCAAAATCCTTCAGAAAGCCAGCTTGGCCAAAAAAGGGCAAATGGACTGTTGCCTGGGCAACAATAGCACAACGGTGTGCCCGTCATTCGTCAGTAGGCTGATTTGAGGAGGATGTGACCAGAGGCTTGGGAGAAAGCTAAACAGGAAAGAACTCTCAAGGTCATATACTTTCTTGAAAACGGTCAGATTAACCTGCCTTGTGCCTACACTCAATGGCATTGGCCATTTTATCAGGTACACCTACACTATCAGTATGTTTTTCATAACCTTAAAAAACATTTGATCTACAGGCTTCCGCTTAAGTGCCTGAAAATTTGTTCCCCTAAACAAATATGCATAGCGCAGGTCATGCATATGAATTCATTTCTAAAATACTTTTTCAATTTAGTGCACAGCAAGGTCTCAGCATATCTGTATCTACTTCAGGCCTATTCTAAACCATTCCAAAGCCATAGTCACATAGAATGTGAAGATTTGTTTGGCGAGAAAATCACTGGCATGCAATGCAAAACAGTGTGTACTTTAACCCCACAAACCTTGGCGGTGTCAAGTCAAGTCAAGTAGATTTTACCATAGTTGAACAACCATCAAGTTTATTGTAATTTCAAACATATACACAGTTCACAGTAAAATTAAACAACAATCCTCTAGGACCATGGAGCAAAACAAAGAACAAAAATAACAAAAACAGGACAAGACTACACACAAGTGTGGGTAAGACAGGACTACAAGAGCAACATTATAATCAACAGGAGCAGTAAAAGTACTAATGTGAGTGAATACAGTTTTATGACATACAGTATCCTGGCAGTTGTTAAGTGTGCAAAAATGCAAAGGAATGCAAAAACTGAGGTAGACAGCAATACATAAGTGTATAAAAACAGGAGGCAGCAGCAATAGCTTTTAAAAAAGTACAGTTTAGAAATATACACAGGACATTTACAGTGGCAGTTGGGGAGCAAGTTTTTTTTTTTTTTTGTGGAGGAACAGTTTTGCATGTGTATGTGGTGTGATTAGAAGAATTTGTTGTTAATTTCAGTGTCTGAGTGTGTGAGATACAGTTTGTTATTCAGTTCTGATTTCTAGTAGAGAAGGCCTGGATGCTCTGAAACCTTCTGCCAGATAGAGGGATTGAAAAGAGGGGTGTGTGGGGTCATGCACAGAGCTGGTGGCTTTGTAAATGTGGTGTGTGGTGTAAATGTCTGCAACAGATGGGAGAGCGACCCCAATGCTCATCTTAGTAGTTCTCACAATCCTCTGTAGGTTCTTGAGATCTGATGTGGCACAGTTTTCATACCATGCCAGGATGCAGCTACAGGTCTCTATAGACCCTCTGTAGAATGCTTCCTCACTCTCTATAGGAAGTAAAGATGCTGCTGTACCTTTTTGGCAATGGTACTGGTGTTGAGGGTCCACGTGAGGTTCTCCATAATGTGAACCCTAAGAAACTTTGGACAGTCTTTGTACAACCTTTGGTCTCCTATCAAGAAGCCACTGAGAAATCAGTCAACAACCATCTCTTTTGTTCTAGTCACATTCAGAGAAAGGATATTGGCTCTGCCCCAGTCAATTAGCCATTGCACTTCCTCGCTGTATGCCACCTCTTCGTTGGAGCACACAGCTCTGTTTTCAATGTGGTTTATGTTTACATTTACGACATTTAGCAGACGCTCTTATCCAGAGTGACGTACATTAGTGCTTAAGTAGTCTACATCTGTTCTTTATACCTGTAAGGCTACACTAAGCTCAACACCTGCTTTTAACTAAGTTACTGCCAGCTAAGTTACACACCTTAACAAACCCTGTCAAAAGAAAAAAGTCAGAGGTTAATACACAAATAAGGAAAAACAGTTAGGAGGGTAAGGGCCCAAGGTTTTTCTTAAATATATAGAAAAAGATATAAAACAAACAAGAGGACTGGTTAGTCACCAAGGTTCTCCTTGAAGAGGTGGGTCTTCAGATGACGCTTGAAGACAGTGAGGGACTCCGCAGATCCGATTGCAAGAGGGAGTTCATTCCACCACTGGGCGGCCAAGACTGAAAAGAGTCTTAATGCATATCTTCCTCTTCTTTTCAACAACAGAGTTTCCAGACAAGTAGTGCTAGAAGCTCTGAGAGGACGAGAAGTGACACCCTAACTACTTGGCCAACAGCTGCCCCTTTGCACAAGACTTGGAATACTGTCTGGCCTTCCATGGGTTGAGTCTCATGGGTTGAGTCCTCCTCACATCAACCATTGTCTGACAGAGCACCTGGTTGTTGGGGGGTCTGCCATGTTGTTCTGGGCATCAAAACATGCATAAAAGTCATTCAGCAGGCCAGGAAGGGAGGCTTCACCAACACAGGCCGGTGGGTCTGTCCTGTAGTTGGTGATGGACTGGATGCTGTGCCACATGTTCCATGTGTTGCCAGTGTTCTACAAGTAGCTATGGATTTTAACAACAACAAAAAAAAAATAAATTGAGGAGCTGGTCCTCAATCTCAACCTCAGATAACCGCCCTGATCAGGACCACAATTAGCAGGACATTTGCTACTTGCTTTCTGCTCTACCTTATATATATGTGGACTTTTTGCATCGGTTTATGTAAAACAAAGTGCAGCTGAATTTGAGTCATCTGTAGCGAACAGTTGCCTGCACTGCACATTATGAGAAAATCAGCCACAACATATTTATTGCATTAAAAAATGTTCATGCTATCCTGTTTTAAAAGTATTTTAAGTGTTTTGTTTAAAGCATTAAGTGAGCAAGAAATCTATTAGTGCTTGCTAACAGACCACTCTGCTTCCCAATTGACTGTTTATGTAGTAGTTTCATTTTCACTATACCGCCCCCTTCTACCTCAAGTCTAAACAGCAGGTTGTTGTTGGCCATTTTCAATCAAATTTCCTCCTCCTGCTATAGTGGCCAGGTTTTGGCCATGTTAAGTGGCAAAACACACCGAACTGAGAGAGTTTGGCATGCAAGACTACCCCTCAGTCAACATAATGCTGCTACAGTCCCAGGGTACTCCCACACTACCTGTCCTCCTACTGTAATCCTTGTCCTTATTAAGCAGCAGCTCTACTGGATTTACATTCCTGATGATGACTTTGTCTGCTGTGGCCACCCGTAATGAATGAGCCTCTTAGTTCTACTCTCTAACCACTGCTGCAAGGCATTTGCAGTCATTATCAAATAGTAAATTCATGCTACGATGTATAAACATCTCTGTGTTGCTGCCACTGATAATATGCACTGTGTTATAATGTGACACAGCTCTCTGCATGAAATTCTGGTTGCCATTTAACAACTTTTTTTTTTTTTTTACTCTATGAAGTTATAGCAACGTAGCCTTCTGTAAATGTTTCGAAAATGAGAGCAAGTCAAGTACTGCAATTACAGTTACAATTTCCAACATATTTAGCTTGTTTGCAAGGATCAGGCTCGACTAGGGCATTGGCGCAGACAGACAAGTGTTCCCGAGCAGATCAGATGATACTGACATACAGTTCCCACTCCCTGGCTGGCCCCGCAGTTCTATAAACCACTTTAGAGGAGTCACCTGACGTTTAAGCGAACGCTCTTTGGCCTTGCCCTGGCACCGAGCTCATGTGAGTTGATGACACACATCAGCATAAGCCACCATGTCTCGTAGCGCTAATTGAAAGACTGGGAACTGAATCCATTAACAGCCCTCCACAACTGAATAGCATTGTCCAGCGTTGATTCCACCAGTGTTTAGCTTAAAAGAGATTCCAGCGCATTGTAATCCTGAGTGGCTCTCCAGGAATTCAATTTCCTTTCAATTTCTGATTTGATAGAACAAACCAATCCATTATTTAATTGCCGTGATTCGTTCTGACAGGGCGGACATGCAGAACTGCCACTTATTGCATTTTCCATTTCACTTACATGATTAAGTTTCATAATGTGCAGCTAACAAGTACAAATGTAGAAACACCCGGTGTGATGTGCATTTTCCCTGTTGTTATTGCCTGCAGTTTTATCTTTCCTTCATAACCAGAGAACACAGACAACCTGAAAGCACATTTTAATTGTCTGGGGAGTTCATTTGCATTTTCATCTTGCAGACGAGAATGCCCATGCCTGTTCCTATGACACAAGGGGGTCTTCTTTCTGACCAGTAATTATGATGATGTGAGTGGGACTATTTTTAAATGCTACTGTACAACAGTGGTTAGTAATGTAATGCAGAAAGCAAGCTTCATTTAAGCTATGTTTTTCTTTCCTAAAAAGGATGATGGTATAGCACCAGACTT
>JBBJLS010000032.1:6226833-6254819 GCA_037577275.1 Bryconaethiops microstoma | reverse complement strand
AGAGACAGAGAGAGAGAGACACAGAGAGAGAGAGAGAGAGAGAGAGAGAGACAGAGAGAGAGACAGAGACAGACAGAGAGAGAGACAGAGAGAGAGAGAGAGACAGAGAGAGAGACAGAGAGAGAGACACACAGAGAGAGAGAGAGAGAGAGAGAGAGAGAGAGAGAGAGAGAGAGAGACTTATCAGCAAGTGCTTGTTTTCATATGAAAATTTTTTGGCTACATCAACTTCAGAGAAGAAGATCAGATCCACAGATTTGTGTGGAGAGAAGAATCCTGAATGTGTTTACGTGCAGCCAGGACGTGTTTCTGCTCTTATCTGCTGCATCAGCTGAAACACAGGAGCTCATTTGTTTGCCGGGTGGCACCGCGGTGAACTCTGGGTGACACAAGTTTTCCAAAAATACAAACCAGGGCGGAGCGGCGCGGGCACATTTCTCCCAGATCACGGTTTGGGAGGAGAAACCGGAGGTGGGCTGAATGGGCCGGTTCTGACAGCAGCAGGGATCTGCTGGCGTTTAAACAGAACTCCAGTTCAGCCGGGAAGCCTCCGGAACAGGCGCCAGGCTCGTTAAAACGCTCAAAAGATCACGAGGAGAGAGCAATTTGGTGAGTGGAAAAACAACAGGCTGAGGCTAAAGGACTGAAAACGGTCAGAAGATGTGGAGAGAGCTCCTCAGGCCGCGGCCCTAAATCTTTATTCTCTCCCAACAACGTCCAGCACCATAAATTTTAGCTGCATTTCACTCCCCACCCCCCTTAAGTTTGATATTTCTGTGGTTTCATGCACCAAAAACAGCTGTAAAACATTTATACACGAGCATTTTCCAACCTCTCTTTATCCCTTAAAATTAAATGCTGTTTTTCTTGCAGTTTCAGACATATGTAAATGAGCTCTGCTCTGATTGGCTGCTCTGTCTTCTACTTCACACAAATTGTGGAGATGTGGAACATACCACAGTCCCCAGAGATTTTGGGGGGGTCGAGGGGGGGAGCGGGGCTTGGCAGGCTTCAGCCGCTCATGTTTTCAGTAGGAATGGGCAGAGCGAGACTGCTGTTGGCTCAACGGACAGTTCATATGCATCATGGTTGTGACATCACAAGCATGACAAATCCAAAACAAGCAGTTTCTGCTGCTCGGTTTCCATATACAGTGTATTCAGAGTTCGCAGCCTCAGTCGTTGGCGAATTTTTTCTTAGAACCAAAACTGATAATTGTTCCGCTAATTCGCGGAAACCACAAACATCCTCCTCATTTCTTTGGCTTTTTTCGTGGCAATATATAATTCTTCATGTATTTTAGTGCTAAATTATTACGAAAAATATAATTTACTAAATTTGCGACATAAATATTAACATAATTCAGCTACATTTCCATATAAAATATAATCGTATAAACATTTTGGTACCGTGGGGAGAAACACAAAGAAAGGCGTCTTGGGATGGAGAAACACCGCTGTACTCAGAGGCGGGAGGTTTGAAAGTAGCCAATCCGAGAGCGTTATTCATTTCTCCTTGCTGCTGATTGGCTGCTGCCGTTTCTCAGTTTTGCCTTTACATTTTCTTTAAGGATAATGTATTAAGCCGAGTTCAAAATGAAGTTGAAGTGTTTTGGGCGCATATTTTTTTGGGCATATTTAGGCTTTAGTCTATAAAAATAGGCATTTTTAGGCATTCAACAAATTCGTGGTATTCCCACGATTCGCGGATGCTCTTGGAACGTAAGCCCAGTGAATTTCAGGGGTTGACCGTAACGACGCTGAAGGTCATAAAATAAATCAAGCTCTCAGATTTCTATGACATGGACCCTTTAACACAAACCAAGAGGACTTTCCTTTCCCGCCCATAAAGCAAAACTAATGACCGGTCCAATATAAAAGAAATGGCTTCCCCAAAGAGAGCCATTCATCAAATGGGTTTTAAAAGCAGAGAGCCAGAAAGACTCCAAAAGGTCCCTAAAAGAATCAATAGACCGACAGAAGAGGAATGGCTGCTGTTACTTATCCCATTCGAGGACAGGCCAGCGTGCATCACAATTAGGTTAAAGGTAATACTAATAACAATCCCTGCGTCCTCTAATAATTCTCTGTCTGCCCTGAGCTTTTAAGGGCTTTGACTGATGGTCCATGAGGGAACCCAAAGCCATGTGTGTGAGAGCAGCAGGCCTGACATGAGTGCTAAATGGGCTGGACGGGTAGGCTGGGAAGGGATTAGGTCTGATTTATCGTAAATAATTAGTCATTCATTGGAGGATACATTGTAATTTGTTTTCGAAAAAATTCTGCACCGGTGCACAAGATATAATCAAACTTCTCCAAAGGCTTATGCATAAACATTTGGATTATAAATGACGATGATGCCAAACAAACATGACAGACATACACCCTTAGCTTTACTGTCTAAAATAAAAAAAAAAACTAAAAAAAACACTAATAACACTAATGTTATTACCAACACTAACAGAAAGATCAAATAAAAAAAAGCTTTATTAAGTGTTGGGTTTCAGTCAAAACCTAGTTATTAGATGACAAAAGTGTGCAGAAGTTTCACGTCTTCGTACTTTGCTTTGAATCACCTTGTTGGTGCAAAAACACTTTTATATCAAACTGTCTTATCTGTCATATTGAGTGGAATAATTTAAAAAAAAAAAAAAAAAAAAAGATCAAAAGTTTTACTGTGACAGGCTGCAAAGTGGCTGAAGATACAAAGTTTTCTTTGAATTATTCTGCATCATTTCTCTTAGTTTGATGTTTTGTTATTTCCTTTAAAATGATGCTTTAAAGAACAATATTTTAATTTGAAAATGAGGAGAAAATATTGTCAGCGGTTCTTAAAAACTAAGGCAAAGCCGTTCAGTTCAATACTTGCAGCTATAAAAGATCAAACCTGAGGAACTGAAGAGTTCTACAGTGTGTCTGATTGTTATTCAGGACCAAAGAAAAAATTCCTGCAGAACTTCACACTAATTCACTGTTTCCTTCTCTCCCTCTCCTCCCTCTCTCTCCTCCCTCTCCTCCCTCTTTCTCTCCCTCTTCTCCCTCTCTCTCCTCCCTCTCCTCCCTCTTTCTCTCTCTCTCCTCCCTCTCCTCCCTCTTTCTCTCTCTCTCCTCCCTCTCCTCCCTCTCTCTCCTCCCTCTCCTCCCTCTCTCTCCTCCCTCTCCTCCCTCTCTCTCCTCCCTCCTTCCCTCCCTCTTTCTCCTTCCCTCCCTCTCCTCCCTCTTTCTCTCCCTCTCCTCCCTCCCTTTCGTCCCTCTTTCTCGTCTCTCTCTCCTTTCTTCTCCTCCCCCCTCTCCCCCACTCAGTGAAGCCCCTCCCTCTGCTTTATTATCTGGACCGTCTCTATAAATGCAGGCCTTTTGGCAGACAGGCTTCAGATACACACACACCACCATCTCACACACACACACACACACACACACACACACACACACTCGTACACACTCACACACACACTCAGACACTCTTACACACACACTCACACACTCTCAGTCAGTCAGGCTGGTTCTCTGGCGAGATGGTGCTGAAGGAGCTGAAGAGTAAGGCGTTCTGGCGGGCCGTCCTGGCCGAGCTGGTGGGGATGACCCTCTTCATCTTCCTCAGCATCAGCGCCGCCATCGGCAACATGAACAACACCAGCCCGGACCAGGAGGTGAAGGTGGCGCTGGCCTTCGGGCTGGCCATCGCCACGCTGGCCCAGAGCCTGGGCCACATCAGCGGCGCCCACCTGAACCCGGCCGTGACCCTGGGCATGCTGGTCAGCTGCCAGATCAGCCTCCTGCGCGCCATCCTCTACATCCTGGCACAGATGCTGGGGTCTGCAGTGGCCAGCGGCATTGTCTACGGAGTCCGGCCAGGAAACAACTCAGCGCTGGGGCTCAACGCGGTGAGTGAATATTTAAAATTACTGAGAAGAACTGACCTGAAACTGACCAAAGTGAAATCAAACTGCCCAGAACTGACCAAAGTGAAATCAAACTGACTAAAACTGAGCAAAAACTGACCAAAACTTTTAAAAACTAACCAGAACTGAACTAAAATGACTCAGTAGAACTTACAAAACTTACTAGAACTTACCCATAACAGACTAGAACTTCTGAAAAAAATGACTAAAACCCGCTGTGGTCTAAAGTGAACGCCCAGTCCCTCACGCCTGTCCTGCCTGAGGTTTATGGTGTTTTTCCTGATTTTTGTGAAGCCTGTCTGATGTGCTGGGGCCGAACAGACAACACTGGAAGGTGATAGTTGTGAAATGGACCCTCAGTCCATTCCAGGATAAAGAGGTTTGGCTGGAGTTCTGAACCTCTAAGCTGTGAATGAGAGCCGACGCCTACAAACAGTGTAAACAGTTTTGGAGCTCCTGAGGTTCTGAAGGCAGGACGGACCCTCTGAGGAACGTCTCTGCGGTTGTTTTCCAGGCCGTCAGTGCAGAGACTGCGCGGGTGTCCCTCCTGACCACGGCGTGATAAAGTTATCACCCCCGTTCAGAAGCCCTGCTCACCTCACTGATTACGCCCTGCCGGCCCCGCCCTGCCCTGACGCTCCTACACAATGACCTTTCAGGCCGTGGAGCGCTTTAGGAGACTTGGAGCTACAGGCTGGACGTGCAGCAGAATCCAGATTTCATGGCTGCTCTTCCCACCTGACGCAAAATTCTAGATTTTTTGCTAAATCTCATTCTATTTTTTCTAAAACCTGCCCTTATTCTCCTTCAGCTTTAACATCAGAACATCTCCACACTCCAAGACCAGTCCAGGGAGGAGGTCCAGACCTCAACTAAACACAATTCTGAACTTCACAGTTCTCCACAGAAGTGAAAATGTGTTCTTGTGGGGATTGTTTTGCCTTAAATCTTCACTTTTTTTATTAAAATGGTTCAGTCAAAAATGGGGGAAAAAAAGAACTTTGTAAACTAAATTTTAGACCTTAAGTTTTTTCTCAAACTTTTCACATTTTTTTAAAGTTTTAAATTGATCACTAAGCTGCTTTAACTCAAATTAAAACAGACCCTTCATGTTTACCATGTTTTGAACTTAAGTGTTTTTCAACGTTTTATGTACATTTTCATTTTTAAGAACTTGCTAAAATTTTCCAATTACTTAAACAGTTTTTACAATGTAGTTCGATTACCAGAACATTTTTATGTATGAATATTCAACTTTGGAAAGCGTTTTTAAATAAATGGAACATTTATTAATAGATTTAGAGGAAAAACAAAGTAAAAAGCTCAGATGAGAAACAAAACAAATTTGATGTTTGACCCTATATTGAACATATTGACAAATAATTTATTGACAAATAATTAAATATACATACATATACAGACACATATATATATACACACACATTATACATAATGTATATATACATTATACATTAAACATTATACATAAAGAGGTACATATGAAAAATATATGCTTCTTTTTTATATGAATATGAAATTTTTAAACTTTTTACAAACGTGATGAAACTGGTTTATTCACTTTTATAATATTTGTTTTCTTTCTTCTTTTCCCAGCTGAACAACATCAGTCCCACTCAGGGCATCGGCGTGGAGCTGCTGGCCACCTTCCAGCTCGTCCTGTGCGTCCTGGCCATCACAGATAAAAGGAGGCGGGACGTGATGGGCTCCGCCCCCCTCGCCATCGGCCTCTCTGTGTGCCTGGGCCATCTGACAGCCGTGAGTGATCTCGCTCCAGCCCCCCGCCCCCAGCCCCCCGCCCAAGTGAAAACCCATGACAGCAGCTCATGAATTTTGAATCACCTTTCCATATCCTGGTGGATTTTCCTGTGATCCATTCCTTTTCACATTACATTTGTCCTCCATAATGGTTTAACTAAGTGATATTATTTATGAAATTCCAGTGCACGCCCGGCCCTGCAGCTGTGCATTCGCAGTCATCAAATTAACACGAGTGAGGCAGAGTGAAGTAAAAAATAAAAAAAATGTTCTCTCTGCCAGTAACGATCAGTCTCAGGCGTTGGAGATGCGTCGGCTGTGTCATGTACGCATCTCGCTCAGTGTGTTAGTGTGGAGGCCGCTGGGGCTGAGTGGAGCACAGTGGCGGCCCTGTCGGTTTTTCCGGCAAGCCCCTTAGCGGCCTAAACCACCGGCAGACCTGTCAGTAGCCCGGCCGTGATCACTGCTGTGCACTGCACTGACAAGGGTGACCCACACTTCTGATCTAGCCCTGCTAGTCTGATGCTGGCGGCCCTAATCTGTGAGCACCATCACGGTGGCACATAGCTGCCTCCAGAGGCCATACAGCGAGGACAGGTCATTACTGCGCGTCCTTCAAAGTGGCCCCCCGTCCTGCTTCTCTGACTACAATTGGAGAGCCCGCTGAGTATTTTTACCAGCACTTTACACACAACGACAGGGTGGAGGCAGGGATCCAGGGTGGGAACTGTTCATTCATTCATATGAGAGACCCAGCACTCTTGCATGTAATGAGTGTGTGAAAGTGTCTTCCCTACCAACTACCCCCCCACCCCCAGCACACAGCACTCAAGGTGTCACACAGTTGTGTTGCTCTCTGCAAAAGATTCGCTATGACATATATAACGGTCTCCAGTTATCACATCTCTTTCTTATTCCTCATTCTTGAGGGAAAAAGGGAAATTTAATGACTGATGGCCAGTCCATCGGCATGCATTTTCCAGAATTCATCTATCACAGTCATTCACTTGTTTGCCTTTAACTGCAGCTCCATTTGTCCATAATGGTACCAGATAAGGTTTTTTGAACCAGTTTGAAATGGTAGAAATGAGGTATGAAGGCAAGTGAAATTATGGCCGCAGGCAAAAGCAGAAGAACCTAGAGAAGAGCCATGGGCCATTGTTTTTCAGACTCCAGGCTACACGCTGAAAATCAAAGCTTTTGTAAGTGTGGATGTGCAAGCTACTATTGAAAGTTCAGTTATGCAGCAGGTTCAACTGGGATGTTGGACCCAGCAATTAATCTTGTTATGCACATACCCTTATGTACTTTGAAATTACGGAATCCTCCGTCGTGTCATACTCGTTAAGCTGTCCTTTCTATCAGATTTGTGAGTAGACACTAGACCTAAATGTGCTGTGGAATTTAGAATTCATTAAGGGTTGTGCGCAGCAGAGGGAGACGGGTTGAAGCAGGGTCTTATTATCAGGATAATCTTGATGGTGTTGATAAAATACAGATAATCTAGGACAAACTGACTGCCTTTGCACTCACTTTGAATAAATATGAGGCAGTTTTCCCTGCAGAAAGCTGATTTGCAATCAGTAAACCTAATGGCACTTGACCTTCAATTCATGACAATCAGTACAGGCAGCATGGTATGTTTGAGACGAATTGTTGGGAGTTCATAATAGATTTATTGTAAGTAACCGAGAAAGGCTCAGATGGGGACTTTGCAAAAGTTTAAACCTACGAGCTGATGACTAGTCAAGGGCTCATTTCAAAACAATGGTTCATTAGGAAATAGAAGGTGTATGTAAACTGCATAAAGTAATGGACTATTGCCCTCTATTGGTTGGAATTTCAGTGTGCAGTCAGTATTCATTTCTTGAACAAGACACTGATAAGACACTTTGGAGATCATTGTAAAGCAACAACTGTTACATCTGTACATATGGTATATGGTATATTGCTAATAGTTTTCAAACAGCTTATTTAGTCTGTTTCACAGAGCCATAATTCTATTGCACTTCATAATTACTTGGGAATCTGAGAAGACCCACCTGGGGCATATAATAATCACTGTAAATGACAACTATGGGGGTTTCCTCTAAATAATTGTACTCTGTCTTATAAAAGATTGACCCCAATATGCCATTCTATTGCACAAAACATTTATCAAACGGCGAGCATCTGACCTTCCCCATAATAACTAGGAGAGGTACTTTTTGTATTACAGCCCCTTTGAGAAATTCTACACTTACCACAGTATTACATTTCATTTTTACAATTCACATTAGTTGCATAGCATTCCTGGGATTTCATCCAAGCTAACTTTCTACTCATTTTGTTCGTACCTTGATTAGCACCATTCATCAGTGTAAAGGCAAATATCCAAAGGTCAAAAAAGACACCATTATAAAAGCTATGCTGCAAAAAAAAACCCAAAAAACTACACTAACAGCATTGTTCCAGCTCCAGATGATTGCATACTGCAGCTTTTTCACAAGCTTATCCTACTTGTTTGTGTAAAAGGTTTTTAACTGATGTAATGGCTGGGTGCTCTAAGGGGCTGTGAGAGTGAGGATCACCTATCAAAATACCTAAGAACGCTTCCCTCCGGTTGGTCAGGTTCTGTGTGCCGCCAAGGTTTTAGGGGGAACAAGGTTGCCTGGACTCTCCATCTAAAGCTTTTCTTAATGTAGTTTGGTGGGGTAATTGGATAACACAGGTTTATCCTCTGCAAGCACTTTGTATGAGCAATCCAATTTCACATCCTCCTGAAAGGAAAGCCATTATTCCTCACCAAAGGGTGATGCTGTAGTCACCCTTGAACAAAAAGCAGCGTGAGATTTTCCGTAAATCCTATCAACACTTAACCTTGTTACCAGCCAATCTGTATTATTGTTGTATAATTTTAGATTTGGTCCCATCTCCGTTGTGCTATTCATCCAGAAAGAGATGCAGGTCCCCCCCCCCCCCCAATCCATATTTACAGTAGCCAGGGACAAATGGTTATTTGTGTTAAAACCCTGTGGTAAGATTTATCATCACAGGAGTACATTTTAATAACACGATTAGGATTATTTGTTTATGAAATAAAAGACATGATAGGCAATAAAGCTTCTTAGGAAAAAATCTGAGCCTGCGCAATGCAAAGGCCCATTTTATACATTTAAATAAAAGAGGTTTTAGAGATGTGAGCAGTAAGTACCTAGGCCTCATAATGATGCCATTTTAGAGGGGTGCAGGGGAGTAGAGGAGTAACCAACCCATTGGTTATTTCCAGCCAATTCACCACTGATGCAGTTCAAGGACACATTTTTGTTTTACTGGCTGCTCATGGTTTTGGTTGAAAATGTGAATGATGTTCAATGGTGTGGTATTACGAGTTTTTTTATCATTTCCAGGTAGCCTGCAGTAGAAACATATACAATTTTTAACGTTTCATGTAACTTTTTTGGAGCAAAAAGCAATGCAGATCGCTGAATTTCACTGGTAACCCTCAAATTAGTTTAATGTGAATTGAAGTAAATCACTTTAGTGGATATTTTGCGATTCTCGGATTAGGTTAGCCACATTTTCCAAGAAGAATGTAGATTCCTGGGTTATGCCTTATTTATTTATTTATTTAGGACCAATTAACTACAAAACGTAATCCAAATAAGATCTTTCTTTGAGGCTTTTGTAAACTAAAGGCACTTTGATATGGCACACAAGGAGCATTAGCACAAAGCTGCACTGACATTCTTTGAAAAATCATTTTTCATGCTAGTGCGGTGGCTTTGACTGCACGCAGCCATCCAAAGTGATTAGAGTATGTAGGTGTTTGATTGAATTGAATTGTGCCTAAATTGACATCAGAACCTTGGGTATTTATGTTTTGTTTTAAAAACTCTATAGCACGGCACAGGCTTCAAACCAGACGTCTGATATTCACCTTGTAGGTGCTTAGCAAGTTGAGCATTTTCTAATTAGGGAAATGAGCGCGCCCTTCGCCAGTTCACAATCATTTCCTCATGCACAACCACAGGTGTTGCACTGCCTATTTGTTTGATCTTTACCAAGCAAACAATGTCGGCTTCTCTGTTTATCTTTTGATTCTCCTGATGGAATGATTGTTGAAATTGGCCCTGTATTTCCCATGTGAGCGTAAAGCCTCCGACGAGTAGACTCCATTAGATTAGCAAGAGACTAGCAAGAACTTCGATGGCAGACACATTGAGCAGTGCGTCTCAGTTGCAATGTAATCTGTAAGTAGCAACATAATCTCAGATATTTAGGAAAATATGCTGCTGCACTAAAAAAATGACAGCTTTCATCTTTATAAAAGTTAGTTAACTCGGCTGCTAACGTTTATTTTCTTCCTTTTCAATTTCTGAACCAGATTTACCATTGCCAGTCAAGTGTTGCCCATTTCATGAGACGTTTTTTTTTCCATTCTACCCTGTAGAATGTTCAGTTTGGTGATAAGAATTTGACTGAGGAAGCAAAAGTAACTTAAACCGGCTGCAGCATTTCTATTTAATGGTCCATCAGATATCAGAAGCTAGGATACACCATCTCCAGGGTCGCTATTATTGCAGCGAAGGCTTTAAGCGCTTCTCTTGAAGTGATTTGTTTAAGCAGAATGGTGGATAAATAAATCAAGCCGTGCTTAAAGAGTACAACTGCTAAATAAGATGTAACAAGACTGGATTGGTTCAAGGTAAGCTCAAGACATCTGCAATCCCCCCGGGATACGAACGCATGCTGTTAGGCCTTTTATTTATAGGATCTGGGATTCTTGTGGCAGATATAAGCATGTAATGCTGTGTTTGTGTGCGCTTGCAGTTAATTAACTGACTGTCAAGAGGTGCTGATCTGTTTCCGCCTCTGCCTGACTAAACTAGGCTCTACTTTCTACATGTTATCTTTCTATTGCCGACTACTGCATGGTAGAGGAAAGAAATTTTTTTAAAAATTGACGAAGACAGGTGGTGGACAAAAAAAAAAGAAAGCCCATCGTACATGGAGATGCTATTTGTAAACAAGTGGCCAATTAGGTATATGTAAATGATTGTCCAAAATATCTCTACTCAAACTCACTTGAATGATTGTCCTTCATCTGAAACTGGCCAGATGTTGGATTCTTTAACTGAGCGCAGAAGTATAACCTACTTTCAGAAAAAAATTTTGTTAAAAAAAAAAAAAAAAAAGTTTACAAACTCATGTTTTTGGTGTTGGAATGTAATTTGGGCACCATTTCCAGGTATTGCGGAGAAATGTTAAAGCTGAGAAGCTGAGAATCCAACATCAGAACATATTTCATGCATATTCTCGCCTAATTAATGGCAAGTAAAGCTGTGCTCTTTTTCATATCTGGTGAAAACTCAGGGTGGGTACCAATTAGTCTGCTGTTAATTATCTCCTTCGCTTTTGATCTTTATTACGGCTGCTCAGTCAGACTCTCATTTATTCCTCACGTCTGCTCGAGAGTTGGACCCTTTGGAGATTGCGCAGATTGAAGCATATTAAAAATGGCTTCAGAAGCTGCCAGTTCCTGGAGAGAGAAACGCACGCCGGAGCGTTCACAGTCATCAGGTCTGATGGGGATGGGGATGAATTCAAGCTTCTGAAGTTGCACGGTACGTGGAATTTCACACAATGTAAGGAATAGCTATGCCAGTTCCTCTTGTCTGTTGAGGAGTCTTGTGACTAAACTGGTCTTCTCTGAGCACTGAACACGTGATTCCAAACAGCAAATCATCACATTCTGCATAAATTTAGTTGTCAAGGTTTTAAAAAAGTTCCTCATTTTGAAACTGTCAACCCTGTTGGCAAAAATCATTAATTGGTTTGGGTGAAACAACTTCAAATATTAAACATTAAATGTGTTCATCAAGTTCTTCTTTTGAGTTTATGAAATGGGTGACTTTTGATTTAATAAGGTTTTCAGTTTTAAGCAAAAGGAACGGTCTATAATAGACGTACGGACACTTGAATAATGTGTTTTATGACTGATGTCATACTAGAAGGCAGACAGGCAGCCAGCATTTTTAACAGTTTCCCAGTTCCTTTTTTTTAACTTATTTTTTTTATTTTAATCTTCAAATAAAGTAAATTTGATATGTAGGCTTTATGCTTAAGATTAGGTGTAGATGCATTTTACTGGTGTTTATGATTACAAACATTATAAAATTGAGTCATCGAGGTAAATGATTGGTTGTGGCTTGTGTTTAGACTGGCCCGAGTTTGTGAAACCTGCAGATATACTGAAATGGGTGAGTTTGGTAAGTTTGTAGCCAATTGTTTGTTACTTATTGCGTAATCCACTAATTCTTCCTTCATACCAGTTTTAGCAGTGTGCAAAAGTTAATGTAGCTTAAAAAGAAAAATTACTGAAGCAGTCACTCACATACGTTACATTATCTTGAGTGAAGGGAATACATATTCGAACGACTTATATGTATCATCTTTCTCAACAATTTAAGGATTATGAAATGAAACAAATAATTGCCTTAATCATTTTTGAATTGTACTGACTTATGTGGGTTTATAGTGGTTAGAAATGTATGTGTTTTCTTGGTGATGAAGCAAGTTAACATGCTGAAATGCAAAAGGAACTGGCTAAAACTAACACGGGAGGAGGGGTGGGTGCTCTGGCAAAACATAAAATTGTGATACTGCAAGACATTTTCAGGATGTACAGTTTAGAGCATCATGTTTAGTTTAGTTTCCTTTTAATGCCACTTTGAAAAATACTATCAAAACCTCTGAGAACAATTATTTTTATTCAGTGCTTCACACACTGAGCTGCACTTAATCCAGTCAAACAGGACTAATTTCGCTCTTTTTATAATTGAACCTGCAAATGTTCAGTGGTCTTTAAACCCTAGCGATATCCAGAACAAGCTCACAAAAGCACATTGTGATATTATCATCATCATCACATAGCCCAGACCTGTGTGAGAGAAAAAAAAAAAAGAACAACCCAGGAACACCGAGTGATGGCGATCCATCATTCTAACCACTGTATATCTGCATAAATCAGTAGAATTCAAAAAGATTAAGGCAATCAAGTTCTAAATCCTTAAATTGGGAAAGATGATACAAATAAGTTCAGTTGTTGCATGTCAAATATGTATTCCCATCAGTCAAGGTAATGTAACTTAGGTGAGTGACTACTTCAGTAATTTTTCAGCATAATTCAAAATGATTTAGGTAATCGTTTAATTTATAATCTGGAAATTATTGAGAAAGATGACAAACAAGTTGAGTTTGATGCAGCTAAAAATATTTATTCCCATTCATGCATTTACTCTGGCTATTACAAAAGGCAATAGCACACTAATGATTAATTAAAAGTAGTCCTCTATAAAACCTTATTTTCAAGAAATTGGTAGCATTTTGAAAGATTTCAGAGTCACGTTGCTCTTTTCTGGTTAGACCAACTGAATCTGACTTGTGGGAGCAGCGAATGAGGTGATCCAAACTTGTGACTCCTAATGTTGTCCTTTAAGATTAAATTCTTAACTTTCTCTAGCTGGTGCAAGCTCAAAGTTGACAGTAACATTCTTGGCAGTAAGAAAGTATTATTGGCGGGAGAAAATCCTCAACCTCTCAGTGTAAACTCTACTCTCACAAAAAGTACTTTTAGATATTTTTCTTCTTTTCCGCCTGTGTGGGTGCTACAGTAAGCAATAACTAAGAAGTATTAATGATGTTGTCTGATGAAACAATGTAAGTATATTCAGGATATTCTCTGTGTATCCGAGTGTCACATTATACTTTTGACTGACTCAAATTTTCCATAATGTTCAAATTGGGTTTGGATTAAAAAAGGTTTCTGACTTCAGCTGAAGTTTGGTCAAATCTGACCTTCTGAAGCCTTGGAGAAAATCTCAGTTAAGTGCTTTACTTGTGGATTTAAAGTGGATTGGATTCTTCTACTGGGACTTCTTTTTCATGTCCTGAGCTGTCTATTCATGATTGCTCAAATGAATCAGATCAATTGATCAGCTCTGAGCACCTGCACTTGATCTAATTCGTTAATTTAATATCAATTAAGTTGCTACACAAGTGTCGTGTTCCATTGCGCATGTAAATAAATTATTTCAAATGATTATAAATGGAACAAACAATGGGCCCGTAATTTAGACAGGTATTGCTTTGATGGTGGACTGCTATAAACCCATCTATTTTAATTAAACAGATGGTTTTAACAAAGAAATTAATGAATACATAATCACTGCCACACTAATCTGCGGCTTTTTTTTTTTTTTTTCTGTGCCCAAGGAGTGGAACAATTACAATTTGATTGCTTTTTAAAAAGCTCTATCTCTCCGAGTTAGTTATCGGACCTGTGCCAATCTTTTAATTCAAGTCAATTAATCAATCTGCCACACTTCCTAGGTTCGGCTTTTTTTGTGTACAGGCAGGGGGTAAAGAACGGCTCCGCGTGTAAGAATATGACGTTGCCTCTCGTTTGAGTCGCTATAAAGATAAGACAAAAGGAACTAAAACAGAAGGGAAAGATTGCCCATTTAGCGTCTTTGATTTCGCACAGAGAAAATATTTCCTCTTCAGATACAGGAGTTTGCTCGAGTGTGCCCCACTTTCAGAGCGATGTCGATGCTAATGCATTGCTGAAATAAGCAGACTCACCACAATCTCTCCTGGGACAGGGCTAATTACGTGTTCGGAATCTGCAGCATGGTTCCGTGAGCTTTTATGCTTCTGTCACTTTCCATCCCGCGAATGGGATTGGACATATCCCAAGAACAACCCACAGCCGTGGCTCTCCTGCAAAAACAGGTCACTGTGAGTTCACAGGATGTGGAATGATTCTAATTATTGGGGTACCAATGGGCGTAGAATACTTAATAGACCCTGCTCCCACTGACCGGCTGCAGCGAGGTTGCACAGTTTCCGAGAGAGGGGCTCGTGTGTTTCTCTCACAGATAGGCTTCTCTCTGACTGAAATAGAGTCCTCTGAGTATGCTGGGTGGAAAACACTACAGCACAAGTTTGCACAGCAGAAGTCAGCAGCACAGCGAAAAGAGGGGAAAAAAATATCCCCAAATCCCACAAGCAATGTGTGGACAAACTTGAGGACAAATCATTGCTATTCCGCTGGAGAGCCACCTGGGTGTAGTATATTTAGGTTTACTTCTTGGCACATCGGATCTGGGAACTTTGATTACACAGCTTGCAAAATAATGGCCACACATAAACGCCATAGCATTTTTTGTTGCTCCAAAAATGATTATTTGGAGTGCTATCAAGCTGAGGATATCAGAAATTGTGTTGAAAGGATACAACCAAGCATTACTCAGCACACCTGTAAATAGCATGTCTTTGTCTGTCGTAATGATTCTGCCCAACAGTGTAGATGTTCCGTCATCTCTCCTGGGATTGAGTTACTGTGAAACTGCTAATCTAGTAACACCTTATTGGAATATGGGAGGTTCATAACAAATGCATAAGTACTAAGTAACATAATGTAATACTTGTGTATGTATAAGCAGTGTGTGCCAATATTTGCAACATAACATGATGTTTTATGTATTAAATTACATTGTCTTGAATTTAGAGGCCTTAAACTATAGTGAAAGTCATATTTTCCATTTATATGAGCATTAAGAACCACAATTCTCAAGTAATGGAACTCTCCAGAGCCTAGTTAAGACAATCCTGTATCAGTTCTAAGGCAGATTTTGATGTTTTGGAACTTATGTGGTAACTTCTTAATATACATACACATGTATGAAGCAATTTCCTCTTGGATCAATAAAGTTTTCTGATTCTGATTTTGATTCACATATATGTACATTTCTGTCCTTGAGTTAAAGCAAAAGTACTCTTGGTAAAACATTACATGATTAAAGGCAGGATGTCTACAGAAGGACAAAAAAAGGACAAAAATACAAAAAGGCACTAAAGTACAAAATGAGTTGCTTTCAAAGAACTGAAGCATCAAAAGTCAAGTTCTGTTTTGTTTAATTAAAAAAATCTATTAATAAGACCTGAGTGGTAGTAATGAATAACAGCATTAGCTGATCATTTCTGCAGCCATGCATGTCTCATTAGTGGAAAATGTACTTTTACAACTTTAACTGAAATAGAAACATACTGAACTGATATACTGTCACTGTCAGCACAAAACTTACATTGAAAGTTAGATTGTCTTTTCAATCATTTTGGACAATTTCTATTGGTCCACTTATCATGAATTGTAGAAATCATGAAAAAACAGAAAAATTATGAAATGCAAGCTTTTGTATTGTGATCTCAATTAGTCTCCTGTCTTTACTTGGTAATGATGCTTCATAAATGGAAAAAGTGTCCATCACTTTGGTTTAAGGGCATTAATGTCAATACAACTTAAATAAATGTAAAAAAAAAATAGTGATGCTGTCAAATTGTGATTACTAGCATAAGCTGTTAGTAAATCCTCAAGTACTGCTAAATTATGAAGACATTAAATAAAATAAAAGTGGCCCTTTTGAGTCATGCGTGAACACACCACATAACAGCACACAGTGTAAAAAATGTAAGAGCAGTGTGTGGGGACGGTACCTCGCTCAAAGGTACCTCAGTGGTGCCACTAGCACGCCTGGGATTCAACCCCATGACCTTCTGATTGCAGGGGCAACTTTCTAACCACTAGGCCCCAGCTGCCTTAAATTGGGCCCAACGTTATTCATTGCTTGCACATGTATTAAAAAATTCTTACAAAGGCTGCTTTTAACTAAAGTTTTACTGGTAATTACATACAACGCACAAAGGATGAAGATGTTTCTACACTGTGTTAACCCAATCAGATCTGCTCACACTAAACACTGGTTTCTGCTTATTTTCTGAAAAGCATGAGCGCACCTCAGAGTAGAACTGAAGATATATCACATTCCATGTGTTCAGTCTTCAAAGAACAAAGCCGCTCAGTGCTGGATGCATGGAGAAACAAATCCGACATGACTGCGCAAATGGACACGGCGTAAGAAATCACTAATTAGGATTCATTGTGACACCTCTCCTTATGAAAACCCTTACATAAGCGGTTTCACATTAAAAGCACATGGCCCAGTCGAAGGAGGTATCACTCGTTCTATTCCTTCACCAAAATGAAACGGCAGGATAAACACAATTACACTGACAATGGCTGATAGCACACAGTTAGCAATCAAGCACTACAGTAGATAATTAAATCCACTCTGACTGTGATGTCTCTGATAACGGTTTGACCTTGACTGGTGTTCATCTTCAAGTGTATATGCGGATAGGGAAGCAAGAAAAAAGGCAATTTATTGTCCCAGTGTTTATAGTTTTCTCAATTGCAGAAGACATTTAAATGAAACTGCGGTTTACACAGCCAACACAATAACCCCGGTGATCAAAGCAGCGCTGTTTCTTATTGCGTACGCACAAAATTCGGGAAGAGGAACACTATTTGTTAAACAAAACGCATTCTTTTTTATTCTAAGCACATTTTATCATGTCTAAACAGTATACAGAAAAGTGAATGATTCATAGTATAAATATCGCACATAATGTAACCAAGAATTATGACCTGGAAACCTAAGAATACGTTTTTTTTTCACAGCATTTTTCACTTTTCTTGGATAACTGTGATGATAATGTCCATATAAAGTCTGCAAATCTATCAGAGAATGATAACCCAGACCACTGAAGGCTTTATGAGTTTATCGCATTACATAGACTTTATATTTAACAGTCAGCCTCTTGTTCTCTCAGTTTTCTAGCTTCTAGACACGTCAGTGAATCCAACCATTAGTTACAGCAATTACACTACAAATGTATCTTGGGCATGCTGCATGAAGACACTGTAGGTTCCTTAGCTTAGCCATGACTAGCAGATGAGGACTGGCTACTACACAAATGTTACTCAGCTCAGAACTAAAAATCAATAGAGACACTGAGGTCTGCAACAGCACTGCAAGCATCAAAAGAACTCTCGCATGTAGCCTGCTAGTTTACTTCCAGATGCACTGGGACCTAACATCAGTAGATCGAAGGAAATATCCAGTCATTCATACCATAACGCTCTTTCCACATAACAGGGGTGTTTCTTCTGGCTGGTCAGGGTATGCAACCTTCCAAGACAAAACACTTTCACTGACCCTGAAAGATCATTTTACATTTTCAGAATTGTTAGTTTGGCGGGATTGATAAAGATGTGCACTGGTGGACCCCTGCTTAGATTCATGAGCGTATCTAAGCAAATTTAATGGTTTCCGTTATCAAAAGCTACAGCAATGACGCAAACAGTGGCACGACCAGAGAACAGTGTTTTAACTGGTGCACATTACTTCAGAGCGAAAAGCAGAGCAACAGTATCAACCTTTTGCAAAGGCAACAGGATTGTTGTAAATGAGAGTTAATGTTTGCCTTCTTGAGAAGAGATTTTTGTAACAGACAGTTCTAAGGCATAGAGAGCTCAGGCTAAATGAGATAATTACATGTGTTCCAGATTACTGGCAGTATTGTCTAAGTAGTAGTGAACATCTGGAACCAAGTCAGGGGCGCCAGAAGCATTTTTAATGTGTGGGGGGGCGGGGACGCATCGGTCTACGTCTCCCGGGTTGGAGGAGTCAAGGGGATTTGGGAGGGATCGTTGTCTGGGGGAGAAGGTGGGGTGCGTACATGCAATATCTCGGTCATTGTCGGGGTGTGGTTGCACGGCCGTTGTCTAGGAAACAAAAAGTGGGAGGGTTCGAAACAAAGGATTTTCGTTTCGAAGGATCCCGCCCCCCCCCCCCACACTATAGTGGTTTCAGCGCCCATGCAAGTATATATATTCTTAGATTACGATACCCAGTACTATTCGTTGCCACTAGTGTGAAGCACCCATTCAGCGATTTATCAGAACCATAGCAGAGTGACAGTGGGAAGGCCATGATCAGCTCAAATGTAATTTAGCCTACCATGCATAGACACTGGAAGAAAGGAAAAAATTATTTTTGCAATCTTTAATGTCAGGGTTTAATAAGTTAATTTTTGAATTTACAATACAAATAGCTTTTTTTCTTTATTTCTTTATTGTAAAATTGTGTTTTTTTTTTCCTTAAAATCATGAGAAGTGCCTTATAGGTTTCCACAAGGAAAGGAAATAACTAAAGCACTCTATAAATCCATATAGGTAAATACATTCATTGCAGCTACTATTTATGTCAGTTAACTATGTTTAGATTCCTTGTCAATGGGTGTGCACTTCTGACTTTTCCGTTTGTGTTGATGTCAAAACATGTAAAACATGCAAAGCAAGACTGCACACGATCACACTGACTGTATACAAATTGAAATCATAAAATCTTTAATTTCTTAAACTGCAGTTCTGAAGTGTAAGCACTATATTATAAAGGCCATGATGTTAAGGGCAGGACTGATCGCTGTTAGCTATCCTTTAGCCTGTTAGCTAGCTGAGCAGCCTAAAGAAAATACATTTTTACAGACCATCGGTTTAAAAATCTTTATTTCATGTGGTTGCTTGTGCATAACAGTCGCAGATTATTGCAAGGTGATATTAATATAGTACATTCATTGTGAGGCAGTCAAAGATGCGCTTGTGTCCTTGGGCTTAGAACAAGGCTCGGCATCAGCAACAGATTTTATGGGCTCAAATGTGAAATCGAATCACTGCACAGTTTAGTATGAATCTTGCTTCGCTCAACGAACGATGAATGACATTGAATTGCACTTTACTTTTATCACAGTCTGTGATAACTACATCTTCTGAAAACTTATGAATGTGAAGCTGAAACATTTAAAACAGCAGAAATTTTAAATGCAAGTGTGGTAAGCAGTCCAGTCTTGTTCTTTAGTTCAAGGCACTTGTGCTTTGGTTTGGTCGGCTTCATGTGCTTCGAATGTGAATTTGGTTGCGAGCATTCAAGCAATCAAAAAAAAAAAGAAAAACTGTAATATGCAGCACGGAACAAGCCCAGCTCATTGGCAGTCTGGGAGAAGGCCTTAAGCATGTCAGTTGTAAAGTATCTTTGTATGTGTCCTACATATTCCCTTGTCAGTATGTGTCTGGGGCAGTGGTTCAGAACCATTCAAACATGTGGTACACAGTTAAGAGACGAGCATGGCGGCTCTTGCATTACTGTCAGTGGATTGACGTGGCGTTTACCATATTTCCGAATTCAGTATTTCTGTCATGGAAGGCTAAAGGGGAGGCTGATGCTCTGACTGACAAGCTGCCCTACAAAACAGAAATTCAAAAGCAGCATTTCATATTCATGCCTTGATTTAAATTCCAAACCAAACGTGAGCTTCCTCCCAAACGTCCTCCTCTGTGATGCTGCTGCCTTTTTGTGTGTGTGTGTGTCGAAGACTTAAAATTGCTCTTCGTAATTGACTTCCCATATATATTTACAAAGGCTTTATCTCCCTCAGATTCTGTAGTCATCTCATCAGAAAAGAATTCACATAGCATCAGTCTTTCACATCCCCTCATGCAATCCTACTGCAACCTTATTGTTTACCTTTGCTGTGCTTCCCCCCGGGTCAGCGAGACAAACAAAACAAAGAGAAAGAATATGATAATCGCTTTATTACTCCGAAACAGCCTTTTTAAAAAATAGTCTTCTTTTTCAGAACCACTTAAGTCTTCTAACTGCTGAATTTTCAATCCATTTTAAAGAGGTCGATATCTTTAATCACCTGCTCTCGCTGGGAAAAAGGATAATTAATACTTTTCTCTCTTTTTTTGGGGGGGGGTTCCCTTTGAAACTTCAGAAAGGCTTAAATCTTCCTGACGTTGTAGTTTCAACACCGGCCTTATCAGGCGATCGGGAGTGAGCAGGTTTTTCAGGAGTTAAGTCTGGTCGACTAAATCACTCCCGCCAACATGTGTGTGAGCTTGCATAATTTTCACCCTGGACCATTTATAATCTGACAAGCAATAATGAAGGCTGGTAGACTTATTACCCCGAAAGATAAACTTTAATCAAGCTCTGTTGCCTTCCCTCTATTTGAGCATGCCCCAGCATATCCTACATTGTAAGCGTCACGTTGAAAGCAAATAGCAAATGTGAGGGCGTTTAAGATTGGTCATTTAAATGTGAAGGGCAGACTAATATCCTTACCTGTAAGGTTCCCAGCTAGTGACCTCCAATTGATCAGCACTCTTTTCGTTTAAATCGCAGAGATAAATAATGAACTGCTTAGAATGTGCCATTTTATGTATTTATTTATTACAACTCTGCACGTGTTTAAAGAGGCAGTTTAGCCAAGAATCAAATTTAAGCAATTTTCCTTTTAGCCCAGATGTATTCGATCAGTCAAGATATGTTTGGTGCTTAAAGTTTGTTTGTTGATTTATACACTGGCTAAAAACTAAAAAAAAAAAAAAAAGGACCAAATATCGAATCTTAAATGTCCATTTTTATTTCCAGAAACAAGTCCTATTGCATTAAAAAAAAACAAAAAAAAAACGCAAGGGCGGGACCACGCATTCATGCCATTTGACCCATGCCAATTACTTGTTGGCGTCTTATGATGTGTGTCCGCTTGTACCACGTCAGATCCCTCTGCTTGCTGCTGGTGGGTCATTTCTGCTGCCAAAACAAATAGTTCAATAACAAGTATCTTGAAGAGTAAGTACACTGTCGGCAGTATTCTATTTAATTTCCACGTAACACCAGCATTTACATTTGAGAATAAAATGTGGACACGCTCATTAGGAACATAATACTTTTACCACTTGAACGGTAAAAGTTTTAAATATCATGCCAGTGGGAGATTTGGAGCACAATCCACATCCTCATTTCTTCTTTAAAAACATATCGATTAGTTGTGACGCGTTATTTCAATTTCCTGCAGTCTATAAGCTGGAATGAATCCAAAAATGCTACTTGCGTCATCATTAAAGTATCGAGCTGAATTTTAAATGAATTGATTGAATTCTATAGCTCCCCTCATTAATTACACTTACGCCGAACAAACTTGACAACAAATCAGATTTTCTCCATATTGCTGCGGATAAGGCCTTACCATCTAAATTGCTTCATCGCACGATGAACGATTGATTAGGGCTTTTGGGTTGCAGTCTGAATATTGACTGTGGGGTAAGATTAAAGGAAATCTGCAACTTAGCTGACAGTCTGGTTATCTCTATTGGTTTAAATGAAAACCATGGCCTGAATCCATCCATGCAGATTAGGAAAATGTGACTATGTTACTGATGCTATTTTGTGTTGGGCTGACATTGAGTTCCCTTGACCAGGCCGCACTGAAGACTCGGACGGGTAACATTTGCCCTTGAAAGGAAGTTTACCGTTAATATGTTGTTAAAGATCTTTTCTCCATGCATTCTAAAGGGTTGTTTTTGATAAAAACACATTCATACAGCTGAACATTGAACAGCTTACAAAAGAGACTAACACATGTTTGAAGATTTAGTGTCTGGTATAAAAAGGCTAGTTGACTTAAGGAAGAAACTGGTCATATAATTGCAGTGCCTGCTCAAGCATGTGTAATACAGAGCAAAGCACATCTAATGATAAACCAGTGCCAGGCGAGAGCTGTTAAGCCTTTTAAGGCCCAGACCGTCATTAACATGGAGACACGTAATGCACTAGAGTGAGGCACATCAATGTACATTTCCCCCCTCCTCTGCTTCTACGACAAACAAATCTGTTGTCTATGTGGGTCAAAGGCACTGTGGCACAAATAAATCACGACTGCATTCCAATCCCAGTTGTCCAAGGAACGCTGTGTAGCTCTGTGCTTGTTAACGCATCTCGTTTTTCATGATGTATGGTACCGCGTTTGGGTCACACACTGGAGTTAAGAGCGTTCCGTGTTCTCTTTCTGCGAAACTGCCCTAGCGAGTGTGCTGATGAACTGTACAACTCTGCACCTGGTGATCATGAGCCAGCCTCCAGCAGGACACGCTGCAGAGGCAGATCAATGGTAGAGCAGGCACTATATCATACGTGTCCGTTCTCTTTCTACCTTTCTCAGATGATTAAATCATTAGTTATGGGCAGCCATGAAAAAAACTAAGAGATCGCATCATTTTTTTCCCCTGGTTATTGCTTCTGTAATGTGTGGGAGTGTGTTCTGTGTAAAATGTGCATGTCACTACTGTTTTCTACACTATTGACCACACCACATGCAAAGTTCCAAACAAAAAATTGTTTGGAGAAAATGTTCAAATAAAATGATATAAACAAATAATGTATTATACCTTTGAAATGTTAAACCACACAACATCCCATCAGAAACTGAACCAGGAGTGAAGCTTCTGGAATACAGCACATAGAAAAGCTGCTCTACAAACGCTACTGTGCTTACAACACATATGGAGGCGTTTCTTACTTTTTACACAGCTCATACTGAAGTGGTTCATAAAAGAATAGCAACCTGTGCAATTTACACACACACAGCCGCAAATTGTATAAACAGCGAACGGGAAAAAAGGGGAAAAGTGGTTCCTTTTTTTTTTTCATGGCTGTATTTCACTGACTGATTTAAACTTTCTCTTTTTTGTGAAGCCGCCCTTAATTGACTTTCCTGCAGCTATAGATCACAGTCAAGCATTTATGGATGTATTTTTGTAGGTGCTTGTTCAGTACTTTTATCAGTAACTATCTACAAAGTGCTACTTCATTGTATTCCTTTATCCACACAGTTCACATTGCTGCCCAATTATAACATGTTGCCAGTAAAACTCTAATATTTCTGCTGAGATTTTTAGATATGATGCAAATCTCTTTTCGTACAGTTGATGCTCCATTGCTCATTTTTCATGCCAAAGTTCACCTATAATTTACAAACTAGAAGCATCAAAGTAGTTATAGCCTATATAGTAAGTTGACTTAAATGCACATAGATTTGTTTTCACCCAGTCCTCTATTAAACCTTTCTCAGCCCCCTCTTTTATCCAAAGGAAACAATTCGATACTCCTTGAGGTTTAATGGTAGAGTGATCAAACTTGGAAAAAAGATTCAAAAAAAGGAAGAACTGTGCTTGACACTATCGCTTAATTTCCTTTAGCTAATCATCCCTCCATCATACAACAGAAACACCACCATAGTGTCTTAAAACAGTCTGCTGTTGATTTGAAGTGTAGCTGTCCTTCTTGGTAAACACTCAATTACTCTGTCTAACCTTGCCATCCTTCTTTTTACAGTCCCACAGAGCCACACTGAATCTGATTCTTCACGAATTTTCAAAGTACAGCCATCACCTTGGGCTGTAAATATTCACCTGTTGACGCAGTTGACTTCATAACGAATAATATCTTTTCTGCCATCAATCCACCACTTAGAAATCAACTGAGTTCACTATTCCTAGCATTTTTGTGCTATACTGCCAGCGAGATTCGTTTCTGAATGCATGCTAGCGCAGCTACCATTTCTTTCACTCTTCTCTTACATGCAAAAGTTCACACTAGAGGTCAAACTAGACAACCAACTCAAAATTTGATCCCAACCCTAAACTCTTGTTTATTGTTTAATCAGTCACACTCCCCTAAAGTACTGCTTACCCATTATCCTTTTGTTCCTTTCATTCCTTTCATTCCAATCAATGGCAAGCTATACAGTACATCTGACAAGCAGTGCTTACAAGTGGTGCTTAACTATTAATGCATTTATGAAAATAATACCGATTTCATTCACTCTACAAAGAATGTGATTATTAAGTAGGGTACAATTAGTAGTGAGTAGTTAATGTGTGTGAAATACTTTCATATGCCCAATGCAACCCATTAGAATTAGTTCTCCATTAAAATTTTCATCACACGGATCCCTCCTGTTTCAGGGTGGTATGTGCATGCACTGCAAAAATTATTTATTAGCTCTAAAAAAAAACAAAAAAAACCCCCTGAATTGAAGCTATTCTGCCTCTTTACTCTCTCGTTGCAAAGTTAGCATGAATTTGTTGTTGGCAAAAATGAAGGTCAGCCTCCAACAGCTTCTGATTTGCCTTTGGATGTCTAATCATTCAGGAGGATAACAGAGCTTCTGCCTGCGTGCAGACAATTCTACAACGCCACTGGCAACAAACTGTTCTAAGCCTTGCGCCCTAGCATGCTGATTTAAAAAAATTACCCTTCCCCTTTCAACACTGAAGTGCTGGACCTTTAAGAAACCAGCAAACAGGAGCTAATTCATTAATACCTCTGATAATAACTGTTTTAATGAGGCCCACTGTCAAACAGGTGGCCTCTGCACTGCCTCACCTTGATTAAATGCAGGTTTGTTACTGAGGAGATTTGCTCTCTTGTGCTAATTTGAAAGATGCCCATGACCTCTGTACATGCTGAAGGTCATTCTAAACTGGGCTTCTTGATCAACCCACGCCTTTTGTGCGGAACATGGTATTTGGCATTGACAAAAAAAAAGAAAAAAGAAAGAAAAAAAAAAAGAAAAGCGCCATTTTATGATAATATGATGAATAAAAAAGTGCTGATGTATCTGTAGAGGCAACTTTGCAATTCCCAGAACTGTAGGGGTCTGAAATAATGGCTCTGTGGCTGTTTCGGCACTACATCTCTAGACTGTCAGATCGACAAGGAAATGCCATTGGATGGCTCATACTTATTATGCTCAAATGGTTTTGGAAATGAGACCCCAGCTGTTTTCTCAATTTGCAGCCTTAAGGCAGCGATTTAAAAAGATAAAAGGCTAAAAGCAGAAGCAAAGCACCCTCCAATCTGTCATTCATGTGACCTTGGTTTAGAGGACATTCATTCCTTCTTCAGAGTTTTTTTTTTTCCCCTCTCTCTGATTTACTGTACATGACTTTTCAGATCGCTTCATTACATTTGAGTTATTTCTTTGAAAGAGGAATAATCTATTGCCAGATGTACCTTAGAAGATATTTTTGTGGCGATAATCAGAGTATATATATTTTTTTCACTAAAGCCTGAATGCTACATTCCATTCCACTCATTCCCTTATGATCAAACCAGACCTTTTCGCATACTGAAATGTGTTGTGGTTGCGTCAGTGGTAGACTTTTCATCAAAACACTAGGCAGCATTTGTGACCAAATGAGTGTCTTTTTGAAGGTAGACCAAAGCCAGCGCACCGTAGATTAGATTAGCAGTGACTTGAAGGCTGTGCCGCTTCCCATGGTCACCTTACGTTGTAGATATGCCAGAGGAATTTGTTCAAGCGAAGAATAAAGAGGGAGGTCTCCAACTCAAATTCTGGAGTGCCACAGCCAAGTGCAGTTCAGTGTCCTGGTTGGACCACACTGGATTCAGCAAGGGTCACATTTAGTAGTATCTGAAGTTCTCGAGTAGTACTAGAGAACTTCAGAACTGGAGGTAGAGGACCCTGTCCTAAAACACATACAGGGGGTCCTCGAGGTACAATGTTTTGAATTTACGACGCTCATGTGGGCAAACTAGTTTAGTGGCGCGCGGCGGAAGAATACGCAAAATACACAGTAATGTGCCGTATTAGTGAGGGAGTACGCTTATCTAAGCACAAGTGTTCCATTTGTGTTGCTTTGTTTGGCGACCTTTGTCATGGATTTTTTTTTTTTTTTTGTCATTTTTTCTTAGTTGTGTTTATGTGTTAGGATAGGTTATAAACTTGCTAGGTTAGGGTGTGTTTCGACCAAAATTCAGGCTACATCACTGTTGTAGGAACGGATCTCCGTCGTGACTTGAGGGCCCCCTGTATTTTGTTTTCCAGTTCTCTTCGAATCAATCAGTTTGCTTTTTGAGATATAGCACTTTGGTTATATGCAGAGGTGGATTTGATTTGTTTCTGGCGCTCCAAGCAAAGTTACGTCTGGACACCCCAATCAAAGACATTTGTCAATAGTTACCTTGCAGTGCTTCTTACTGCAGTCTGAATTGAACCACTCTGGTTTTGTCTCAGCAAAAGCCTTTTGATTATGTCCATGTTAGTCAGTCAAAATTTCTTGCCGAAGTGCTGGGGAATAGTAATGTTAGTTTCAATTACGACCTTGACTAGCGTTTATTGCTGTGACTAGCGTTTATTGCTGTGTGTGGATGCTCAAGGTAAACCATAGCAACCTAAGCCACAGGTGCTGCTTGTTTATCTGACCTAGGAACCTCCTTCTCATCAGACTGTTCTTTAGTTTCGTTTTTGGAGTTGTTTTTTGGGTGACACTAAAATAATTGTTTCAGAGCTGCCGATTAGGTAGCTATGGTTTCTCACTGGTGTCAGAACATCAAAGAACCTGTGGCGTTCCTTTTATTTTTATGGTTTGCCTGGTGGTTAAGAAGGACGCAGGTTATCAGAACTTGCCTGACTCAAAGAACGCTTGTGCTTTTGAGTGCTTGTGGGACTTGAGTGCATGTTTATTTGCTTTATTATAAGCATGCATGTCCCTTTTCTCAAGTGCAGTGTGGAAAACCACACCAAAAGCACATTTAGCACACTCTTTCTTGAACATCACAATGAAACAGAACTTGGTGGTTTCATTGTAATATTTGACACTAGACATCCAATAGTTCAATGGAACAATCGTTTTATTGTGGAGTAAATCATCTGTGAGTAATCCGACTTGAAAAAACAACCAAAAACCACCGTGTATCCTGTTCTTAATTTAAATAAATGGAGCCTTTATTTTCACCTAAAAATGCACACCATTTTTTTTTTAAAGTACTATTCTTTTTTCCAGTCTTTAGTTGCCTTAAGAGCTTTTTTCCTTGAAAGCAGGTTTTTTCCTTGACAGCAGAAAGGAAGCTGTTTTGTTGATTATTCTGTAGAGTTATGCTGGAAAATGCTACCCGAGATTTCATTTCCCGATAAAGTTTTGCAGTCCTCTTCCTTTTAATCAGAGACAATATCAGCTGGCTAATGAGAACATATATACGTACATAAGTCTACATTATTATATATATTTATTCATATATATATATATATTTATTCATATATATATATATATACACACACACACACACACACGTGTATGTGTGTATGGACTGAAGAGAAGAAGGTACTGAACACAGTTCGTAGGTTGCAAGACAAACAAGCTGCACTTGTGGCTGAGTTTACTATGATTTACCCCGAGAATTCACAGACAGAAAATGAGAGAGAGAGAGAGAGAGAGAGAGAGAGAGAGAGAAAGAGAGAGAGAGACAAAAACAGAGAGAGACAGAGATAAAAACAGAGAGAGAGAGACAGAAAAAGAGAGAGAGAGAGAGAGAGAGAGAGAGAGAGAGAGAAACAGAGAGAGAGAGATAGATAGAAACAGAGAGAGAGAGAGAAACAGAGAGAGAGAGAGAGAGAGAGGGTGAGAGAGAGAGAGAAAGAGAGAGAGACAGAAACAGAGAGAGAGAGAGAGAGAGAGAAAGAGAGAGAAAGAAAGAGAGAGAGAGACAGAGACAGA
>JBBJLS010000032.1:6216483-6226733 GCA_037577275.1 Bryconaethiops microstoma | reverse complement strand
AGAGAGAGAGAAAGAGAGAGAGACAGAAACAGAGAGAGAGAGAGAGAGAGAGAAAGAGAGAGACAGAAACAGAGAGAGAGACAGAAACAGAGAGAGAGACAGAGATAGAAACAGAGAGAGAGACAGAGAGAGAGAGAGAGACAGAAACAGAGAGAGAGAGACAGAGATAGAAACAGAGAGAGAGAGAAACAGAGAGAGAGAGACAGAGAGAGAGAGAGAGAGAGAGAGAAAGAGACAGAAACAAAGAGAGAGAGAGAGAGAGAGAGAGTGGGTGAGAGAGAGAGAGGATGAGAGACAGAAAAAGAGAGAGAGAGACAGAGATAGAAACAGAGAGAAAGAGAGACAGAGAGAGAGAGAAAGAGAGAGAGAGAGAGACAGAGAGAGAGAGAGGGTGAGAGAGAGAGAGAGGGTGAGAGACAGAAACAGAGAGAGAGAGACAGAGATAGAAACAGAGAGAGAGAGAGAGAGAGAGAGAGAGAGAGAGAGAGAGAGAGAGAGAGAGAGAGAGAGAAGCTGAGTAGCTTGCCACATGTCCAAGCAGCTTGCATAGCATACGGTGCCATATAACTTTGATAGACAAGCTGCTGGTCAGTACCATTGGTTTACACGCCTTTATATTACTGATATATTAATAAATTACTGTCAGTTGTATTTTTTTTTTCCAAATTACAAAAACACCTGGGGACAGATGTTGCTCAGGTCCTCCTAAAACAACTACATGTCCGTACCCACAATCTGTATTTCACACTGCCATGTGAATCCAAAGTGAACATGAAAAAAGAACTGAGGAAAGGTGGGTCATGTTGCATTCTGCTGTTTCCGTGCAGAGCTTTCTCGGGTGCACTGGTAGGGATTGCAAAATGATCACATTTAATGCTAGATTATGTCATGCAACTCCTGTTTTCTATTCATGATTTGAAGGAACTGAATGATTTGCATATACAGGCATACAGATTAAATGCAAACACCATCATCTTTGAAGTTTGATTAAACATTTAGAATGGAAAGCAGAACTCTAACTAATACACAGCATACATATATTATTCTATTTGCTTTGTCAGCTCAAGGATGTTTCCTCTAGACTAAGCCTCTTTTGAGGCACTTCCTTTTTTTCCCCATCCTAATTTGGAGACCAAAGTAGATGCAGAGCGTCCTTGTGGCTTGTGGTGTCTTAAGCATTTGATATGTGTGACTAGGAAAGCATGGCTGATCCTCTGTTACTGAAGCAATTCAAAGCACAGCCATGGTCTTTGGGGGAAAGGGTAAGGCAGGGAAAAAAGCAGGCGAGATAAGAGGCTGAAACGGGAGAGCACATGACAGGGAAGAACAGTGAGGAAGACTGTCAAAAATTAATAGTGGAAGAAGAAGGTGCCAGCTATAGAGCAAAGCAAAACATAGCTGTATGATTCGCCTTATTTCACACCGAGATGAAACGCAGCAGGATTTATGTAAGTGTTAACAGTTAATATGGAATCGGCCGTCAGTTTTCACTATGGGTTCGATTCTGTAAATTCAATGACAAATGGGTGTAACTGTGTTAAAGGTGAACACAACTGATAAAATGCTTCTTTAACAAAAAGCGCCACTGTTGTGAATTTTTTTAATCAAAAAAGTTTCATCTGACCACAGGGAGATTGCAATCAAAAATTGGGGGGAGGGGTGAAACGAGATTATTGCTGAATAGTACTGAGTATTATTTCAGATCGACAAGTTCTGATATCACTAATACCAATCAGGGTTTGGGTCAATTCAAACTATTATTTAAATGTCATTAAATGTCATACTACTACTACAACTACAACATCTCTCAGTTTTTGAGACCATCTATTTTGAAACACCTTAGCTGAAGGAGCTCTTAACACAAAGTTAAGGTAAGATCTAACCAGTAAGCATAACTGTGAGCTGTTTGCCCAGCTACAGTTTTTAGTGCAAAATCTAAGCCCTAAATCTACATAAGCCCTAAACCACAAATCCAAACCCTAAACCACATCACTAAGCATGAGTTCACCAACGACTGCATAGCAGTGATTTTTGGAGATGAGAGTAGAAGTGCATGAATACAGTTTGTTTTAAGCATGAAATCAACTAAACATATCACATAGCATTAGATAAATCCAATAACTATCTTCAGGGTTGGGGTCAACTCTTAAGTAAAATCAATAATTCCTAGTCAGAAGCAGAAGATAGAGATGGAATCAGAACTGAACAGCAGCCACAGAAAACTGAACTGGATTTAGACTAGAGTTGAATTCAATTATATTTTTTGCTTTTTCAGAGCACTTACTTGAGCTCATGTGTAGTGACATACATTTGAACATTTTAATATTTATGGTACCTTACAGATACCAGAAATGCAAATCACGAACCATTAAGTAAATATGTTAATGAATGATGAGTGTGCTGTAGATAACTGACACTGGAACCATGATAAGGATTTGAATACAGTGTTAATACACTCACCTGAAGATATGAATTGTTTGAAGTTTGAAGTTCTGCTGGATCCATGAACAGGTAAACCACAATGCAGTTCCTGTTCCAAATTTGAGTGTTAATATTGCAGTCCAGAGTTCATTCACTAATCAGATTTTTCCAAACAGTCCAAGATCACAAAAGCAATCCGAAGTCAGTCAAAAATCTCTCCTGTTAAAATAACTTAAAATCTCCAGTCTCACACTTTCAACAGAGGCCTAACTGGTCTCCATTCCTCCTATGTCTTGAATCTTCATCTTGGAGAATCTTCATCTTGGAGTTCTAAGTAAAGTAAAGGAAAATGTTGTTATGGACAGTGATGTAGAAAGTGATAAAATGCAAATAATATATTCACAAATAAGTAAAAATATTTTAAGAAATTAACATACATAACAAGCAAATACATAACATTTGTATTTATGTTATATGCATGTGATACATAATATTTAATGTACATTGTTCAGCAAATCAAGTAAATGTATCTTAGATATTGTAACTTTGAGGAATTTATTTGAATCAGATTCTGATTCTAGACATTCCAATTCAATTTCAATTATATTTTCTTTTTAAATGCATGCAGTTTTAATTATAATATAATTATGTATATAATTTTACTATTCATTCTCATTTCGATGATGAATGCCCCCAACCCTGCTGATAATGACTTGAAACACTTCTTTTTTTAGAGAAAGGAAAAACAAACCACCAAAATTTTGAAGGAGTGTGCTGAGACACCTTAATGGATAAGGGCTCAACATAAACTATTTGAGTTGAAATGCTATAAATGGATGACGTGCATACCACAAAATTACAAATAACGAAATGGTCAATAAATAAAAGCAAAAAATAAAGTAATGAATGTCACATTTCACTATTAAACACTATAAAGAGTGTTTTATGTTTCTAAAAATTGTAACAGACAAAGCACTCTCAATCCAAACATCCAAGGAGACCACTGAGACCAGGGAATAGCAAAAAAAAAAAAAAAAAAATGATCTGAGACCCCGGAGAAGAGTAAGTGTAAAGCAAATGTGTGATGCATGAAGGGGCTGGTCCATTAAGAGCTTTAAAAACTATTGAAAGAACATTCTTGTCCAGAATGACTTACAAAAGTGCCTTATTGTCCACTGAGAGAATATATCCTAGTTAGTATCAGAATATATCCTGCTTAGTGTCGGTTAGAGTCCAAAATAAGATAAGACAACCCTGGAAATCAGAGTCAGTTCTAAAACCTAAAAATATACACAACAGTAATTAGACAAAGTGTAGGTGCAATATAAGACATTTTGCTGGTGCTAAATTATTGTCAAAAGCTTCAGAAAGAAATGGGTCTTCAGTTGGCATTTAAAGACATCAAGGGACTCTGGGGTTCGGACAGCCAGAGAAGAGGCTTGATGCTTGTCTTCCATGTGTTTTAAAGGACAGCGAGTGAAGCCGAACAATACTTGACCAATGCCATCATGCAGGGAGGGGCTGATGCATTTTTGGCTTTGCAGGCAAGTGTCAGGGTATTAAATCTGATGCAACAGATACAGAAAGTCAGTGACAGGAATGCAGCAGGGGAGTGATAGGAGTGAACATTGGAAGACTGGAGACAAGCTGTGCTGCTGCTATATAGAAACAAGTTTAAAAAAAAAACATTAGGCCCAAGTCTGTCTGGCTATTGTATGTCTTATGACCAAATCTGGAGCTTTACTTTTAAAATAATATACCCAGAAAGACCATGAACATGTTGCTAGAACTGAAAGCTTGACTGATAGGAATGGTTGATAGTCAGCGAATGGAATAAGGGTCTCAAGGTCCAATCATTTCTAACCACTTATGAAAAAACTGATTGCAATTCTCATATTTATTATTTAAATGTCATTAAATGTCATACTACTACAACAGCTTTCAGATTTTGATATCTATTTTGGAACACCTTGGCTGATGGAGCTCCTAACACAAAAGTTAATGGTTAAATATTTTAACCAGTAAACATAACTGCGAGGTGTTTGCCCTCGTCGCTCCCTCCTGATCTGTCAACACTCTTAAATACCCAGCTAGAGTTTCAGTGCAAAATCTAAGCCCTAAATCTACATAAGCCCTAAACCCCAAATCTAAACCCTAAACCACATCACTAAGCATGAGTTCACCAAGGTCTGCATAGCAGTGATTTTTGGAGATGAAAGTACAAGTGCATGAATGCAGTTTGTTTTAAGCATGAAATCAACTAAATATACTACATAACATTAGATAAATTATCTTTATCTGGATCTTAACAAGACATAATCATGAACCAGAATGTTAACACCAAGGACACACATGGCAGAAATGACCAGAACGCTGTAGGTTGTGCTAGCCATTATTTCTCCTGCGTCCAAAGAAAAACGAATGTATTTTTTCGATTATATGCTCTTTTTAGAGTATAGGCTCTGGTTGCAATTGGTATTTTTTTTAGGATGAACATTCTTTAATGCCAATCATGAGTGTTATGTAAAGAACTCATCTTTGGGGGGCTGTGTCTCCACACTTCTGGTAGAGTTAATAAGTCACAGATTTTGATAGTAAACATTTTAAGAAATGAGGAATTGCTAGTAAGAACACAGAACACAAGCATTTTCACCTGATTTAAAAAACAAAGTGACTTTTGTACTTTTGACCTAATTGTACTTTCGTTGATGATTTACAATCGAATTACCTGTCAGTTAATAGTTTCAGTGAGGAGGCTTTTGTGATGGGGGTGGTGCCATTTAAGCCACTAAATAGACGCCCCCTTGTGGAGCACCTTTAACCTGCTAAACATGTTCATCTGTGCAACAGCCTGTTACTTCTTGTTTTGTAACGCTGATACCAAGTTTAAATAACTATAATTATGTGTATGACTATGTGCATCATTTTGCTATGATGTCCAATAGTCTACCATGTCCAATATTATGCAATGATTTTTCAGATGTTAAAACATTATCATTATGTGCAAAATCTTATGTGCAATTGTCTTACATGTGCAGTATCACTGCTATGTCAATATTACTTATGCACTACTGATCTCTACTAAATGCAGTAACATACTCCTAACCGCCATCTGTGTTATTAGATTTCACTTAACTGTAAGTTACTTATCTATAGTATTTATACCCAGCATTTGTGTATATAGCATAGTGTATGTTCATATTGAGTTTTTTCCACAGATTTTTATTTAGATTTATTTAGACATTTTTTTTTTTTTAATTTTGCTCTTGTCTCTGTATTTCTGTGTGTCTTCACAGTCATAACATAAGCAATTTCATCTGGGTTCAATACATTTTTCTGATTCTGATTCATGTCAATGAGTGAGTCACAAGCCAAGTCCATTCAAATCCAGCTTCAGGAATGTTTTTATGAAGGAATACTGGAATACTGGTTGCTATTTGCATCAGTTGCTTGCAGTTCCAGTCATATGCATTTTGTCTGATGTAACTCACCTAATTAAATACAATATCTATTTACATGTCCCTCATGACTGAGTTAGAATAAGGAACGCGCACAAATGTGCAGAACATGGGGTCATCAGGACTGCTGTTTGGTTTGTGTTGTGTTGCAAGGTGTGTTATTGGGGTCTTTACTGAACTTTGTCATCCTCTGGACAATTAGACATGCTGTCAGCACCTTTCTGCATGACTTCACATTTTGCAGTAAACAGGTTCATGAGCTGGGGGGCTGAGCACTGTTTTTGACCTCCTGACCTCATGAGATTTAATGATGCTAAACCCTGTAAAATTGTTGTCGAACAAAATAAGGGCAAATTACAGATTCTGAAAGTTAGGACTCAACAGGTCACTATTCAGAGACCTCAGTGTATTCTTGCTTCCATTGAAAATGTTTCAACTGAAATGTTTTAACAACTGAATAAACACTAGCTTTCTTTCTCTTAACACGATTTCAGCAATGGGTTGATGCTTATATAATTAACTCATATAAGATGAATGAGGCTGTAACTCAAAAGCAAGCATATTCCCCTAACAGAGGCTTCAGCAGGGGTTCTCTAGCTGTATTCACACTTGGATGAACAGCCAATCAATAAGTGTGCTGTATGCACAATATCAGTTCAATTATTCATAGATTGCCACGTGATGTGATTTCTGTCATACAACAGAAAAGCTTGCCAAACTCAAAATTGAGCTGCTGAGGCACTGAGAAACATCATGAAGCGTGCCAAATACCTTTCTCATGCCTTTATATTAATATATTACATATTTTAGGGATGCATAATAATATCAGAAGCATATCTGTATTTGATTGTGCTATACCATGAGATAGCATGACAGAACGGCACATCAGTGCCAGTACCCCATGGTCTTTTATTACTTTATGTGTATAACTGTAATTATACTACAGTTTAATTGTTTTTTTTTTTCCCTAAATATCTATTTCTTTCCATATTTTTAATGACATTATGCTACCAACACTGATAGAGTAAAGGTTAGGGCATGCTTTCTCTAACCATGCATCCTTTAAAACTGTAATTAATGCAACATCATCGGACAACTCAGTGTGTTTGGAGGAGAATGTTAACCGCTAATAAAAACAGCAAATGATACCAAAACACTGGCTAAAACTTCTAGTCATTTTCTGCAATTTAGTAATGGTCAAGAGTCGAACATGTTCAATCAATTCATCAGAACAGCTCCTGACCACCCAGCCTCAACTGCCTTCATACTTAAAAATTGTAGAGCAGTGGGTAGAGCAGGGGAGAAACTGACGGATGGATGGGTGGATGGATGGATGGATGGATGGATGGATGGATGGACAGAAAGTTAGTTAGTTAGGTAATAAGTTAGTCATTTAGTCAGTGAGGGGAATCAGCTCATTTCAAATGGACAATTGACTAATTACAGAGGATTACCATTTCCAAACATTCCTTTTTGAATGCAAGTAGACCTATTTTTCTTTTATTTAAAAAATTATACTGATGTCTTTGCAAAACTCAAGACAACTGGAACAGAGACCATGGCTCAGCAAAAGCCCTTTGAAGAGCTTAATTCATTTAATAGATTAACATGCTTCATAATAGTCCATTCCCCTTCTCTCACACTTTAATAGTTAAAGGATGATAATGCGTAATTGACAGGAAGCTGATGAACGGACAGCATTTAGGTGGTGCTATTACACTCAGTGCCCCTATGAGAATGATATGGCGAGCACTTTGTGAAGCCATAACACTTCTGCAGTTAGTCCTTTTAAATTGAATCTCAAAATCAATCTCCTGTATGTTAACAACTCTTGCAACCCATTAATCTACAGTATAAGCGATTTGTAATTCTTAATGACTAAACCATTTCCAATTATCCCTGAGGTGATAACTATGCAATAGTTGCATGCTAGTAAATTAGACAAGCCTTTAAGTTTACTCTCCAAGGCAAACCTAGTGGCAGTTCCTTTGTAAAAAATACCGGCGCTGTGCTTTGATTACACTGCAGTAGTAAGGCATTATGAATTATTTTTCTGTAATGCTTTCTATAGGCTATGTCTCATCTCGGTGATGCACTGTTCTGATATGCATTCGTGAAAATGCAGAATGGGCATTTTCATCACATAAGTTGACATTAACTCTTGGCCAAGACAGGAGTGATGTTATTCCATGCTCGGCGGCTTTAGTTCTCAATTAATGCATTATTCACAAGACTGAATTTGCACAATGTTGCATCATTAAAATATATTAATAAAAAATATTTGAAAAAAAAAAAATTCCCTGAAGTGGAAGTAACAAGCATAAATGTTTTACAGCATTCGGCACTTGTTGGTGAGGTGCCTCACACTCAGTGTCATTTTTTTCCATTCACAGTGGGGTTAGCTGTGTCACACTCTAAAATGCATTGCTAAAATATTTAAATAATGGAAAAAATAGAGCCCCCACCCGTTCAAATTGTCAAACTACGTTTCTGTCAAGAGCTAGAGAACTTTGGACAATATACTCCCTGACAGGACTGACATTTTTATTCTCTGCTGGCTGACAGAAAGCTATTGTTACTGACTCTTCAAAATGGTTAATGTACATCACCCTTGTCAATTGGATATGTCTGGTATTTTCCTTTGTCAGAACACTGCCTGGCCATTGTTTGTGCTACATTTAATTGACATGAACTTTTGAGGTTTTCCACACTGACGTGGAATAAATACATGGGGTTAATTTTGTGACATTAATATTTCAAAACATGTTTCCCATAAGAATATGGGTTAACAATAGAGAAACTGAAAGTTACTCATTAATAATAACTTATTAGAAAATTACCTGCAGTTTCTTCAGTCCTTCATGAATGTCTCATGGGTTTATGAGTATTAAAATAGTATGTCAAGTCAAGTCGAGTAGGTTTTATTTGTCATTTCTGCCATATACACACAGTACATAGTAAAAACGAAACAATGTTCCTACAGGATCATGGTGCAACACAAGAACAGAACAGAACACAAGACCACAAGTGCAAACAGGATAAAGAGCTCAAAAAAAGAACACAAGAGCAACAATAGAAACTAGACAAGACAAGACAACATTCAGTACAATTAACAACAGCAACAGTGAGGATAAATACAGTATTTGACCGGTACTGTATTTTACCAGCAGAGATGGGCAAAATTGCAGAATAGTTACATGTGCAAATACAGCAATAAATGATTATGCAATTTCAGCAGAAATTTTAGCAGCAATACTGTAATGTAATTGTAGCATCAATGATAGAGTATTTTTAACAGGTAATCGGAGTTGTTCAAGGGGGTAGGGTGGGGGAGGGGTTTTTTTGGTGGGGTGTGTGTGTGTGTGTGTGTGTGTGTGTCTGTGTGTGTGTGTTGGGCTTCAGGTCCGGTTGAGGAGTCTGATAGCCTGAGGGAAGAAACTGTATGCTATGGAACCTTTTTCCTGATGGGAGGAGGGAAAAGAGTGTGTGAGGGGTGAGTTGAGTCATCCACGATGGTGGTGGCTTTGTGGATACAGTGTGTGGTGTAAATGTCTGTGACAGAGGGGCAGAGTGACCCCAATGATCTTCTCAGCTGTTCTCACAATCTTCTGTAGGGTCTTGCAGGCTATGATGCAGCTGCAGAGAATGCTCTGTTTGGTCCCTCTGTAGAACATGGTGAGGATTGGGGGTGGAAGGCGTGCTCTCCTCAGTCTCCGCAGGAAGTAGAGACACCGCTGGGCTTTCTCGGTGATGGAGCTGGTGTCGAAGGTCCATGTGAGGTTTTCCGTGATGTGAACACCAAGGAACCTGGTGCTCTGGACGAGCTCCACTGAGGAGCCACGGATGCTCAGCGGGGAGTGATCATGTTGCGCCCTCCTGAAGTCAACATCTATCTCTTTTTATCCACATTCATTAACAGGTCGTTGGCTTCGCACCAGGCCATCAGCTGTTTCACCTCCTCTCTGTACGTTGCTTCATCGTTTCCGCTGATCAAACCCACCACAGTCGTGTCACCGTCGAACTTGATGATGTGGTTCATGCTGTGTATTGCTGCACAGTCGTGGGTCAACAGCGTGAACACTAGAGGGCTGAGCGCACAGCCCTGGGGGGGCCCCTGTGTTCAGCGTGGTGGTGCCCGATCCTGACTGACTGAGGTCTCCCAGTCAGGAAGTTCAGGACCCAGCTGCAGAGGGAGGTGTTTTAGCAGTCTCAGCTTCCCAATCAGATGCTGAGGAATGATGATGTTGGCCTAGTAGTAGGATACTTGCCTCTGGATCAAGAGGTCGTGGGTTCAAATCCTATCTCCAGCACCACCACTGGGTTCCTGAGCAAGACCCTTAACCCCAAGTTGCTCCAGGGAGACTGTCCCCT